>OZ023263.1:119743534-120238534 GCA_964006375.1 Tillus elongatus
TAAACCCCTAAGAATCAGTTACAGTTTTTATATTTGGATAAATAAATAAATGTATAAATAAATATATGCACGCTTGCATGTGTGTATATCACTACAATTTAGGATTTCAATAAAACTTGGCACGCGCCTTTTAAAGGGCTTGAATAGGATCCTTGGGCAGGAGAATCAGACTTGTTTTTCCCCATGAGGTTTTGGAGTTCCCTACGGAAAAATAACTCTATATATATATATATATATATATATATATATATATATATATATATATATATATATATAGTTCATAACAGAACATGGGTTTAATTAAAATGTCGCAAATATGTTCGACTATAAACTCTTGAATAAATTTTTGCTTGATAGAACTAAATTCCACTACCATAAATTTGAATCATAATTTGTAGGCTGATGCCATAATAACAGAGTTTTTTTGTTCTCTAGTAATGTAAACTTTGACTTTTTAAGGATTAAGTTGCTGCAAGATATACCTATTTTTAGCGAATACACATTTTATAGAAAAAATCACTACTTTAAAATTATTTAATGTTTTTTTTTTTGTAAAAACAATAAAAATCTGGACGTTACCATGAGGCATGGTAGCGAGTTTTCATAAAAAATTTCAAAATCATGAAAACTAAAAGAATAAGTTTTAGAAATACAAATTTTTTGCCAAAACATGTTCGATTGGGTTAGCTAACCAACTCATATATACGATTAACAAAGGGAAAATTATAAATTTGATAGCTACCTTCCTTTTCTAAATATGCCAGGTAAAGTCTGTTAGTCAGGCCGACGGAACCAATTTTTGTGGGAATATTTTACATTTCCTGCAGGATAAGTTTTGTATGTTCGTAAATAACAAAGTTAGGTAAAAGTCTGAACACATGTTGATCTAGTAAATACCAAATTTTAAGTTTCTAGCTTTATAGAAATTTTTCAGTAATAGGCATTTTTCCCCTAGGGGACTAAGAGAGGAGAAAACAAAAGTAAAAGTTTTTTAATGACACAAACCATTTATGTAGCATTACTGAACACGAAACATTTCCATGAAAATTCGAAAATAATTTCTACAAAAATTAGCTGAAAATTTTCAAAAAATAATAAATTATGACAATATGCTAAAACAATTTACTATAAGAGTTTATTGAAATTCGTTAAAAAAACTTGTGGTCTAGGACAAGGCTGACACGAAAACTCATTAAAAAGTATTTGTTTATCAAAATAGGCCAAATTTTTTTGACGGAAACTAACAAAAAGTATTTTTACTTAAATACACAAAAACTTTTTCAAGAAAATTGCCTAAACTTCAGTAAAAAGTGTTTGTAAACATCAGAAGTGGACGAGATCACAAGCCTGCCACCCATCCAGACTATTTGTGCCTGACGTTGCTTAACTCTAATTATATGGAACGTCGACACGTATTTGTCTGCGCCACCGAGGTAGTCATTTATATTTCCATTTAACAGGTTATTAAGTCTGTTAATTTGTAGTTTTATATAACATTGTTAATTTCTAATTACCATTAAAAAAGTTTTTTAAAATGAGCTATATAACCTACTTGCTGCAACCGAACTACTGGTCATATATGGTTTGTGCGTTTATTACTCTATTGACCAAAGAGAGGAATTTTTTAAATTTCTTTCAACTAAAATATTTCTCAAATTTTATAACTTTCTCTTCTTTTAACCTAGGGTAGATCTTTATTTTCATACACCATACGGTATACATAGGAGCAACTTGCGTACCAAATTTGGTTACAATATCTTTGTTATTTCTGGAGAAACCACAAATTTTGCAAAATGAAATTCAACATTTTCCCCTAAAATCTGATGAAATTCTTCTAGTAAACGAACTTATCCAAGCCTTTCACTAAAGGAAAACGCATGCTAAACTAAATAGAAATCATTTCATTATTTTTTTAGTTCTCCTTGTGATATATATATATATATATATATATATATATATATATATATATATATATATATATATATATTTATATTTGTATGTATAATATATATATATATATATATATATATATATATATATATATATATATATATATATATATATATATATATATTATACATACAAATATAAACAAACATATGCAGCCTGAAACTGATCCCCGCTATGGGTTCTAGTAATCCTAGTTGGCGCACATTTGAAATTTTTTTTCAAAATTCAAGCCGCCGTCTTCACCGGAGGTTAATTTTTACGAAAATTTACTCAAATATGAATAGATTTATATGTGAAACATTCAATAAAATTATTAACATGTAGGATACTCAAGGAGGCCTAGAATGTGCTGATGTGCGGTTGTTAGTATTTATAAACTACCCATTACCACTGTTGTATTAAAGGGACAAAAAGTTCAGGACGCAGCAAGTGCGTTATGGGAGAGAATTTTTATTAAATGCTTCAAATTTTAATAAAAATTCACTAAAAACACCACGTGATATTCTTTAGAATGTAGTTTGTAGGGTAGAGCCTCGGTGGTTCAGGGGTAAGAACGTGTGCCTCTGAACCCAAGGGTACTGGGTTCGATCCCAGGGTTCTCCTTTCACTTTTTCAATACAAACTGTAAAATTAACATCAACCGAGGTTCTGGCATTTTATTTGAGCAAGTTGAATGTCTGCACGTTCCGCCCTTCGGAGGGGGCGTAAAGCCGTCGGTCCCGTGTCCATGTGATGTTGAGCACGTTAAAGATCCCTACCCTCCTTACATAAAGACAGGGGTTCGGCAAAATTTCCAGGATAGTGAGGTGAAACTGCTTCCTGGCGTCGGTAATTGGCCATAGTTGCGGAATTAGGCCGACGTTAAAGAAACGAAACACACACATAGTTTATAGGGTAGGTAGGTAGGTATTGTATTTTATTACAATTTGCTATTTAATTCATATAATCCAGCAGCCCGAGACATAAACATATATGTTCTATAAATAGAAATTATCGATCGTATTTTAGGGCCCCAGAGTACTCTGTTCACGGCGACATGAGACCGGTGACGTCAGCCACACAGCCACAATAACCGAAACAGGTTAGGGCAGAGCTGAAGTCGAGGTAGGGCACAATAAGAAGTCTTATTAGGATTTAGAAGTTGTTCAACGTTGATGTAAATTACAGGTACAGTTTAGTAGTGATATTTAATATTCAGCAGGAACTAATAGCATAGCTAATAAGTGATCAATTGTATAGTGCTCAAGGAAGGCAATTGTTTTAACAGGTAATTATAAATACATACTAGATCGCTAAATTTAAGGATAATAAGAGATTACCTACTTTAAACTTTTCACAATTATCTTGTTTATATCCTGGATAAATTAATTTATGCTTAAGGTTTAATGAGTTTATTTATCTTCAACCTTATAAAATAAATCAACAAATAGAAATAATATAGTAACAGCAATATTGTTAATTACTTTGGCTGAAAGTTGAAACGTCGCAGAAAGTTGGTTATGGTAGCGAATTTTCATAAACATTTCAAATAAGTACCTACCTATAACTAAATTCTCTTAACCTAGAACATTCAATTTTGGTACATAGTAAAGTTAAGAGCAACACAACTACCAGTTTTACTAAAATAGCTATAGTTTTCAGGGGTACAATATTTTACGTGAATATTTTTTGGAAAAACTGATTAAATTTACCTGGTCAACGAACTCTTATACAAGTTATAATATATTATTGACCGTTCTCTCTGGTTTGATGAAACTTTGTACACATATTCCCTTTATAAAGACTGTTACATAATTTTGATTCGATGTTTGTTGAATGTTTTCTATGAAAATTTTCTAAAACGAACAACAATTCAAATTTCTCACATTTACTCGTTGGATATCAATTACCTCAAATATTTACTTACTTATGCAGGAGTAATCCACTTTATTATTGCTCAATATGATATTTAAAAAAGGGGTAATGCAATAGTGACACTTGATGCTAATAATTTAATTTTTGTTTTATGCTTTGGCTGTTTTCTAGGTTAACATAAAATGTCGAGTAGATCGGCAAAAATACTAGGATTGGTGCGGAAGCAGAACCTTGAAAGATTAGAATTTCTAAGTTGGCCGAAATATGAATCGACTAAAGGAACAGAACCATACGAACGAGATTTGTTTTTTAAACGTACGTATATCCATACCGATTACTTCTAGCTTTATAAGATTTATTTTATATTTATTCTCAATTAGACTGAAATAAGTAAGTTAATGTAGAAACCCGTGAAAAGGCGTTAAAAGTTTGATTGTCATAAGATTATATCTTACTAGGTGATTTTGGTGTTCAAAGTGCTCTAATGAAGACCTTAAATTTTATGTGTAGGTACTACTTTATATGATGACAATCTGTTTAATTAAAATTATATAAGTACATAAATAGCTAAGATTATAGTCATCCTAAAAAATTAGTCCAACCTATTTAAGATAGAGGTCTCAAAAGCGACATAACTTAAAACTGAAACTTTGCTTATGCTTTTTAAATTTTAACAACACACCACGAGGGCTTACAGCCTAAATACTATCGTACCGTGGGTGTTGACAAGGAGGAACGAGGCAACTTGTTAATTCTGGACTTGAAGGTTTGGAGGTGCGGAGGAGAAGGAAAAACATGTCCTGGCAAGGAATTCCACAACTTGGAAGTCCTCGGGACAAAAGAGCGGGCATAACGAGATGTTCTATGTCTGGTGACCTGGACAGTAAAAGGGTGCATTCGCTCTGATCTCCTGGTGGATCTGTTGGGGGCAGCAGGTGGGGGAACTATGGAGGAAAGCTCATCTGAGCAGTGCCCGTGCAGATATCTATAAAATAGAGAGAGGTCACCAACGGCACGTCGGTGGGCAAGGGATGGCAGCCTTTGGGTGAGGGTAGGGTCACCGATGAGACGTATAGCTCTCTTTTGAATGGAGTCCAGGATAGCGAGTGTAGAAGCGGCAGCTGCACCCCAGATGTGGGAGCAGTATTCGAGGTTTGGCCTTATTTGTGAAGTATATAAGGTATAGAGGTTAGCTGGTGAAAAGTATTTGCGAGCCCGGAAGAGGAAACCTAATTTCTTAGCGGCCGCTTCTGCAATTGATGTGACATGTTGGTGCCAATTAAGATTTCGATCCACAGAAATGCCAACAAGAGAAAAGGACTCATTACTTTGAATAACTTGGTTGTTCATTGTGATGGGTCTAGGGCTGGTGTATATCTTATGAGAAAGAAAGCAAGATTGAGATTTGGTGGGGTTGAATTGTACAAGATTTCTACTTCCCCAGTCTAATATTTTTTGGAGATCCACGGAGACAGAACCCTCCATGAGTGTGCGATCCTCATGTAATTGGGCTAAAGAGACAGGCTTAGAATATTGTATATTTGAGTGGAGGGTGCTGTCGTCCGCGTAACTGTGAACTGGGTTGGATGTGCTAGAGAGGAGGTCATTGATGTGGAGAAGAAACAAAGTAGGAGCTAAAGCTAAACCTTGAGGAACTCCTGCATTAATTGGAGGTGTTTTATAGAAACTTGAGTTATTCAAATTTTGAATTTTCTTTTGAAAAAAATTTTTTTCTTCGAATATTACAAAGCTATTTTAATGCAATTTGGTGGATATCTTGCGTTAGGAAAGACCTTACAACATATCAAAATTAAACTTTCTAAGTTTATAGAAAAATGAGTTATTCAAGTTTGAAACATTTAATAAAAATTGACTACCATAACGCACTTGCTGCGTCCCGAACTTTTACCTATAATGTTTGAAAAAATTAATTTGAAGTAGACTTTTTTTGCCAGCATCACATAGAAAGCTGCAGTTTTATATCAGTTTGAGAAAGTCTGGACGCAGCAAGCGCGTATGGATGCCAATTTTAATTAAAATTTATACTAAAAAAATGTTAGTAGGTAGCAAATAAGTGTTGATATAAACCTTGATACAAGTGCGCTGTGGAAATTAATTTGCATTAAAATCTTGACAATTCTCATAGCTCGATTTCTTAAGTTAGAATCTTCAATTTCGATACCCTATAAAAACAGCATTTGTACTTATAAAAATTACCTACTAGGCTTCAGAGACACAAAGTTTAAAAAAAAATATGTTTTAGAAAAGCGGTTTGATTGAGTTGGCTAAAACGAGATCATCTAAGCGGTTAACAGAAAAATGTCTGCCACTTTTAGAATTTGGATTTTTTTTAGTACAGAAGCTGTAAATATGTACATGTATATTTATGGGTTTTCTCCATAACAAAACTTATAAGTGTATACTTTTAAAGGTGTCTTATTTAGCAAAAATATACTCGTGTTTATTTTAGGTATTCGCAGGAAGTATGTAAAATAATCATTATTCAATTTGATTTTTTGTTGCCTTACTAGTAACAAACTCATTTAAAACATGATAATATCTATTTTCTAGAGATATGCTTAATAGGTCACATGTGTTCTTAATTCTATAAAACTTAAGTAACATTTCATTATTGAGAGTGGTTTGTACAAAATGAGAATACAAAATATGTATTACCTCAAGTTGTTTTCCTTTCTTTAAGGTCGGCCTATTGCCGCGACTATGGCCAATCACCGACGCCAGGGTTCAGTTTCACCTCACTATCCTGGACATTTTGCCGAACCCCAGCCTTTCTGTACGGAGGTTGAGGATCTTTAACATGCCCAATATCGCATGAACACGGGAATGACGGCTTTACCCCCTCCAAAGGGCGGAACGTGCAGACATTCAACTTGCTTAAATACAATGCACAACCTCGTCTGATGTTAATTGTACAGTATGTACTGAAAAAGTGAAAGGGAAACCCTGATAATCAAACCCGGTGCCCCTCGGTTCAGAGGCACACGTCCTTATCACTTAACCACCGAGGCTGTTACCGCTAAGTTTAGATAAGGCATTAAAAAAAAGTTACCAATGAAAAGAAAAGTATTTGATTACAAATGAGTTAGTAAATTAATAATTTGTTTAAATAATAAAGTCCGCCCAAAGTTAATTACATTTTATCAAGAGCTGAACATTACCTAGCCTTGGCCTTAGTTGGTATAATTTAAATGTTTTGTATAATTATATGTATGATATATTACAAATTTCTTTAAAAAACTCCTACTTCTCTGCAACTATTCACTTTTCACTGCAACTGATGACATCGTCAGCTTTAAAAAGCTGAATGGTACATATGTATCTATATAACAACTAAAAAATTATGTTTTGTTACCTTGATCAGAAGAAAAAAGTAGCAGATACCTATATCTATATCTAGATCACTCTCAGCTCTAGGGCTGAACACACTGATACCTTAGAGACGACCTCCACCGACATTTCTGGAGTAAGCAGATTGAGACCCTGTTATCGAGCTGCAGTAAATTAACCTGAACTTATCCACCACTCTAAGGAGCACGCAGATTTAGACCTTAGAATTCATTTCCTTCCATACTTCCTTAACCTATCGAAAATGGCTTGAAATCAGGAGCCGAAACGTCGAGTTTTAATAAATTCTGGACGCGGTTCAACCCGAGAACTAAGTATATTTGATTATATATATATATATATATATATATATATATATATATATATATATATATATATATACAGGGTCGCTGATAAGTCTGGAAACGGTCGATTATCCGGGAAAATATACAAGGTGTCGAAAAAAGTTTTATACAAAAGTTTTTTGGTTCTTCAATGTCTACTAGGCGGTGATAATTTTATTTATACAGGGTTGGTCATACAGGCGTGGCACACCAATATTAATTTTTTTTTAATGGAACACCCTATATGTTATTCGATATTTCAATCCTTCTCTTAATTTTGAGCAACATTTATCAGAAGCATGATGTACATAAACTCAATCGTTTCCGGGTAAAAAAATAAATAAAAATAAACGCTACTGTTTTTAAAATCTATTGGATGAAGAACAAAAATAAATGAAAAGTAGAATATCTCTTGAAAACAATCTGTGAGTGTGAAAAGAACCGGTTGCGATGTTTTTAACATTGTTTGGAATCCCAAGATAAGATAAGATGCCCATAAGAAACGCAGTATTATTCTTTTGTTTTAAAATGTTTCCAGGACAACGAATGTCAAACATTCATTCAGTGTCAACAGTTTTGAAACATTAGTAATTTAGTGTCAACAGTTTTTGTGCAAAATGGCAAGTTTAAGTGAAACCGAACGTATCGAAATTTTAATGATGATAGGGTACGGTGATAGAACACGAAGTTTTGCTCAAGTGGTGATTATGTTCAATGAGTTGCATCCTGAGCGGGAATCGATCTCCAAATCCACAGTTTCGAAAACTTTGCATCGTTTTCACGAAACTGGCGCTATCAAGGATAAACCTAGAACTGGAAGGCCAGTAACCGTTACAAATGAAGAAAATTCTTTGAATGTAATATTGGATGTGGTGGAAAATCCGAAAACTTCGGCACAGCAATTGGCTTTAAATCACAATATGAGTCGATATTCAATTCAAAAGATTACGAAGCGGGAAAAGTTCCGTCCATATAAAATTCATTTATTGCAAGAACTGAGTGAAGACGATTTTGATCGCAGAATCGAGTTCTGTGAACTTATTATGGAGAAGTTACGCCAAAATTTTAACTTTGCCAACCACATTTTGTTTTCCGACGAATCTACATTTTGTTTGAATGGACAAGTCAACCGACACAACTGTAGGTACTGGTCAGACGAAAACCCACATTGGATGGAACAAATTCACACCCAAAGACCGAAAAAAGTAAATGTTTGGTGTGCTATTATTGGTGGACATATCATAGGACCTTATTTTATACACGGTAATTTGAACTCTGCTCGATATTTGACACTTTTGCAAGAATCAATTGTTCCAGACGTAAGTCGATTATTTCCGAACAATAACGACCCAAATCTACCAGCGGAAGAAATATGGTTTCAGCAGGATGGGGCACCCCCTCATTTTGGAATTGAGGTACGGGAATATCTGAATCAAACCTTTCCTGGCAGATGGATAGGGCGCAGGGGAACTATTGAATGGCCAGCTAGGTCTCCCGACATGACGCCGCTTGACTTTTTTTTGTGGGGTCATGTAAAAAATTTAATTTACCAAAATAGACCGCAGAATATTGAAGAGTTGCAAGCAAGGATTGTGCATGAAATTAATAACATTCCTCAAAACGCTCTTGTAAATGCAGTGCAATGTTTTGTTAAGCGAATTCATTATTGTCAGGAGGTCAATGGAGAACACTTTGAACATCTTATAAAATAGGATTCCAAACAATGTTAAAAACATCGCAACCGGTTCTTTTCACACTCACAGATTGTTTTCAAGAGATATTCCACTTTTCATTTATTTTTGTTCTTCATCCAATAGATTTTAAAAACAGTAGCGTTTATTTTTATTTATTTTTTTACCCGGAAACGATTGAGTTTATGTACATCATGCTTCTGATAAATGTTGCTCAAAATTAAGAGAAGGATTGAAATATCGAATAACATATAGGGTGTTCCATTAAAAAAAAATTAATATTCGTGTGCCACGCCTGTATGACCAACCCTGTATAAATGAAATTATCACCGCCTAGTAGACATTGAAGAACCCAAAAACTTTTGTATAAAACTTTTTTCGACACCTTGTATATATATATATATATATATATATATATATATATATATATATATATATATATATATATATATATATATATATATATATATATATATATATATATATATATATATATATATATATATATATTAAGTGTTTTTAGCCAAGATGGAAACTATAGATAGATTTAACATTTAAAAAAGTCTGGACACAGCAAGTGCGTTATGGTAGTGAATTTTCATAGAACTGATCTGGCACCAAATATTTTTTAATTTAAATACTTATAACTTTTTTTTCTTGCAACATAGAGATCCAAATTTAGGTATGTTTACTTTTATAACGCTGGCCTACGTACCAAATTTGGTTACCATAGCTTTATTATATTCGTATATAAAAGAAAATTAGGAAAGAAAACCCAAAATGTTCGCGGAAAACCTGGTCTCATTTTCTTTGCTAACAAACTTATTAAAGCCACTTAACAAAAGAAAGGTACCTGCCAGATATCATTAAAATCGGCTCATTTTTTGAGTTATCGGTGTGATACATATGTTATATATATATATATATATATATATATATATATATATATATATATATATATATATATTTCTTGCGAAAATTTATTTCTATTGAGTAAATGGGTTAACGAAATAGCTTCATACACCTATATATTTTAAGAAGCCACAAAGCATGTTTAAAATATCTAGATCTATTCGAGGTGGGTTTTTTTCTAGGCTTTTCGATGTTTCGTTTTATTTTGATGGCAAGAGGTATACAGAAAGTCAAACTTTATAAATACTACCGTTTGTTAACAAACAATATGTTCCATCATCCATTTAAGACAAAGTATCTGGGTTTTTTGTTTCAGATAAAAATTCCCTACAGCTTAACACAAAACTATTTGAATCGGAACAAGATGTCCAGAAAAATGTTTGCGTGCAAGATACTACTATATTTTCTTCTTCAGAAAAAAGGCGTTTACATTCTTACAATTTCAGAAAGTCTAATGTCAAAAAGCGACTTTATACCCCTCCTCCAGCCAGTAGCACATCTGAAGCTGATCCTTTTTCAAGCACTAGTAGTGATGTTAGTTATAGGCCTGAACTTTCAGATAGAAACAGTCAATTGAGCGAGGAAGATGGTGCACAATTTGAAAACTGTATTACGTCAGAAAATCAAGTCAACGTATTTTGTTCTAACGCAAGTAAAACTAATTGCAAAGTGATAAAATTAAGCGATGTCGATGACTATAATAAAGAAAGTAAGAAAATAGTTCAAAATAAAAACACAAACAACAGTGGAACTAAGGTTCCTGAAATAAATGCAAGCCGCGCAAACGAAATCAATAAAAATAGTAAGAAAGACAATCATGACAGTCACAATGGTGTTCGTAAAATAGCTTTAAGACATGCAAGCGACCATCGCATCCAGATTGATCAAGATACGGGGAGGCAAAGAGAAATAAGAAGTTTTAAAGAAGACACACAATTAACATGGTCTATTGCTAGAAAAAATAACGGGAAGAGAATTAGAGGTAAACGCCACTGCTGTTACATTTGTAACAAGATTCTCACAAACAATATGGCTAGACATTTTGAAAATGTGCATCGCGATGAAATTGAAATTAGTCGAATACTGCTTCATCCCAAAAAAAGTAAAATACGTCGACAGCTTCTGGAAAATTTATTACGTGTTGGTGACTTCTATCATAATTGTAACGTGCTAGCAACAAAAACAGGCGAACTCCTTTTGGTAAGGTGCACAACAGAAATAACTCTGCAATCCTATACAGATTTTGGACCATGTCCAAGTTGCCTGGGCTTTATAAGTAAAAAATATATGTGGCACCATGTTAGGTTTTGCCGCAAAATAAGGTCTGAGACTCCTGATAAAAATGAAAATAATGCGCTTAGTGAAAGCAGTGCTATACTGTTTGAAATCCTAGGCAAACAAGTGAATGACGAATTCCGCTGTAATATAATAAATTCACTGAGATATGACAATGTGTCTCAGATTGTTAAAGAAGACACTTTGATCCTTAAACTAGGTACATTTTTGTATGAAAAGTACGGAGTAGCTCAAAGAGAATTGATACGCCAATCGATGCGACAAGTAGCAAGATTGAAACTAAAATTACAAGAAGTGAATAATATTGACCAGTCCTTATCCAACTGGCTCGTTCCAAAACATTTTGATGGTATTATAATTGCGACAAAAAAATTGTGCCACAAGTGTGATGAAGATACATATAGTCAGAGTTTCGAAGTACCATCATTGGCCTTGAAAATTGGACATTTATTGAGGAAGTGTATAGCCATTGAAAAAGGTTCGGCACTAAGGCAAGGTAATTTAGGCAGGCACACAGAATTGAAATCTCTTTTAGAGTTAATTGACCTTGAATGGTCTGCAAAAATATCATCTAGAGCACTAACCACTCTTAACAGGAGAAAAATGAACACTACTCAACTCCTTCCTCTCACTAGTGACCTTATGAAGTTGAATAAATATTTAGAGGAAGAGATGAAGCTAACAAAAAATCTTGTTACAGGTAAATGCACACCACATATCTGGAAGAAACTTGCTTCGTTAACACTATGTAAAATAATTCTCTTTAATAAAAGGCGTTCAGGTGAAGCATCGAAAATGCATTTAACAGATTATCACAACAGACCATCCTGGTCAGAGCAGGGTACAGAGGAATTTAAAAGCTCTCTCACACCTCTTGAACTAGACCTGGCAGCCAAGTTAACTGTTGTTGAAGTAGTAGGTAAGAGAGGTAGAATAGTTCATGTAATTTTAATCAATGAAATGAAACAATGTATTGATTTACTAATAGCTACAAGAGATCAAGGTGGAATATTACCAGAAAATAAATATGTTTTTGCGAGATCTCAGATATCACAACTCAATTCCCATTTACGTGGCCACGATTGCTTAAAAAAGGCATGTACAGAAGCAGAGTTGGAAAATGGTGAAAATATAACAAGTACAAAACTAAGAAAGTATGTAGCCACAGTTAGTCAAATATTTAATCTGAAGGAACATGAATGCGACTGGCTTGCTCGTCATTTAGGGCACGACATACGTGTTCACCGCGACTTTTATCGTATACACAAGAGCGCTGTTGAAATGACCAAAATAAGCAGGCTTTTGATTGCAGTCGATAAAGGAGAAGCAAAGAAATATGCCGGAAAGTCACTTGAGGAAATCAACATTGAAGGTAATAAAAGGTTTTTCAAACAGTTGTTTCTTAACTTTATTTATAAATCATATTACAGACTTACCTGCATTGGAGATTACAAAAGAAGATGCAACTGGAGACCTGGAGGAGGTAAATGCTGACTCTACATGTGATTTGAATAAATATATGTGTGAATTGGAAGACATTAATATCAAAGAAAAAAGGGTTAGCAAAAAAGGTATACATCTTTCGTTAAAATATAAATATAAACATATTTGCAGTCAGAGTTATATGGACCCCACCCCACCCCACCCCTCCCTTTCCCCTCCTTCAACTTCTCTCGTCTCTCTTTTCACTCAATATTTTAGATACCGCTTTACTGATGTAATATATACATAGTAAAACCTATTTACCATTACAATCTAAAGGGAATGTCTCCCTGTTGTCGCACCTATTTCGAGTAAGTTTTGCCTTCTTCCTCTGAATTTAGTAACAAATATCTTCTGTCACTTGTTCTAGGACACTTGTAGTGTTTTTTTTTAATCTATGGACCTTGCCCTGGTCATTTTTTGCAATGTCTGCATTTCAAAAATTGATGTTCTCTTTATGGGTCCTGCTTCTGCTTCTTGGCACATATATTATACCTCTCCATACTTGATGAACTGTTCATCAGGACCAAGATAAAATGTTTATTAATGAGAATGTTATGCTTATGTATTTTAGGTAAACCAAAGGTAGATCTAACTAAAAGAAGAGTTTGGACTACAAAAGAAAAATCTGTGGCCCTTCAGTTTTTTAAAAGAAATATTCAGCGTGAAATGCTTCCTGGGAAGAAGGAATGCGAAGAATGTCTTACCAAAAATAATATTTTTTCAGGAAGAAAATGGACAGATCTTAAGTTTTTTATAAAAAATGTTATTACCAAAACCAGAAGGCTAAAATCTAAAACATAAACACGTCTACCTACTTATACTAGTATCGGTATTTTAGGTTTACTTATTGTCAAACGTTTAGTTGAGTTTTTATTAAAGAATTAAATTTTTTTCTTCATATGTTTTTTATTTATCGTTCGTTTCAACTGTTTTATACATCTTAACCCAGCAAAGTGATAAAAAAAGCTTAAATAAGTAATAAATGAATTACAAACGCCTTTAAGAAGCCACTTATTGCTTCTGATTTTTAGAAGAAAAAATGATGCATTTATTCAAGGCAAGTGATATAAACATAGGGGCTTGTCTATGTTTATCTATCATTTGCTGTTTAACAGTAATTTTCAGTTTTTATGTAATTAGTTTTACCATTACTGCATCTACAGACAGAATTATTGAGCTCATCTAAATCTTAAATCACTTATAAATTGTCGTAGATATTTACAGGAATTACTTAGTCTCAGTATTTTAGAGCTTATTTTATTGTGCATTCTAAAACACATAAGTACGGTTATCTAATATTTATCTCATTAATCCAGCGTATGCTACTAAAAGAAAAATTACAGAACCATATCTCTTAAATAGCGCTATATAATGAAATTTTGCAACGCGTAATTAAAGGTGGACATAACTAGACTAGTTTGTTTTTTACAGACGCATATATAAATAAATTTTTATTACACTGTCGGCATTCAGCATATGTCTTCGTTAGAAGTTGCATACAAAAGGACTGCAATTAAACCTCAAAATACACAAATAAGATACAATTTTATAAACCTATAAATAGAAGTCTGGACGCAGTAAGTGTGTTATGGTAGTGAATGTTCATAAAAATGTTTTTAAAGCAATATGTCTTCTTTAATGTATGCAGGCGTCAAATTTGGTTATTACCAGAATAACCAATATAATAGAAACAATGTAGCATATTTCACCAAAATAACTTAACTGTTTGTAAATGTACAACAAACTTTCGGTAAATAAGCTTAAAATGTTGCCAAAAAAATGGTTTCCAGCCACGAACCTTAGGTTAATAGCAAATTGAGATATTGAAATTTGAATCATTTAATGAAAATTCGCCAGCATAACTCACTGCTGCGTCCTGATTTTTTTGAAAATGCAATAAGGTGTGTTCGATTAAAAAAGTCTGGACGCAGCAAGTGCGTCATGGTAGTGAATTTTCATAGAAATGCTAGCAACAAACATTTTTACATTAAATGCTTATAACCTTTTTTCTTTCCACGTAGAGATCTAAATTTTGGCATGTAGTTTATTTTTTATAACGTTAACCTACTTACCAAATTTCATTACTATAGATTTTTTTATTTTCGGAGATAAAATTTTTGTTCGAAAGAAAACCCAAAATTTTCCCGAAAACCCTTATCTGATATTCCTGGCTAACGAACTTATCCAAGCGACCTACAAAGGAAAGGTACCCGCCAAATTTTGTCATAATCGGCCCATTATTTTTTTAGTTATCGGTGTGATACATTGAATATATATATATATATATATATATATATATATATATATATATATATATATATATATATATATATATATATATATATATATATATATATATATATACACACATATACATATACATATAAACATATAAAAACCGAAACTGGCCCTGGATATGGGTTCTAGGTGTCCTAGTTCGCGCTCATTTGAAGAAATCTTTTCAAAATTAAAAAGCCGCGGTATCCTCAACTTTTTCTGCGAAAATCCGCATACATTATAGACTATTAAACTATATAACTAAAACTACTGCCAAATATCAGAGAAAGGGTCTATTTAAAATTAGCTTCCTGCAAATGTTTCAGTAAAATAAAAAACAATGACGATTGAAGCTCAAACTAAAAGACTTGAAAAACACATTTCTTGCGACATTTTCTCTACATAATCCGTATTCGTTTCAGGTCTTTTCCTAAAAGATGCCAATTTTCACGTTTAAAACCGTGATTGTGACGTTTTAAGCCGAAAAAAATAGACAAAGTAATTTTATTGCCTTTTTTGTTTGTTTTTTTGCCGCAAAAAACTTAATCTTTGTAACATACAATAGATTTTGTTATCTACACAAAATTTGTTTTTGTGCGTTTATCTGGGTCATCAGTGACACCCAAAAATTGTTTCTTTAAAGGCTTATAACTTTCTTTTCTTTTAACCTAGAGATATAAATTTCGGTACCTAGTATACTTTTTATTATAGAAACCGGCGTACCAAATTTGGTTGCATATATATATATATATATATATATATATATATATATATATATATATATATATATATATATATATATATATATATATATATATATATATATATATACATATAAAAAGGAAACTGACCTCGGATATGTGTTCTAAGTGGCCTAAGTCGCGGTCCTTTGAAGACATTTTTTCAAAATTCAAAAGCCGAGATTTCCTCATTAGTGAATTTTTTCCACAAAAATGCACTAAAAGTAATGACACAAAAAAACAAAATATAAACTCAGGTCAGGACAGGTCAAGAATTCTGAATGAAACTCCACAAAAATTACAGTTTTATGGATGTATATACAAGGAGCTGTCAAGATGTGGTAATCTGTAAGGTATGGTCGACATGTCTCCCTTGGTCTAATATCAAATAATTCGAATAATTCTTTTTTTCAATTCTAAAAACGCTTTGTAACTCTGGAAGTACATCCCCATGCAAGTGTGTTATAGGAGGACACTAACTGGACAAGGTAAAGCTGTAATCGACCCAAAGCAAAAAAAAGCATTTAGCTTTTTACACGCATCTATTTGCCGACTCCAGGTTAGGTCACCACTTACCACGGATCCCAATAGAAGCACAGAGCACGGAAGACTAAATACATTGCTACTCAAACTATTTACGAAGCCGTCGGTAGCATTTCTTCTTCTAATGAAGTGAACCACAGTAGTCTCAACATTTGGAGCTAACAAATTTTCATGCCACAAAACCCTCAACTACTTCCAGTGCTCGAATTTGGAGACCCTCAAAATATGATTCAAAAATCACCACAGACATATCGTCTGCATACAAGATTACGTTACAATTGTTTTAAGTGTTCAGGCAAATTATTTATGTGTGTAAGAAAAAGTAAACGTGACAAAATCGATCCATAAGGGATACCAAGCTTAATTGGATGCTCACCAAAGCGCATCACATATGCGGAGCCTCATTATGCTTCGCGAAAGATAGGACACCAACCAATCCAGAATCGCTCCGCTGATGTCCTCTAGCTTTTTAAGCAAACATCTAATTAAGAAATTCAAAAACACGGCTTCATACCGTGGGTTCTGATGTGTGGTGGCAGGCGTAACTAAATTTGTACAAAATCATTGTTCGCCTATTGGACTTTGGGAATGCAAGGCAGGTTAACGTGGATCTTTAAACTAGACATACCAGAAATGACTAAGAAATTTGTTGTTGGCATTTCTAGTGATTGGTATACCTAGTTGCTACATTTTGATAGGCCATAATGACATTGACATGCTTAGGATTTAGGCCTAAGATTTGCAGGGACTTGTCGCTGGTATTGGCAGAAACACCGCAGTATCTCATCCTGATGCATGAAGGTGATCGCAAAGTAGTAATTGTATAACAAGGGAAAGGTTTGTTGTTTATAAACAGAGAGGTGTCTACCTATAACCGAAAGGGGGGTACAGTATTATGATACATATGAGCTTTGGATTCTGGGTGTTTGATGTACTGTATTATTATGTATTATCTACTGGGGGTCACTACATTCCGTGACAGCCCTTTGCAGGTAATAGTGTTCGACTGGAGACTACATGTATTTATTTTCGAGTGTAGAAAATATTCCACACTGTACTGAAACAACTTACGGCCAGGCAACCCAATTTGGTGTTATGCAATTACAGTAATTTCTGTGTTAACTGATTACTTATCATGTCAGGCAATGGCATCAAATAAGACAATTGAATGTAGTGGATAATATACAGTATCGTCTAAGTATAGGTTTTATATGTATGGCGGCAGCTCATACACACGTTTTATTAATCTGTCTACCTTTAATGTCGGGCAATATCAAATATGTGTGATTTTGACTCACAGAAAGTGTTCCGATAACAGTCTTACAAGCTCTTGGTATATTGTTTAACATGCCCAGCATTCATAAACATATTTCACGACAGCTTAAAGATTGATTTCAGACTGTCTACGAGGCAACAGGTCTGCGGTATTAGATCGAAATTGGATTGCTGCATATTTCAAGACACTTTAAAGATTGGTTTCAGACTGTGTCCGAGGCAACAGGTCTACGGTATTAGATCTAAACTGGACTGCTGTTTAGCTTTCCCACTTCAAAGGAGTTGCGCAGTAGATTTTTGGAATTTTGGAATTTAGAATTCACCAACTTAAGATAAGGGTTATAATTTTGTGGGTTAATTATGTAACTACTTTCTCCTTGCACGCGTAGCTTGTGATACGAGGTGGTAGGCACATTTAAAATGTGTCGGAAAAAGGGTAATCTAAGACAGGTTGAGATGACTCTTTTGGACTGGAGAGGTGGAAAAATAACATTTTTGTTGGCATCTAGATAGCGTTTTTGTGTGCTAGATATTTTACGCCAGTGGCTTTCTACAATTACCCGAGATATCTGAAGGCGCTTCACCTTTTTATCAACACATTCTTTAAAAATTAGGATAGCCTGAAAAGTCTATGTATCTATTAATTTTTTGCATTAAAAATATTTTCCTACATTTGACAAATAAATTCAAACAGATTTTCTAGGTGGCGAACAAATACTTCCATAATTAATTTCCATACAGCATATAGCTTGTTAAGCTCAGACCGTTTTAGTTTAGCTCAGTTTCGGTCTCACGACTATTTTCGATGAGCACTAGATATAGGCAGATTAAAAATAAGCAGGTGTATATTGTATATACTGAACTTATATATATATATATATATATATATATATATATATATATATATATATATATATATATATATATATATATATACTTTAACCCCTACTTAGAAAAATGTAGGATTTAGGTAGGTACAGTCTACTATTTGTTTCTAATTGTACTAAATATTTATGTAGGGGTTGAAGTATATATGAATTAATCATACACTTGTTTGTCCTTAGTTTGTATCTAGTGCTCATCGAAAATAGTCGTAAAACCGATTTCTGAGTCTAACAAACTTTCCTGTGAAGTTTTTGTTATTTTTTTTTACTCAAATGATATGCTTCACTTAGAGTCAAGCAGTAATGTACTTTCTTTTATACAGTTTCAGACTTACACTCTGGCCTGACTAAGATTTTACATTTGTAAACAATCTACAGGTCTTGACGGTGTAATTTAATAACTCAATTTTGTGTAGTGCGAAAATACTGACAATGTTATCTGTGTATCACGTTTTGTGTTCTTAGTATACTAACCTCTTTTTATTACACATTTTTAAAGTGACATCAAATGACACAGTTACATGTGCTGCATGTATAGTAGCCTCTGTGTTTATTACACCGTTTGAAAGTGACCTCAATTAACACAATTACATGTGCTACATGTATAGTAACCTCTGTGTGTTTACTATTCAGGTTTTATGCTTATTGTGGCAGCTCATATACACATTTTGTTGGTTTTCCTAGCAACGTAACCTCGGATGTCAGAACACACCAAAAATGCATGATCTCTGCTTCCACGGAGTGCATCGATAAATCGATTAAACCTATATAATCCACAACATCCACCCACAAATTTAGGCCATAAGACGTCCATGTGGCCACTTTCGATGCTAAAGTTTGCGAGGTTACAAGAGCGGTACGGCCTGTCCTGGTGTGTGTGTGTGTGTGTGTGTGTGTGTGTGTGTGTGTGTGTGTGTGTGTGTGTGTGTGTGTGTGTGTGTGTGTGTGTGTGTGTGTGTGTGTGTGTGTGTGTGTGTGTGTGTGTGTGTGTGTGTGTGTGTGTGTGTGTGTGTGTGTGTGTGTGTGTGTGTGTGTGTGTGTGTGTGTGTGTGTGTGTGTGTGTGTGTGTGTGTGTGTGTGTATGTGTGTAGTAAACTCACTTTAAGTAATTCACAAAAGCTCTAATTCAGTATTATATACATAACAAATAACTCATTTAGAATTCCTTATGTTCCTAACAACCTCTTCATTTCTGAAAATATGCAAATTCGGTCTTTACTTTCTTGAAGCACCTTTATCAGTAGTATTTGAAAATGGCATCAAAATCGAGTATTGGCGTCTCGTTTTTTGAGAACCATCATTAATTTTGATTTTTCAAATGGTAGCCAGAATGAATATAAATGCCATTATGTTGAACTTCTCGAAATAATTTCACTGATGTATCACATGATAACCAGTTTATATCAACTGTTGATTAAATTCAACCCTCTTATCACCCTTTAATAAAAGAAGGTCAAAACTCAGACAAAAATTTAGAAGATTAGGGATTTCAGGAAAAGTTAAAAGAAGATAACATTGTAATATAAATATTTTGAGACAACAGCCTTCAAAAAGCGTTAACTAAAAAAGGGTCATCTGGTAGCATGAATAAGAAAATAAAAAAACATTATCTGAATTGTATTTGAACAAACCTGTCGAATGTTTTTTCCTCGAGTTCCAGTTGCCATAGTTACCGAGATATGAATGTCTCTCACCTAATGGATCACCTGTATATCTCGGCTCCGCTGCACTTTGGAAATCTCTTTTTACCGCTATGTTGTATGAGGTACTATCAAGGAATGCTAGTTTTACTTGGGGCCGCTAAAAAAAAAGATCATCCCAAAACCCAATGTAAAATGACCATACCCCTTTCGAGATTCCTCTGCTCAACTTTTCCCATTTGAACCACATTGTAGCTCCAATAATAACAGAGATGACTATTGTCAACAACTCCCGTGAACAGCCATATCCAGATCTAGATATCCCTGAAACTATGCAGAATCGACTAGAACGTGTTAGCTTCATAAGATGGGCAATCGAATTTGCAGTTCATCTAGTCGGGAAAATGCCTAGCGTTCACTAAGAAAATTTAACATGATATGTCAATGTCAGCAATTCGATGCGCAATTGTTTTTTTAACGTCACAATCAGATGCGTGTGAAACGTTGAATAACATTCCCCATTTGAACCACATTGTAGCTCCAATAATAAGTAAGATAGCTATTCAAAACCATTTCCGTGCACACCCTGTATAATAGCATCGTAACTCAGACGAAAAATATAAAACAAGATTAGGGGTTTCAGGAAAAGTAAAAAGAAGAGATCATTGCAATAGGAGTATTTTGAGATAACATCCTTTGAAAAGTTTCATCCGAAAAAGCGCCATCGAGTGGCAAGAATAAGAAAATGAACAAATATTTCCTGAATTACACTTGAACTTTTCGAAAAGTTTTTTCAGAAGCTCTAGTTGCCATAGTTACCGAGCTATGAATGTCGCTTACCTAATGAAGCACCCTGTATATCTCTGCTCAGATGCACTTTTGAAATGTGCTTACTACTGTTACATATGTTGTATGCGGTATTATCAAAGCATGCTAGTTTTATTCGTGGCCGCTAAAAAAAATGATAATCCCAAAATTACCATACCCCCTTGTTTTCCGAAAGTATTTTATAATTTTCCGTAATTTGATACATTTTTACGAGAATTCGCTACCATTATGCACTTGCTGCGATCAGGCCTTTTTAAAGTTTAACCAGGTACCTAAGTCCGCCACACTTGCCGGGATTAAAAACACTTTCAGAAATTGCAAAATGATTTTGTAATTTAACCAACTCTGCATATTTAACATATTTTAAAGTTATCTTATAAAGGTTCTACCTATAGAGAAAAGCAAACATTATTGCATATAAATTTGACGTTAGTCCATATTTATCAATTTTAAAACTGCATTGTTGATTTGGCCTGTTGGACCGTTCAAAATAAACAATCTGAGGTTTTAATCCCAAAAGCAAAAGTTGTTCAAAAATACATACTGTCACACCCGTCTATGAGATTTATATTTATGAACTTTGCTACTTCTATGATCAAAGGCCGGCTGTTAAGTGTGTTGGTAATAGGGAACATTCTGGAATTATATTTATAGAATGGACAAGTGACAGGTGTAGAACAGTGTAGAAGGTCTAGAATCTCTATGGAGAGTATAAATAGACGAACCGCACATAGGATTAGTTAGTCCAGTATTGAGTTAGTGTTGGTGCAGAATAGGTGATCATAGAGTATTAAGCGAATCAGTGTAGTGTGAATTAATAGACGGGAGAATAAACTATAGGCATTTAGGAATAGAGAGAAATATTATAATTGATAGTCGTGTTGGAAAATAATTGGTTATAATAAATTAGTAGTTTGAAAAGTTCTGTTTTGTTAGTCAACAAATCCAGAACCCCAAAAAAACGTAACAATACTTACCTAGTGCTGGCTTATACTTTTCTATTTCAGTTTTCAAGTATTTCCTTTCATGAGTTAAAGATGGCTCTGTACCTAATGTAAATAGAGATTGTAGAACTTTGTAAGATGCAACTTGAATTTCATCCACTGAAAGAAACAGTGTTATTTCAGTATGTAAAGTGTTTTCAACTTTAAAACACAACAGGATTAAAGTGTCATGTAATGGTAATTACAGCAAAATAATAAACGTATTCATTACTAATTAAAAAGTTTTCTATTAAAACACAATAACAAAAGTAATTTAAAATTTCAACATTGATCCTACCAAGACACTAACATTTGTTGAAACTACTACGTTTTAGAGAAATTATTTTAAAAAGAATCAAGAAAAATAGATGAATATAATTAATTATTTGCATGAATACACTATCGCATCACATATATCAAGAATTCTGAACCTAACTAAAATTTCAAATTTAACATAAATATAATGTAGTGAACCGATAATTAAAAATGTACAAAAAGGCATCATAATGTCACAAAGTTTCGAAAAAACTTCGATCAAGAAAAAATCTTTTGAGCAAGAAAAATAAACGTTGAAGATAAAAATGGCTGAATATTTCCTTAAATAACCAGTGTTTAAGTTTAAAAGAATACAAATGAATTACACAAGGCCTTGAAACTAACAAATGAAAACAATAAAATAAGTGAATTTTCTCCTGTCTGACGACACTGACGAAGACGGCGGTAAAATCTTTACATCTGTATTGAGTATGGACTAGTTTCACCAATTAAGGGCAATAACAGTTACTGAACATAACAAACCTTTGTAATATATTAATGTATTATACTAATAATAATTAGAATACACTGATACATTAAGTTTTATGAAAGCTCTTAGTTTAACTGGAAAGTTAGAATTTATATAAATAACTTAGTTAAGTGGCATTTAAAATTGATAATACCCAATAAAGCTAAAATTGCAGATTGCTTAGCTTATCCTGTGAAGCGACAGGTTCTGAAATTGACACAACAAGCCAAGAAATAGTTTGTCTGGCCTGGATTAAATATACTGATAAATCTTCTCCTCCACATATGATAACGGAAATGATCAAAAAATAAATAACAAAAATATTATAAGCAAGAAAAATAAAAATGAACATTTAAACAAATCAAAGTTTAAAATGAATATTTTGAAAAACGTTGATAAATTACCTAATATGGTCCGCTTTTGTGTAAAATAGATACATTAAAGTATTTATTAAAAATTGTTAGTTTAACTAGAATTTCACGTTTTGCAAAAACGAAATATTTAATTGTTATTTTAGACTATTTGCCCTCGACATAAATTAGTTTTCGCATTAGATTAAACAACCTCTCTGTCATTACCTGGAGATTATATTTATGAGAAACGCTGTTTGGGCGTTTATCACCGCTACCTCTAAGATCTATTCTGACGCTTTCATGAAAATTTCTAGGGCACCCGTCCATCTTTACCTGGTGTTATCAAGCTCTATAGCCTTGATTGGGGATCCTTTGTATATCTTTCAGCCTTTGCTTTTCATTCTCCAAGTGATTGGAATCGAAACCCCGTTAGACCTTATTATTGATAAAGCATACGAAGGGAGGTTTTGTTTTCTTGTCAGAATCTACATAACACTTTGTCTACTAGATTCATTTGACCCCTCTGCTTTCTAAGTCAGCATAAATCTACTAATATTCGTGTGGTTTACAAAAGGTGTACAGGGACTTACAAAATGTCTACGCTTTGGAAATTTTGGTAATTCTTCTTTTGTGAACGCTTTGGCTCGTCTCTGTCATGGAAAGTTGTTACAATTTTTAGTGCTTTATTTTGGAGCTGTTTATTATTGGACGATCTCATGCTCGACTCGGCAAAACTCACAGGGTACAACAAAGCAACTAAAAAGGCAAAACTATATTCAATGAAAGCCCGACAGCATCAAAAATCTCTAGAGTGCTAGCCAAAGATTTCCAAGTGGGGCGAGATTAATTAATAAAGATGATGTATCCTACACGGAACTAATACGAAAAGTTTACAATTATTTGTGAACACTTACTCTTTAGGCTAACGGTCATTAAAAGACTAAAGCCCCGCACACAGGATAGCACGCCCTAATGTACAAGATTGCCAGTGGGCCACAAAAGTGATGAGGCCCAAAAAATATATATAAATGGACAATAAACTATTTCAGTTCACTCAAATCTCCTGAAATGGATTGAATATATTCCGTCTTAATCCAACAAGAGCAAGAGGTGTTAATACCACAGCTATGCAAAATCTTAGATCCCTGTTGGCCTGCTGGAGATACATACCTCGAATATGGGGCAAGCTAAGAGTTATGTGCCTACATAAAATAGGAAGGCTCCTAAACCTAACGACAAAGTCATAGAGACCTATAAGCATGTTTACTTCCTAATTAAAATTATACAAATATTATGGAACAGGTTCATCAACAACAAAGCACTAAGTGAGAATGTCCTTAGTGGTCGCCAACCTGTATACTATTCAGCAAAACCAACAGATCTTATCACTGGGTGACCTAAATAGATTACTGCGAAAATCTTTAGGAGATAAAAAAAACAGCAGTAGGATTTCTTTAATATAAAAGGACCATTGAACAACGTAACAACCCATACAATGACGAATCTGTTGCGTTTTCGGGGATTGGCAAAAAATATCTGTCAGTAGATTAAAGCCAGTCTAAAAGAAAGGACTATAATATGGTAAGTAGATGGGGTCACAGTTGCAGCAGATGTAGCTAGAGGCTGCCTTCAGGGAGAAGTGGTATCTCGTTTATTGTGGACAGCCTAGGTGAATAAATCCCCAAAAACTTGTCAGAAAAGGGATCTCAAAATTTTGAATATGGATAACCTGTTGTTAATAGTCAGGTGCTGGTTCACGAGAACTTTATCAGATACCCCTTTTGTAAAGCTCCGAATATAGTACACGGGTGGTGTGAAAAGAACAGACATTCAATGAAGCCCAAAAACAGAGTTGTGGTTTGCACTAGGAAAACTATACTGAAAAGCATCAACCTTCTAGTGTTAAACAACATAAATTATATTTGTCACATAGGCAAAATACCTCGTTGACCAAAAACTCACATATATTGCCCACATCACACAGACGGCATTTATTTCCATCGGGTGTGTAGACAAATGTGTGATAGAAAACTGAAGGCAGCTCAAATATGATGCTATGGATTAAGGGATAGTGATAACATATGGATCCGTCGTATGATAGCCGAAAATGTAGCAGCGGGTGGCGATTAGAATGGTAAGTGGGACATAAAGGCTAGCCACCCGTACGATACTGAGACCATGAGATTCATCATGACGGTAGGATTGGAAGCCCTTTTTACATGTCTCCACTGTATATATTTACACAAAGAGAAGCTCGCGCAGTGGTGCATTAGGCTGATGCAATAGCACTGAGCATAATATTAAAAACTATATGCGGAACTGAAGGCAGAAAAAATTCCGGGAATGTTCGTTGACAATGTGGTTTCTGAGTATGGCATCGAAAAAATTTCAATATAGAAATATCACAGTGGAAAAGATAAAAAATGGGCCTCCAGTGAAAACACAATAAAGACGATACACCAGCGGATCCAAAAGATTTATAGAATAAGACCAACGTCATATAAATTTTGAATAAGCCTGGAAAAACACGCAACAATGTTTCATATAGTGATAGCCGCAATACAACGTTGCGCAAAACAGAATATTGGGCAAGGGGCGTTAAACAAGTCAATTTCATCCACGTGGATAGCCAGACGGTGCTTAAGACACTTTATTTTAAGATGCAATATTATAAAACAGTTTGGCAACCATACTAGAATTTGAGAGTCACGATAAAATGACACAACTCAAACGAATTGGCCAAGGAAGGCACGTCCTCTAGAGGTGTCAAACCCCTTGCGTTTCAGCCAGGCCGAATATAAGGAGATCTGCGAATGAAGAGACTTCAACTAAAACACTGGAATGGTGGAAAAACTCGCCACGATAGAGGCGAGTAAAGAGTTCCATCTTTGCCTATATTCACAAAAAACTTACAATGAAGAAACAGAAATGCTGTTTGGTAATAGTAGCTCTATTAGCAGTAAACTGCAGACTTAATGTGGACATTAGTCAGACGATTGTCCTTGTCAGATTCTGACGAGGAGAATATACCTCACTCATACTTTGTACCAATGTGGGGACCAGCGAAGTCGAGGTTTCAGGTGCTTAGCGAGAAAAACCTGAAGTTAAAAGCTACACAAAAGAGCCGCTGTCAAGTCTATGGATCCTTTTTGTGAACTTGAGCGAAGTCGACTTCACTCAAATTCACAAAAAGGTTTTTTTCATGTTTGTTATTTCATAATTAGTCATAGTAAAACTCACGTTATATCCTTGAGAATGGAACAAACTTTTCCGAAAGCTCGGCTTTTAATAAAGAGTTTTATTTTGCAACTGACGGCTTTCCCACAATCTTTAGAGTAAAGACATATATTACCGTCACAAAAACTTAATACTTAATATATATATATATATATATATATATATATATATATATATATATATATATATATATATATATATATATATATGTATATATATATATATATATATATATATATATATATATATATATATATATATATATATATATATATATGCCTTCAGACAAGACACATACTGAAGATTCACTCTTGTTCTTTTCAGATTAAGACTGGAATAAACTA
The DNA here is from genome assembly GCA_964006375.1 of Tillus elongatus. Classification (NCBI taxonomy): domain Eukaryota; kingdom Metazoa; phylum Arthropoda; class Insecta; order Coleoptera; family Cleridae; genus Tillus; species Tillus elongatus. The sequence goes on from OZ023263.1 coordinate 119,770,300, forward strand.
AATTGGTTTATTATCAATCTCATTTTGTTGGGGCTAATACTTTAAATTCTATCTTTTTATAACCCCCTTTGTAGGAAAATATTTAACGAAACTGTGTATTTTACCCTACTACTAAAAAAATGTAATTCCTTGAATTCAAATGACTACGGTTGTTTGGCATCCGTACATTCGTCTCCGTAAAAAATCTAATTTATTTCAAATCAAATAAATATTGTTTGTTGTTTGTTACAAATCTGTCCTACAATTTTCCACAATCTGAAACAATCAGCTTTCTCTAAAATAAAAATAAGGTTAAGGCAATTTTAAATAGATACCTTAGTAATATAATTATGTTAAAAATGCAGCTTTATACAGTAAGAAATACGTTGCAGTGTGCTTACAGAAAATCTAGATTATAACAAATTTTACTTACATAATAAATCACTTCCATATTCACAATTTGCTAAGTGGTCAAACATAGCAGTCAGAATCGGTAACAGAACAGAATTTACATAAAATAATGAAGTAGATGTTTTCAAATGCGTGCCCCTAAGGTGACTGTATTTGCCCTACAAATAATTTAATAAGTATTTTTTATCTTTTAACACTACACACGTACCTCCTGTAAGTTGATGATAGTATGACCCAGATCATCGGCTGTGTTATTAAAGAATGTTAACATCGACGTTCTTATAAACTCTGGACAGTTCTTGACAAGAGATTTTGCATCAATTCCTTTAACCAGTACTTGAAGACATCTAACCGTAATTCTAACATCAGCACCAAAAGCAGCTAACTTTGATCGTAGTAAGCTCGCTAACTTACAAAATAGCGACGCCACCATCTCTTTTTCCTTCAAGCTGGCAGCTCCTACATTATTTGTAGCGGTGGCAATAGCTATGAAATAATTTCGGTGAGTTGAAAAATATTTCTCCATCAAAGGCAATACGACCTAAAAAAATGTTATTTATATATCCAATTTATACACCATCATGGAAGTGTTAGGTTAACACGTCAATATAAAACAATAACAGTCACAGCTTTCTTTTAAAGAAATTCGCACGATACAAAAACGAAACCAAATAATACAAAATTAATAAATATTAGCTAGCGAAATGAAACGAAAGAAAATTTTATTGTAAATGGTATAATAATAATTAATAATAATATCTATTAATTTATTTATCACAGAGCTTATTGGATACGTCAACAAATACAACACAAAAAATACAACCTATAGCTCTAGCCTTACTAAAAACTCTTTAATTTTTCTTTTAAGCTGATTTACATTATTTATTATTGTAACAATAGTTTCTCAAAACATTACAGAGTTTGGTAGGCATATAATATGCATTTTAAATATAAATGATGTATGTGATATGGTAACTGTAAAGTTCTTGTATCACTAACTGTGTGAGTGTTATCACCTACGATTTTATTTTAATTTTTAAAGATATATATATATATATATATATATATATATATATATATATATATATATATATATATATATATATATATATATATATATATAGTTCACTTCTGTCAGCCTATTTTTCCCTGTTTCACGGCCACCTATCGTATAGCACACATTTGTGGGGAAATTCATCAAATTCTATAGAAATCTTCAGGCTACAAAAAAACGTGGTTAGGTTGATTGCTAGAGTTGGCTGCCGTGAACACTGTAAGCCGTACTTTATTAGTCTGGGAATTATGACACTTCCCACGATATACATATTTAGTCAGTTATTAAATATACACAGCAATAAATTTGATTATCAGCTAAATTCTGCATACCATAACTATAGTACAAGATCGGCTGGTTTGATACGACCGCAGAGATTTAGACTACAAAAATCTGTAAATAATTCTTTGCATATCGCCTTATATAATAAGCTACCAGTTCACATAAAGTGCTTAGATTATGGGAAATTTAAAAATGCTATAAAGCATTACTTTAAGCAAAACGCTTATTATTCAGTCCGTGAGTACATGGATTTATTTTACTCCCTTCTGGCATTTCAGTATTATGATATAAAATCTCTGATTGAACAATCAAACATTCCCAGCAAACAACCATACGTCATTGTCATTGTAATATCTCAGTGACGTTCAACTTTCAGACGAATATATTACGTCGTTCAAGTACTCAGAGCTGCAGCCTAGTGGTCTGCATATAATGATGAACAACATTTGGCTTATTTTGCATTCATAACTTGATTTTGTTACAGCGTTCCAGATTAGCACCAATAATTAAACAGTTATTGTCTTTTACTGTATGTTTCGTTGACATTATCCTCATATGAATTAGTTCCTAACCAGTTTTGGTCTCACGTATTCTTAAACGTTTTCTTTACTAACATAATCACGGATTCTTGATAAAAACAGCAATGCTTCTTCTTCCCTTTATTTAACGTCGACCCATTTTTGGCATTATCCTCATTAATTCACGCTAGAAAGCATGGCCTCATTAAAATTATGCTGAACCCAATTATTTCTGAAAGGAGGGCATATGTCATCAGTGTCCAACTTCACACGGGACGGACGACTCGACGCCCCTCTGGAAGAGCGGAACGTAGAAATATTCAGCTTGCTCAAACACAATGCCAACGCCTTGGTAGCTTTTAATTTTGTAGTAGGTACTAAAAAACAACTTGATTTCACGCTCCTGCTGGGACTGAAACCAACGACCCTTTGTTTCATAGGCACACGATCTTATTAGTAAACTACTTAGACTGCTCTTTCTTTTGATAGCCTGCTCATCTGAAAAACTGCATTCTTCTATAACATCACCCATTTTAGATGCTCCTACTGGTACTTTCTGCCTCCTCGTATCCCTTTGTTTTTCTACAACAAACCTACCATTATCTAGTCTGCATTTTCTTGTGTGTTGGGTCTATTTGTATTTTAATTATTTTTATTAGTTTCTGTACTTTTTCACCATGAAACATATTATTTTAAAATTTTGTTAAAATCATATGTCTATTAACCGTTTAAATATATTTTTCTAATAGGTAAAAGATAGTTATTTCTTTTACCTCTTTCGTTCCCATTCTGTTGGAAGTTTGTTTTCGCAATCTAATAATGTTTGTTGTCTAAAGTGATAAATCCTATCTCCAAACAATGTTTCATATTATACTAGTTTTTTTAAATTTTGTACTGTTTCTGTTATAAGTTTCTCCAAGTCACAGTTTACTTCTGTGGGTTTCTTTTGTAAAATTGCATTCATCTGCTTAAAGATTACAGCATGTAAATCTGAGATAATTTGACAAAATTGTTTTTTTTAAAAAAATATAACCCTCTAAATAACGCTCCACATTTTGCACACGCTGTTGTTTTTTTAGATTTATTTTGAAACATTTTAATAACGCTTTTCCCCCATTTCAATTGTTTTTAAGCAGCAGCGTTTTTACTTTTAATTTAACAACCTTTATGTATAATAAATACACCAGTCAATAAGTACAAGGCTTCCAGAAGCCAAACAATCAACTGTTAACTGCTGCCTTTAGAGTATGAGTTTGCCAAGGTATATGAACTTGCTCACGATAACCACTTGTGTGGGTCTGTAAAGAGATTTTATTTGCTAGAGGACACTGTTTTGCGCCTTCAGAATTATCCAGAGAGTTTGAATGAAGTTTGCAGCAAATAACACATCTATTAGTTAAAATATTTTGATGAATATTAGGCCGAAATCTATCTAACAGTATCATTCAGTTTTCAGGGTGCTAACACTGGCCACTCACTTAATTGGAAACAAACACATCAACAATAGAGCCTCAATTTTCTAAGCTCACTGAAAAGTGTTTTGACAGAAGTGGTGAAAGGACCACAAGTACTTTGGTTAAGCGTAGTTCGATATTGAATGTATTTATTTTGCGGGGCTGAGGATTTAAACGATTTATATCACGAAAAATGATACAATTATAGGACTTCGTTCTGTGACATCTTAAAGACCATAGGTATTTTAAAAGCCTGGAAATATCAACTTTGCCTTTACTGTAAATTCACCGTTTTGATTTTACACATATGGAAGGATACTGATAAATACTGAGGGAATAATTACATGAACGATTATAATAAAAAATTATGGAAACATGCCGTTCAGCAGATTTGCAGTTTCACAGAATTTCCATGGATATGAAAGTATAAGGTCTTGTAAAAAAATAACAACACATAAGAGGAGACTGAAAGTGTCCATAGTTATAAATGTAGAATACATCCGAGTATGTATTTAATTTTCAAAGTATTTTATAGTGTTGAATAATTTCTAAATATATGGGATTTGTTGTAGTTTAATGTGTGATATACCTTGCATTTATATTATTATATCTACACTTATCTTGTTTTCAAGATATTTCAGCATTATTCAATACAATCTGCCAACAACCAAGCTAAGCAATGCGAATTTGCTTGAAACAACCTTAAACAACTTTGAGTTATTGTCTAGTAAAGCGCACTATGTGATAAACCAAAGAGCCCAGGGATGAGATAAAACCTCACTTGAGTTGGGATTGTCTGGTCGGGAGATCTGAGTAACGAAGTAATAGTTGTAAATGATAAGCTGGAATAAACTATTTTGAATGTGTGGTGAATAAAATGAGTGACTAAAGTAAGCGATGGTAGGGGAGACTGTTCCACAATGAGACAAAAAACATATTCATTGCAAAATTAAAAAAAATCTTGTGATATACTAAATACCCTTTATGTAAAGCGAAAACGTAACATATATGTACTTACTTTTATTAAAAAAACATTAAAAAATGTCGTATCAACAAAATACAGACATTAAAAAAAGTATCTGATTGTTGAACAAGCATGTTTCACATTCAGACAAATGCTAGTTCACAATAACATACTAAAAATAGTACAGAATATTATCATTCTTTTTAAACTTGACTTTTTGCACATTAGAAATAAGTACAAGCAAGGTTAAAAAAATAAAGATTTATCGGACTTCAATACCGCTAAACGTAATTTAAAATTTTAGAAAATATTGCTGTCGTTTTGTTTGACCAACAAATGTTGGTTTTGGTAACAGAAACTTTAAATTACCTATTTTAACCAATGATAAGTCTTTGTTGACAGGAAACACAAAACTATTATGGTATTTAACCAAGCGCCGTAAAAAACTGAGTTCAAATTCAACTAAAACAAAGTCGTCAATTGTTTGAGGCTCTTTCAACATCTCAGTAAGGGTATACTCTAAACCTTGGAAACATATTAAATCAAGAATTATTAACAGACAAGTCGAAAATTTGAAATATCTTTAAAAATTTAAATCTAATAAAACAAATGACTTACACTACCCTAACAGCTTTAGTTCGAGATAATAATATAGTGTAAATATTATCCACTATTAGATATTTAACTATTTGGATTTACTTCAAAAATTGAGCCTCGATGGTCCACGGGTAAAAATGTGTGCCTCGGAACAGAAGGATACTGGGTTCGATTCCCAGGATTCCCCTTTCACTTTTTCAGCGCATACTGTAAAATTAACATCAACCGAGGCTGTGGCATTGTATTTGAGCAAGTTGAATTTCTGCACGTTCCGCCCTTCAGAGGGGACGTAAAGCCGTCAGTCCCGTGTACTTTCGATTATGGGCATCTTAAAGATACATACCCTCCTTGCAGAAAGGCAGATATTTGGCAAAATTTCTAAGATAGTAAGATGAAACTGTTCCCTGGCGTCCGTGATTGACCATAGGCGCGTAAATGGACCGACGTTAAAGTATAAAAAATATATAAAAAAATGGCCCACAATCTTGGCATTTTTCAATAATTTTCATTCTTGTATGGGCATTTTATTTCACAGACCCTTTTAATTTTATCATGTGAGATGTATTAAACCCATCTGTCTCTAATACTTTAATAAAATATGTTTTATAACCACTAATGTGACTACCTTTGAGAAAAACTTGATATCTTTTGAGGAGGTCTTGTAGGAATTCCTTCTGCTGAAGGTGGATGAAGGTTTCAATAGCTTCATGTTAATCGATGCACGATCTAAGTACTGAATCAGCTTTTCTAATAAGCTATATGCAAACCTTAACTCTATGGATGGACCTGCCCCAGCCTGTTCGGTTTCTGTTTGAGCTCCTCTGTTAGGTCTAAAATTAAAAGAATGATTAAACGTGTCAGATTTCTAAATACTTACATACTTGTGTAATTTGTATCCTTGATACTGCAAATATTTAAGAAATTCCTGAGAACGTTCTCTATCTTTACGTTTTTCTTTATCAGTGAGTAAATCATAAGGCACCAGTTGGGGATGAATTCCACCCCCACATGTATTAAGTTCCTCTTTCTTTTTCTTAGCCCAAATATCATGTGCATTCTCAGCAAGACGTTCAGCCATATTCTGCATTTCCCTGGATAACGTAAGATTAGTCATATCTACGGGGTGAGGATTGTAATTAAATGGAGATGAGCCCTCAATAGAGGGGCGACGTGTTGAATTCCTATTATTTAATGGCAAGTCAACTTCTGTATGTTCGACAGACCAACCAATTGCTAACAATGCTTTCAGTGATTCTCGAACTGGTTCCTTGTACCGTTCTTTCTCCTAAAATTGTTTAAATTAATAAAGGAAATTTATATATAAAAGATAAACTAACATAATCGTTTAGCATTGCATACGGCTTAAGTCGAGGGTGTGTCTTGTTTGCATCTGACCATGTTTCACCATACTGCCAACCGTTTTCTAATTTACGTGATCCCCAGGCATCATGATAATGTTCTGAAAACTGATGAACAATGCTGTTTAAATCATTATTTAACTGAATTGCAGATGTGTTGATAGGTTGAGGATTATACGGTCCATCTGGTCCGGTTTTAGAAGACTTGTTGGAATACCATTCATCATCATAATTTTTCGACAATGAATAATCAGGTGGTAAAGCACAACCAATAGCTGAAAGACATGGTAATGCCTTTCCAAACAGTTCTGGATCATAATCCATTTTACTGAGAGAATCAAATATATTTGAGAACAGCATCATTGTTAATCTCTTTTCTTCATCACTAGAAGCACCATATATACCCTGTCCACTACTTGAACCATAATACTTTGCACAACGTTCATAGTGTAATGTAAGAAGTCTGAGTGCCACAGTTGTATATTCAGAGAGATTTGATACATCCACAGTCAACTTTCTTAATAACTTTAGTAGCATGGAAGGCTGAAGCTGACTTGTTAATGCGACTAAAAAATCGGAAACGGCTTCTCTTTGACCTTTTGTGAGCATACGATTTTTTGATAATCTATATACTGTGTGCAATGTTGCATCAAGCAGTGATGCATAGTTTTCTGCTTCACTATAAAAGCTGCTATGTTGAATAAGGAGTGGCAAAATTGAATTTCCAATATAACGATTCATACTAAGCGCCATATCAGATTCACTTCCATCATTCTAAAACATAAAAAAGTTGAACATTAAAATACAGTAATTAAAAAACACATTATCTTTGGAATACCTCAATAAAAGCACACTCAAAATGTTAACGTAATTTATTATGAAAGAAGCACGTTGAATTAAACGTTGCTGAATGTTGAAGATATGTATTTTATTTTGACCAATCTTACTAAAATTACATCAAGTACTTAAAAAAAAACTGTATCTTACATTTTTTGTTAACCAATGACATATTTGTGTTGACGCCTTGAAACATTCAAGGTTAGCAAAAACATTGAAAAACACAGTTTCAAAATTTTTACAAGTTCTTTACAAAACATTTTTCATGTGGAGATTTGCCAAACTAATAAAAGCTAATTGGTTTCATGGTTGGAATTTAAAGAAAACATCTCTGTGTTATACGATTACGTTATTATTTAATAACATAATTTTATAGTACCTAACATATCAAAAACTCATTATCGTGCTTTACATAAACACCCTGACCGCCGTTTTGAAATCAGTTGATTTCTTTAACTTATTAATAAAAAAGCGTATTACATATAGGTGATGCTAGTATTTGTGTATTTGACTTTCAACAATGTTATTAGAACTAAATCAAGTCATTTTGAAACAAGTTTTGTCATATTTTTTTACGAACTTATGATCATGAAGATTTTCTTTGATAATGATATTTAACAATATACAAGGTTTTTTCATTTACAGTCACATATCAAAAACAAAAACAACCTGGCCTATAATTGAAAATCAGTTGATTCAACAAAAAATCATATAAATCTGTGCTCTTATACATAAGCCCTTTACAAAACATAGTTTACATAGCGATTTTCTAAAGTAATGGCTGAACTTTTTTTTTTAATTATGAAAAAAGGCATCTTGCAATAACTCAATCTGGCTATTTTTTAATGACTTTAGTAGTTTAATAGTTACAAGGATTGTCTGTATCAAAAACAAAGTTATTAGCTAAGGACTTTTCCAAGTTATATTTACAAAGTCCTTTTACATAAGTATACACACTGGCAACCATTTTGAAGTGCTTGATCGAGGAATGAGTTGATACTTTCAATTTGACATTTCTCAACTCAACCCAGACAGCACAGACACATTCTGAGAATATGCCAGAAATGTTTGGAAAGAATATTCAAACATCCCCAGAACATTCTCACAAGGTAAAATATATATTCATAGAACATTCTATGAACATGAGAATTGGACAGATTCTGTAATACTACTAAGGTTCTTAGAATGGTATTTATAATATTCTTAGGAGCTCCCAGTATCTTCTATAAATGTTCCACGAACATTCAATGAATCTTCTCAAAATGTTCATACTTATAATCATGGGAACATTGTGTTAAAAAAAAAGATATACAGGGTGTTTTGCATAAGAAATGACATAGAGCAGGGGCATGTAGATGAACCTAAAATATGGTGATTTAACGCAACTTACTTCTATACTAAGCTGCATCACTAACAAGTTATAGGCCTTCAAAGTGGGGTTTTTAATTTTTAATAAAATCATTATGTCAGTAATACTTAAACTTAGAAAAAACAAATTTGGTACGCGTTTTGGGTGTAACAAGAGCATTATTCTTTGGCAAGTAGAGTTCAATCGAAGCATTTCAAAGGGTTGAATAGTGGTGATGCACACATAAAATGTGACAGAATTTTTAACCTGTTGGCGGATCTAAAAAATATTATTTCATTTTATGGGGAAGTAAATTATAAAACTTTTTTACTCATGCTATTTTTCAAAAAACATTTGTCGTTTTCAAGAAAAACCCGAATAACAAAAGATACATATATTATTAATGTTACTTAAAATCTTCAAAAATACAATAGATGCCTGTGAAATTATCGTGTTTAAAAATTTCTATAACTTATCGATAGCAATTTTTTTATTTCTGTTGTTTGAGTTGTCTATTTTCTAATAAATTATACTTATTCACACTTTTTTTCCTGATTGCCAAATTTGACCTATACATAAGTTTATTGGCAAATCATGAAAACAACAAAGCCATTCACATAATGGCCGCCCTTCATCATGTTTGTTAAAAATCGTCGATCTTTTGCATTGATTTTTGTTCTTGAAGACAATTTTCTGACATTATGCAGATGTAGTGTTGCACGTCCCCTGGCACAATGGATGAAGTTGTGACCTGTTAAAACCTTCATGTATAGTTTCGAGTTCAATTTTTTGAGAATTGTTCAAATTTATCCCCTGAAGATGACCTCTTGGAGTATCGAAACGCGTCGGGAGTAAGAGAAATATGAAGTAAATTTTGGTGTCTGGAGGAGAAGCCGCTACATTCAACGTTTAATTATGGTAATCCCAGACGGTGTGACGTTCAGAAATGAAATAGTGACTGAATTTGGAAAAATTTGAAGTGCCGTAACAAAATTTTTTCAAACTGAACAACTCCCTATACCTACAGACTATAGTTTTGGAAATACTTTTTTGCATTTTCCTACTTTCCCTTAGTTACAGATTAGGTATATAGTTTGAATTCTATGTATTCTTTAGGCAAATTTTTTATAAAAAAAATACGTCAATTTTCGCAGAATTTTTTTTTGTGTTTCCGTAGGAATTATTGTTTGTAAGATTTTTGTGACATTTTGGTAATACATTTTTTAAAAGTTATTGTAAATAAATTATTGTCGGATTTTCGTGAAAAAATTGTTTGCAAATGTAAATTTTTTTTGAGAGTTCGGTCGGAAAGCTTTTTGTGGCTAATTATATCTTGGTGGGTAAATAGCTTGAACAGGTTCGTCGGCCACAAAAATCGGACCAATTTTTTGGGGAACATCTTAAGTTTATTTTCCGAAAATTTGTGTACTTTTTCAAACAATAAAGTTATTTTGATGAAATATGGCACATTGCTTTTACCACACCGGTAACCAAATTTGATGCCTGCTTGTTTAAAAAAAGACATATTTGCCAATAAAAACGTTTTTATGAAAATTCACTACTATAACGCACTTGCTTTGTCCAGACTTCTTAATTCTTTCTTCTCTGCTAATGCTATCACTAGTAAAGTATTTTTCCGACTTTATAGTCTACTCGATACGGTCAAGTTGACTTGGTCATCGGACCAAACATTTTACTCATTAGCGTTCGTACACTATCACACAATTTGTTGCTCTTACTATGTAATTATTATTATTATCTATTATCTATTATACGGCATCAACTTAGGTGTATTATTTATGATGACCACCTTTGCGACTGCGCAGTATGATACGTTCGAACTGATACAGAATGACCAGTAGACCACCACTCCATTGGTACGCTCACGCTCAGACCAACAAAACACACAGACGTACAATACGAAGGACTAGGGTCACTTATTAGATGCTTAATCTCTTACATTAGTAGAAAAGATTAGATGAGTGGAATAGTCGAAGCCGTTGGGTAAGATTAAGATGCACACCGAAAACAAATACAGACTACTAATTCAAACTTGAGCACTGGCGTTTGAAGCAGTATTACAACGCATTTTTGTTATATATATATATATATATATATATATATATATATATATATATATATATATATATATATATATATTTTCTCTGAAAATTGCAAAGATATTTTGATGAAATTTGGTGGATATTTTGCCATGGGAAAGTCTTTACCACATACAACAATTAAACTTTCTAAGTTTATATAAAAATGGAGTTATTCAAATTATAGAGTTTTCTTTCGAAAATTTTTTTTTCTCCAAAAGTTATTTTAATGAAATTTGGTGGATATGTTGCCTTGAGAAAGGCGTTACTACACGCCAAAATTCAACATTCTACATTTATAGAAAATTGTGTTATTCTCAATTTGAAGCATTTAATAAAAATTCACTACCAAAACGCACTTACTGCGTCCCCAACTTTTTATTTTTAGTGTTTGATTATAACTACTTTACTGAACTTAACTGTTTAACTAATATTTTTTTATATAAGAAAATATTTAATTAAAATTGTCACGACTATCCATTAGCTGCACGGGGACTTTTTAAATTCAATTACGACATGACGGTAATTTAATATCAATATTTGTTCCTGCCATTACTAGTTAGCCATATCAAAAATTAAACAAATTTTAAAATTTGTGTTTCTAGTTATTTTTACAGGTTTATGCGAAACTATTTCCGCAAACATGAAAGCTTTGGCAGCCTAAAAGGATTATGAACTTGTGATATTGTTACTGGTAACTATATACAACCCCTGTAACCTGTAACTGTAAAACCAACTGATAAGAAAACCAGCTTGGTGTGAATAGTCCGCAATATTTATTGATTTTTTTTTCAAAAATTTTAAGCAAAATTCCATATTCTACATTAAGCAAACTGTAATATAAAATATGTTCTGCAATCAGTTTGAGAATTTTTAAATATAACATTCTTGTGATTTTTCTATAAACTTAATTTAAAATGACCATTCATTAACAAAGATATCTTCCAGAGGTTTTTGATAAATTGATCTAACTACAAAATAGAATATGTTTGCCAAAAGTTTCGTTTTGTTCAGGCATGCCAAAAATTTAGATTTTTAAATCTATATACTTAATCATGGATAATTATGTAGATTTACAAATCTACAATCTTAGCTTAAGATTTGCTTTCTAAACCAGAAAACTTTTCAACTCCTTCCTTTTCAATTTTCCTTGTTGACCCCAGATGTTAGAGATGTATGTACCTACATATATGCAGATACTGCTTTAAGATCTAAAATAGGCAACTCAAATCTTGTTTATCCGATTATTACAAGACATAGAGGCTATGTTTTAAGGTTTTTATATTTCAAGAATATAACTTACCCGATCCAACATTGTAGCACAACGCAAGTCAGGTAAAAATGCATCTTCAAGTAGTTTGAAAAATAATTCTTGCGTTTCAATTCCATATACTCTTTCCAAAAATAAAACTACTGATTGTTTATGTGCTGGTATAAGACCAGAAGGCATATCAGACTTAGGCCTTTCCTCACCTGCAGCTGGATTTTGTAAGGAAAAGCGTAGGCTGAGAACACCTTTGAGATCCTCTAGTGGTACAAGTGATCTCAAGATTGCTCTTGCTCTAAGAGATTCATTTTTACCTAAAGCTATGACTGTACTATCTGGTGCACAACGTCCAAGCAAATCAACTAGTGTACAATAAAAGTTGAGAATTGCTGCACCAGTATCTATGTAATCTTCATCATCATCACCCTCAGGTAGAGGGTGTGAAAATTCAGCACTATTTACTGTTCCTTCAGGTTCTTCACGAATAAGCTTTCTTCTGTCAGTAATACGTTCAGACATCTAAATATATAAAAAGTTATTAGTTTATTTTAAAACATCTACCAATAAACATACCTTGTTCGCTTCCACAATGGCCTGTAAGAGACCTTCACCTTCACCCCTTAAAGCTAAACCTAAACATTCTGGTCGTCTTATAAGTAGTCTTATAACCAAATTAGCATTTTCTTCAACACTTTCTCCATTTACCTATAATAAAATTAATTTATTAATAATTTAATGTATTTTTTTACTTATGTTCTATTTATTGTAAAATACGTATAGAGAAGATCACAAACAAACGTGTGTATTCTTTACAAGACTGTTATGTCTTTTTTCGGTATAATAGCTTTCTGAACGAGAAAACCAATTTTTAGTATGCTTTTGACAGAGTATTCACTGCAGAATAACAAAATAAAGCTACTGTTTATCAGGTACTTATACTGAAATATATTAGACAGGGTGAGTCAATCTATTTGTGACAGGCCTAGCTATAAAATCTTTTCTGCAAACTGACAGAAAATCATGAAATGTACATTCCTCAATTAACTCCACGCGCGCGTGTGCGTGTGTGTGTGTGTAGGTGTGTATACTCATGGGTCACCCTGGTATATATACATACATATTACACACACACACCTATATACATACATATATATATATATATATATATATATATATATATATATATATATATATATATATATATATATATATATATATATACATATATTATTGCTTTGAATCAATCAACATGTTCATTCAATAAGTGTAAGACTTGTGCTGAATATTAACATAATTTTATATACATAGTTGCATCAAAAACTGCTGGACAACACTCTTAGATTCAACAACTTAAAATTTTGACATTCCAAAAAAAATATTTTCTCTTCCATTTCTTTCTTCTAATGATTCACCCAATACCTCCAATTACAATAAATACTGATATCTCCAGAATACTTTTCCGACTACAAATCTTTTTCAACTGCCCATATTTTTGCGAAATTGTAAATTTTGTACGAGACCAAAAATGACATTTTAATTTGACATACTACATCTATATATATATATATATATATATATATATATATATATATATATATATATATATATATATATATATATATATATATATATATATATATATATATATATATATATATATAGAAATAGGGACGTTCCAGTAGGAGTTTTAAATTTTAATTGAAATTAGAATAGCATAGGTTTTACTTACGTTTTAATATAATGAATGGTATATTAAAATAATTGTTTTAAATAATATAAATTAAAATAGTATTAGTTTTTATTTACCTGTAAAAGTTTTGTGAAATGAGCTGTTAATATGTGCTTATTAAAGATATGTGTATGTAGATGTTGGTGTATTTAATGTCTTTTTATTGCTGTATGCCACATAAAAATTGATAGCATTAATAAATTGACTCTCAAAACAGGGATCTTATTAAGCTAGTGGGTTCAAGTCCTCCAAATTTTTTATAACTTCAAGTATATTAATAAATTTTCAAAAAAAAACCTGTTTTCTTTTGTTTATAAATTTGTAATATATTTTTCTTCTTTTTTAAATTTGCAGATGCTCCCCCTTCTGATATTAGTAGTTTTTTCCCAAGTACTTATATATGTATAAACCAAAATAAAGCAATGATTTTAAATTAACACAAAACTTGAATATTAATTAATATTAAGACAGATGACAAATGCCTATTACTACTTACTCTTTATAATGTACCTTTTTTATGAATTTAAAGCTTTTTTCTTTTTAACAATAACAACCCCCGGAGAGAAAAGGACTGTCCAGTATATTGGTTTACTAAATTTTAAAAAATACTTATTATATATAGACCTCTTACACTACATATACTATAAAGAACAACACTAAATGGTAACAGCTTAGCTTATTCAATTTTTAAGTTTGACGCGTAGTCAATGGATGATCCCTTCGTTGGCGAGGTACGCATAATGGTCTTTACTGCCGAAAGATGGTCCTAAAAGCACCCTGTTATGATTGATGCAAATAAAGATGGTTGCTTCAATAAGTTGCCCCCCATATGTTTGTTTACTTTATAATAGTTTTAATGTTTTATGCGATAATCTTCTCATGCGATGGATGAGCCACGCAAAACGGTAAGTACAAGACTTTATTCACTCACAGTTTTACTCTCGTATTTCTTCTTCTCTGACTTGTTTTCTTGCTATTTAGTTGAACTGTCAATCTTCTTACTTCTTCCCTTGAACTTTTTGCATTAAAAAACCTCGTTCTAAACTTTAAAAAATCTTCCTTCGTACCTAATTTTTTTCTTCGTCCAATCTTCTAATAATTGTTCTCCTCTCTGCTTATTTTTCTCTCCTGACGACCGTAGCCAATTTAAAAAAATCTTTCGGCCACCTTCAAAAATCTTTCCTCTAAAATTTTACACAATAGTCATGCTCATTATTTCCGCGGATACCTGATTTTTTAATTGTGGTTGGTCATTGACTTTACATTCATTCATTCCTTAACCTATATACGACATTTGCCTTGTCAATTTGACATCTGCTAGTAAATGAAAGCATCTGATCTATATCTAGGTTATGACATGTTAATATTCTTAATTCTAATAAACAATACCATATTAAACCTCATAAAAACTATTTTGTACCGTTTGTACTGTCCAAATATTCACTTTATCTTGCTTTAGAGTCTATATATCTTACTTGTCCGCATTAAGTTCATTTTTTTGTAGTCTATTCTGTCCTGGATATTATCTCACTTCGTATAGACCTTTCACTTTCTATAAACTAATTTACAATCATTACATTCCTGTCTTACCTTCTTTAACCCATACATACAACATATTTGGGAATCAATCCATTTTAAATTTTATACCAGGTCTTATGATATGCCTGTAAAATGGTTATTTTTACTTTCTCCCTGTCATGATAATCATCCATATACATTTCTATTTCCCAGACAGACTAGCTGTTCATGGACTTTAATCATTCACTGCCTAGATATTGTACACATCAAAGAGTAGGTTTTTGTTTGTCTATTGACTTTTGTTAGGCTTTATATGGGTTGTTTTAGAGTATTTTGTTGGCTTGTATGGTGTTCGACTTTCATGTTAGAGTATATACGTGTGGATATTTTCATTGTTACCTTCCCGTTGTAGATACCATATCAATATATATATATATATATATATATATATATATATATATATATATATATATATATATATATATATATATATATATATATATATATATATATATATATTTTTTAATGGTAGCTTTTCCACTTTTAATTAAATTATTCAAAACATTGAGGTTTTATGCTTCCATATTTCTGAGATCATGTCGTAAATGATTTTAGATTTTCAATTGCTACCTTTATTTTAAAAGTTAATTTTTATAATTCTAAAGCTCTCTTAGAGTCTGTGTATCTTAAATAACAATACGGTAAACAAAATATACCAAAACTAAAGATCTATGAAGGGCAATAGACAATTCAAAACTGGCAATAAAAATGCAAGTTCATTGCTAGAATATGCTTTGTATTTCGTCCATTGAGATATTCTCAGTATTGGAAGTTATATACATTTATATTCTTTATATTATGCTTTGATTAATAAAACTTTATTAAGTTTTATTTAATTTTGTATTTTACTGTTCAAACAAGGTGAGTATTTATCAAATAATATTTGACGGAAAATAAATAGAATGGTTTGCAGGTTATAATTTTCAGAAACATTAATATGCAAAAATACCAAATACACTGCTAAATATAAAGGTGGTGGCTTCTTAATATAAAAATTACCTAAAGACAACACAATTTTTTGATTAGTTATTGCATTAACACATGTATTATAAATTATAATACTTCATCTAAAGTAAACTTACCCAAACGCAAAATCGTAGAAAATCTAAATATCTTTCACCTTCAACTGGATCCCAACCCAAATCTGGATATCCTTTCTCTACAAGTTCTGAATTTGATTGCAAACCACAACGAGACAAGTAAATGGCAATTTTTTCCAAGTAATGTTCTCTTAGTGCCAATGCTAATTCAGTATTTTCCATAAGTGATGAGTATGCTACATCTAAAGGAGTAGAGCCTCGTAAGCTTGGGCGAGATAACAATATATTGCTATTATCTAGTAAGAAATCAAAATGTTCAAACATCGCCTTTTGATTTTGTCTTCCTGTTCTGCAGAAATAGCATAAAAAGCGACAACACGCTACGACCATTTCATGTGATGTATCCTGAAAGTTTAAATACATTTCTATTAATTCATATTTCAAATTTATTAAGTGTCTTCTAGCCAATTTTTGTGGACAAAAATCTCTTAGTTTAAAAACTTTTCAGGTAAAGAAGCCACAAATTTATCAATTTCCTTGATAATTAAAAGAACTGTATAAAGAGTCCATCAATATGGACCTTCAAAAAAATAAAAAACGGCTTAAAACACTAAAAATTGTGTTGATTATTTAAAGCTGATATGTTTTGTTTCGTGTTTTGTGTTCTGTGTTTTGTTTTATGTTTCGTGTTTTGTGTCTTGTTTTATGTTTTATGCGTTACGTTTTACGTTTTACGTTTTATGTTTTCTGTTTTACGTTTTACGTTTTACGTTTCCGGTTGTTTTACGTTTTAGGTTTTGCGTTTTACGTATTGCGTTCGAGGATTTACGTTTTAGGTTTTACGTTTTACTCTCTAAGTTTTACTCTCTAAGTTTTACGTTTTACATTTTACGTTTTACGTTTTATGTTTTTAATTTTGTTACTATTGCTCCATATTGCTCTCTATTGACAGTCACGACTTTTTATTCCTGATTTTGAAAAAAGGTCCGATGATGTGCTCAGACCACAAGCCGCATCAAACAATCACCTTTTTATAAAAGCATAGGCTTCTCCTAAATGAGCTGTGGGTTCGCGCCTACCGAATAACTATCCTGCTTATTAACGAAGCGATTTATTCAAAAGTCTGGACGCAGCAAATGCGTTATGGTAGTGAATTTTCATTAAAAAAGTTTTCCGCACAGCCACGGAGGCGCTCCGCACGGCCACGGAGGCGGAAAATAAGCTTAAAATGTTCTCGAAAAAACTGGTCTGATTTTTCGTGGCAACGAACCTTTTTAAACTATTTACATACCTAAAATATAATTATCCACAAAAAAGCTTTTTGACAAAAATTAAAAAACGTTTGCATGAAAATGTTCAAACAATTTCTGTAACGAAAATTGCTATTTTAGTCACATAAATTGGTTAAAGTAATGTTACACGAACATTATGTTTTTTTTTTAGGAAAATTTGCTAAAGAGTTATTTTCCACGAAAATATGAAATAATTTTTTTCTTACAATAACACATTTATTATTACCAACACTTCACCAAAAGTCTTCCAAAAATGATTCCTTCAAAAACACAAAAATACTTTTATATAAAAATTTTTTACACGAAAATTTGGTAAAAATTCATAATATTAAAATTACGTATATACATAATATGTATCTAAATTTTCGTATGTAATTCACATCCTTTAATACAAAGCCGCGTAACAAATTTGGTTGCATGAGCTTTGTTATTTCCAGAGGTTATGGTGGACATATTTTTACCTTTTTTTTTAAGATATATAAAATTTTCCAGAATGTACCCACACATACAGGTGACTCAACACAGAGTAGCGAATTAGTATCTGTCAAACTTAGGAATAACCTTATTTTACAAACGGGCCTGAATACCATCAGAGAGGAAGTTGAATATGAAATTATTAACATAGCGGTTACGGAAAATAACAAGATTCTGTTTGATGGTAGTAATCTGCAACTTGTACATACTGAGCAAGAAAAACATATCGAGGGTACGCAAGAAAATGAGGATCTGATCGACAAATTGTCCACAGAAATGAGTCGTGCAGGCGCGGAGAATGAAGGTACAAATCCTCTTACTGGACCACCATTACCTAGGCTAAGATCATCTAGAAAGCTGGCAATTATATTGGAGCTTTTGAACAGAAAAGTTTTGCCATCGCAATTAAAACTTTAGGAATTAAGATTTCTGATCAAAGGTCCAATCACAGAGACTCGCGTGGAAGGGTGCCCCTGTGGGAAAAAAGGTTGATAAGTAGAGTGGAAACACTTCGAAAAGATATTGGACAAGTGACCCAATACATTGGGGGAGTGCAGACAAGAAAATTGCAGACACGAGTAGGGGAAATAATAGGCCGAGTTCGACAACACTCGGCACAAGACCCAGTCAACCACATTACACAAGAATGTTTGGACACCTTAAAACAAAAGATTTCTTTATATGCAGAACGATTGAGGAAATATAAAGCGAGCAACAATAGGAAGTGCGACAATACAATGTTTGAACGCTCTAAAAGGACTTTCTACCGTCAGATTAATTCAGCTAGGAATGCAGCCACCGATACTTTTCCAAATAAGGAACAAATTGCAATATTGGCGCCAGCTGGGTTAACGAAGAACACCGAGCTTGTCAGAGTTGTGAACAAATGCCTCATGAGCCGTTTATTACAGATGAAGTCTCCGAGGTTATTAAAGAGCTCCACAATTGGAAGGCACCCGGGCCTGATGGCGTCCAAAACTTTTGGCTGAAGAAATTTGGATGTACACATCATCTATTGGCGGTGTTAATAAATGATGTTATACTTGACCCAAACAGGATGCCATTGTTTTTCACACAAGGAGACACGTATATTCTGCCAAAGGACCAGCATTGTTCTGCAGATCCCGGCAGATACCGACCAATAACTTGTTTTCCGACCCTATATGAGTTGATCACATCCTGCCTTGAGAAACGCATATATGCGCACTACGAACGAAACAACATAATTGCGAGCCAGCAAAAAGGGTGTGCCAAAGGATCTATGGCATGCAGCAAACAGCTAATAATTTATTCGGTTGTGTGCAATCAAGCTTACAATGGACGAAGAAATATCTGTGCTGCCTACGTGGATTGCAAAAAGGCATTTGATTCAGTTTCACACGAATGGCTTATAAGTGTGCTGAAGATCTATAAGATCGATACTTACATCCTGAGGTTCCTTGAACACACAATGTCTACCTTGAGAACAGAGATTCAGTTATAGGTACAAACGGGTGATAGCATCGTAACCAGCACGACACCAATTAGAAGAGGCATATTTCAAGACGACTCGCTAAGCCCATTGTGGTTCTGCCTCGAATTGAATCCACTATTAAATCGCCTGATCTCCATCAGATATGGCTTCAGTATAAAAAGAAATGACAGCGAATAAATGAGGCTAAATCATCTGAGGTATATGGATGATCTTAAGCCGATGGCATCCACAAAGAACCACCTGGAACAACTCCTTAAAATCGTGGAAAGGTTTTGCAGGCATATTAACATGCAGTTTGGGCTTGACAAATGACGAAGCACCTTATGTGTAGTCAGAGGGAAAATAGAACCAGGTTTATATGAAATGCAGAACGGCCAGAAAATTGCATCGATGGATGTAAAAGAGTGTTATAAATACCTGGGAAACGAGAAAATAAACCACTCGGTAATGAATTTACAAAACGAGTAACGCAGGTGGTGCGATCACATCTTAACAGTAAGAAACCGACTAAAGCTCTGGATACATATGCATGTTCCGCACTTAGCTACTCATTTGGGATTGTGAACTGGAGTAAAACGGACATCGAAAATCTACAACTGAAAATGCGAAAACTCCTAACAAAATCCAAAAAGCATCACCCCCGTAGTGCTATCGAACGAGTAACCCTACCTAGACACCAAGCTGGAAGAGGAGTGTTGGATATTGGTAAACAGTTGGACCAGCAGATAGTGAACCTGCGTACATATTTCCAGCAGCAGGCGCTTACTTCTGAACTACACCGTGCCATATACGAGGCAGATGATTCAACGCCGCTGCAATTAAAAGAAAGTGAAATACCAAGACACCTTAGGACTGATCAGGACAACCTGCAATCTTGGATGGAGAAGTCTCTCCATGGGCGACATCTAAATGAGATCTCCCAGGCACGTGACGACAAACTGGCGTCGAACTACTGGTTGATGTCCGGACATATATTTCCAGAGACAGAGGGGTTTTTGCTGGCCATACAAGATCAGGTCATCCCAACAAGAAACTACCTAAAATATATAGATGGAGATAATTCGGTCCAGGATGACAAATTTAGATTTGGGTGTCAGTCATCAGAGACTATCCAGCACGTCACCGGAGGATGTCAAGCATGTGCTGCAACAGTGTATAAAGAGAGGCACGACGCAGTTGCTAAAATACTTCATCACGAACTGGCTCTGAAACTGGGACTTTTAAATCTTAGTAAGGTGCCCTACTATAGATACACTCTTGAGCCTGTTCTAGATGACTCAGGATACAGGTTGTACTGGGATTGACCCGTGCTCACAGATCAGCGAATTGTACACAACAGGTCAGATATAATAATAGGGGATAAGTCCTGCAACCAAGTGATTGATGTGGCCATTCCAGATACTAATAATCTAGAGATAAAGTACAACGAGAAGATCATTAAGAACAAAGACCTGGAGATACAAGTAAAGATACAGTGGAGGGCAGATAGTGATTCCGATAGTCATATAGTCAACTGGTGTGGTTCCTAAGCATCTTCGAAAGAACGTTAAGTGACTGAGACTCGGAGAGCATCTTTATAAGGTTATGCAGAAGGCAGTAATACATGTAACTGCCCACGTAGTGTGGAGATTCCTGGGAAATGAGGATGTGTCGCGTTGTCCGTCAGGGCCTGATAACTTAGAAAGGGCCCCATCTGAGCTCAGTCCCTTTGGTATATGAGATACCTGGGATGAGTGAATGTTCCCCTTTGAGAGAGTGTGAAAGCCCTTTAGGCTAAAGTCGATAATAATAATAATATAATAAATAATAATAATAATAATAATAATAATAATAATAATAATAATAATAATAATAATAATAATAATAATAATAATAATAATAATAATAATAATAATAATAATAATAATAATAATAATAATAATAATAATAATAATCGCAGGTGGTGCCATTACATCTTAATGGCAAGAATCTGACTAGTTCTTAATACAGTGCAATTTTTTGCCTAAGATGTCCACTGATTTATGCATACTATAAAAAAAAAGCCTGGACGCAGCAAGTGCGTTATGGTAGTGAATTTTCATAAAAATGATCTGGCACAAACAATTGTATTATAACTTTTTTTTCTTGTAACGTAGAAATCTAAATTTTGGTGTATAGTTTAATTTTTATATCATAAATCTACCTACCAAATTTGGTTATCATATATTTTTTAGTTTTTAAGATAAAACTTTTTTTCAAATGAAAACTCAAAATTTTTCCGGAAAACCTCGTCCGATTTTTTCGATTAACGTACTTATCAAAGTCATTTATAAAGGGAAGGTACATGCCAAATTTTATTAAAATCAGCCCATTATTCTTTGAGATAAAAATTTTTTTCGAATAAAAACTCAAAATTTTCCCGGAAAACCTCGTCCTATTTTCCTGACTAACAAACTTGTCAAAGCCTTTTACATATATATATATATATATATATATATATATATATATATATATATATATATATATATATATATATATATATATATATATATGTATATATATATATATATATATATATATATATATATATATATATATATATATATATATATATATATATATATATATATAACATATAAAAATTGAAACTGACCCCGGATATGGGTTCTAGGGGTCCTAGTTCGCACTCATTTGCAAAAATTTTTCCAAAATTCAAAAGTCGGGATCTCCCCATTAGTGAATTTTTTCTACGAAAATTCACTAATAGCACCTTATACATATTTATATTTACACATAGTTACTGCTTAATATTGATTATCTATGGTATATTACATTTAAATCTGTAAGTATTCTTAAAAATGGGCTTAAAGTTATCTTGGATATATATCACCATACATTTGAGACCAAATTTTTCTTACCTTGTGTTTAGTTGTAACTTCTCCTTCGGCTGCTTGAGCACTTGCATCTGACTGTGCTTGAGATCTTCTCCCCAATGTGTTTATCATTACCGCCATAACATTTTCATGAATACGCAGTACTCGTATTAAGTCAGGATGTTGGAAGAATGTGTGATTATTTACCAATTTCCATAACCTTTCTCTCATCAGTTCTTCCTCCTCTTGTGACATTTGTACTGGTAGCAATGCTCTTATTTGGCTTAGACCAATCCACATTTCAGCAACGTCACCTTTTGTTTTTGCATTTATAATGTATGTCTTCTGTAAAGCTCGGATTAATTCACCAACAGAGTCATATTGTCTTGCAAGAAGGCTAAAAGGTTTTTAAAATCACAAGAATAGTTAATTAAAATTATTTTTGCCGTAGGAATAATTTATTATTTTAGTTTATATACAATTATACTGTATCTTCCTTACTTCATTTTATTTTCATTTTTAAATTCAACTCAATTGTTCTCATTGATTTTACGTACGTCCGTGCGTGCGTATTCGTGTGTGCGTGTGTTTAACATGAGACATACATCGATTTTTCTTTTGTTAGGACTTATCAGTATGGCACACGCACTCTCCAACAAGTGGATATTAATGCAATCATTGCCACAATATGCAATGAGAAATAGCGCAAGGCATCAGCTCTGGTTTTGTGAGGGTTCTAGACTTCTATATCAGCTTCCAGGTACACACAGTACAGCATGCAGGAAATCGCGGATAGGAACTATCGAGCGACAATCACTGCTCCCCTAGCTAAACCAGTCCTGCCAGGACTTGCAATACGAAGTAACAGGATACATCGATTAGTTTCATCCTTGTTAGGACTCGTTAGTATATAATAGCCACCCTCCAACAAGTTGCACTCAAGGCAGGCATTGCCAAAATATGCAATAGATAATAGCGCGAAGCGCCATCCCTGGTTTTGTGACGGTTCTAAGCTTTTACAGCAGCTTCCAGTTTTTAGTTTCTTCCCACGGCTTTTTGCTGTACTGTGTGTACGCGGAAGCTGATGCAGAAATCCATAACCGTATATATATATATATATATATATATATATATATATATATATATATATATATATATATATATATATATATATATATATATATATATATCAATAAATCTTACTATTCTCTGGTGGTTTACTGGTGGTGGATATAACTATGGACGCGGCGCTTCAGATCGGCGACTGTGAGAGTATTTTGGAAATCAGGTAGCGCGAGGCTCTTAAAACTAAATATCCCTTATCGCTCTTATCCCAATCGCAACAAAAGATTATGCAATCATTTGGAACATTTTGTGGTCGGTAACTTCGGTGGTATAGTTGCAAGAACGCGTGCTTCTAGAGACAAGAGCCTTGGATTCGATTTACAATATAAGCGTCAGATTATTTTAAGTACAAAATGGAAATTAACATCAACCAAGTTTGTGGCATTGAACAAGTTGAATGTCTGTAAGTTCCACCTAGTGGGGTGGCCGGTATTGTAAATCATTTGGTCCCGTGTACCATGATATGTTGGACACGTAAAATGTTCTACCTTCCTTAGCAGAAAGAACGGGGTGCGCCCCAATTTTTAGGATAATGGGCTGAAACTGCTCACTAACGTCGCTAATTGGTCATAATCGCGGAAATAGACCGAAGTTAAAGAAACAAAATACAGAAAAGCTACAATTTGGTGTTCGAATCTAATATCACGCATAAATTTGCTGATGCCAAGGTAGTGTGTGAAATTTTTTGCTGGATATACGGTAGGACAGTAAAAAGTAAAGTGTAGCCATGCAGGAAAAATATAATCTTAACTGATATAAAAAAAGTAATATGGATGTTATGGTGGAAAACTTGTAATCCAGCTGAGAGACGTTGACGAAGATAAATATAATAACGAGGCCTATGAGCATTATGAAAGTCATCAGAGCAACAATGAGGATAACATTAGCAATCAGTCAGCAGATGGTAGCAACATGTTTAGCGCCAAAATTCTCTCACAAACTGACAGCGAAAGTTTAATTTTGTATCAGCCAAATTTTTTACTAGAAACAGCCATTAGGTGCCAAAATTAATCATTGACTAAAAATATCAGATAGAAGTAGATCAAATTTTGGTAGCGAATTTCATTTTTTTTCTGTAATATGTACTGATGTTAACCCGACATTTAATTAATCACGACACGAATTTGACACGTGATATAGCCTTGGCTAAAGCAACTTTTGCATAAAAATTTACCATTGAAAAATGATGAATTTCTGCCAATATAATAGTTTTTGAATAGGTATTCAAAATTAGTTCTTTCCCTTTGACTTTATGTATAAAAAAATCCACTGACCTAAACATTTCTTGGACTAATTTGGATGTTTCAATTTGTGTTTCTTCTGCCCATTTAACCACTGTATATATAAGAACCTTTCTAAATACTTCTTCTGGTGTTTTTTTCTCTGGTTCCACTTCTTCTTTATGTTCTTCCTCAAGTTCTTTGACAGTGTTTATAAGGTTATATAATTTCTTTATGGGACTAGGTTTTTGCTGTTCAGCGATCTGAAAATTAAAACAAATTTATAGTCATAAAATATGCAGACTTTAATTAGAAATGCCTCACCTGTTCCTCAGGTGGAGCTTGCAAAGCTTGCAGAGATACATAATACATTAATTTTTCGTGAAAACCATTTAGCCTTTCACAAAGTTCTTCTTCCAGGGGACAATTTTCTTTGTCTTCATCCTCAAGATTTTTAAATGCTGTAATAAAATGTGCTTAGTTAAATCACTGTCAAATTAATAAGTAAGTAATAAGACGTACATAGCAAAGCATTCATCTGTTCACGAGGTGGACATCTAAACTCTCTTGTCTTCTTTGCAGCAACTGCCGATGGCAAATCTGACTGCTTTATTTCTATGTAACGTCTCAACTGATCACCTTGCAGTTCGCCAACGAAGTGGTGGCTAAAAGCTATGATTGATTCAACTCTGTGTCTTAACTGAATATCACAAAGATGTTGTAATAAGTAGCACATTTGTAATTTGGCTCCTTCAGCCATTCGCATTGAAAGAAGGCCTTTGCGATGCTCATCTTTGCCTTCTTTTTCAAAGGAAGCATCCCAGGTTTCTGGGCAAATCATTATTAATAACTTATTAATATCTTCATCCCTCAACATTCCAACAAGGAAAAGTCGATCAACCAATTTGAGCAATGGTCTATAATAACAAAATTTAACATTAGATGATTCTAAAGAATGAAAATTTACAGAACATACAGAAACAAATTCTCGTTAGAGCCCCCAATAGGATCTCGATTGTGTACTTGATTAATCGCTACGGCTTCCGCCAAAGCAGTCATTATATAGTCCCTGACAATATCCAGTGGAAAAAACGGAGAATACAGGTTCTTAATGTTGTCAATATTTTCCCTGAAAAATACAATTAAGAAGAATAGAGTAGACGAATGAGATCACTGCATTTATTTTTAAATGTTTAATAATGATCCCTGCGTTTTCAGAATGTGACTAATAGTAAGTAATAAAGCGAGTGGTAAATATCTAAAATACTCCAATTAGGAGAAACCCATCGCGACTTTTGAATTTTGGAAAAAAATCTTAAAGCGTGAGCGAACTAGGACGCCTAGAACCCATATTCAAGGCCAGTTTCAATTTTTATAGGTATGTATATATTGCAAATATATTACATTTATATGTTCTGTGTAGTACTAAATTATAAATTTGCAAAATTTTTATCTAAAATAAAGATTGGATACCATATATATAGCAGAAATATTGTCGGGGAGGATAATGGGGTTTGGCTATTAAATTATTAAAGAAAATTTGGTAGCGACAATTTTAATTTTGGCGTTTTTATTTGGACATTAAAATATCCTTATGTGCACAAGCTCTGCTTTTATGAATGATATAATTTGTAAGCATAATATGTACTATCGTTACTATTACTGTTATATATGTATATATAAATATATATATATATATATATATATATATATATATATATATATATATATATATATATATATATATATATCATATATATATATATATATATATATATATATATATATATATATATATATATATATATATATATATATATATATATATATATATATCACAGATAACTTTTAAGCCAGGATTATCAGACCTGTTTTTGCGGAAAAATGCTGAGTTTTCTTTCTGCAAATATTTGTATCTCCGAAAATACCAAAGCTATCATAACCAATCTTGATACGTGGGGATAAATTATAAAAAGTAAACCATATACTAGCGGTTACAGGAGGTAACAAGACCAAAATAATTGGGTGTTAAAGAAGATCTATTAAATCTTAGACACAAATACTATTTCTCTCGGCACATACATAATTTTCGTATAAAAAACTGTATAGATCATTTCTATGAAAATTTTCGACCGTAACGCACTTGCTGTTACCAGACATTCTTTTTCCTCATTTCATTCTCCTTGTGCAAATGTATTCTATTTCCAAATAGCGAATAGTTTAGTTACTTACTGTAAACTGCCACCATCTTATCTGATTACTTACTCATAGATTGTTATGTCATTTTAGTTAATGCTATATATATATATATATATATATATATATATATATATATATATATATATAATAGTTTATAAGAGGCGCAACCTAGTTGTGTGTCTCGAAGGCATCATAAACTTGATTGAATGCGATAAAATAGATGCTAAACTAGATATATATATATATATATATATATATATATATATAATATATATATATATATATATATATATATATATATATATATATATATATTATATTTTAGTTAATGGTTATCCTTTTTCTGTGGCAGCTTAGTTTCGTAAACGAAATTTGGTTAATTACTATTTGTTTCTGGGTTCCAACATTCCCAAATGTACTACAGATAAAGAGCTATTTCTTGCAATCAAGTAACTTTTTTACAAAGCATATATAACTTGCTTTAACTTGAGGAAAATTCAATTACATCATACATGAAAATTACGAGACCAAAGCCAGTGCGTTATATTAGTGAATTTGAATTGTACATTATTAGTACGGCATATTACTAAAATTAATACTTTAAATTGAAACAAACCTTGAAGATTGGTCTTAGAGGTACTAATACACGCTTATTTGAATAATTTTCTGAGTGTTACCATCTATATCTCTCTATTATCAAAAAAATATTTTAATCTTACCAAAATTCAATTTTCTATGAAGCTAGAAAATTAAAATTTGTTATATCTAGGTACTGTAAGTCTCTTTAAAAGAAAATTTTATTCCAAATTCCATTAAAGTTACAAAAGCCTTCTAGAAGAAAACTGAATTCATATTTAGAAAAGAAAAGTATCTGCCAATTATATATACTATAAACGTGGCAGGTATTTTGCCTGATTAATCGCCTGCGTGATTTCTTTTTAGTCAACCTAATCGAACCGGTTTTTCTAACCACTAAAAAAGTTTTTCAAAAACACTTTTCTATTAGTGAATTTCCTTAACGAAACAACATACTTCCTCCGCCGGAGGGGACTGGAACACGGGCTGTTCGCATTACAGGCTGATATGCTACCCCTGAACCAGAGATGCGCCGATAAATACTTTGCTTACGTGAATCTTGGACCGATTTTGTTAACAATATTAATTTATTTCGTTATAGTATCTTCTTGATATGAAAGTTACTAAATCATGGTTTGGCAAAAACGTCATATTTTCTTTATAAAAGCGACAGTTCCTTAAATATTTCTTTATTGGCTTCCTCCAACCTTGATATTTCCCTTATCTGCTACATTTTCAGCTTCAAACTTTAATTGGGGCTGTTCATCAAGCTACAAATATGTGTATTTTAAAAATTTATTGAATACCCACTTGCCAAGCAATCACTTGGCAAATTTTTAATTTCGTGTAATTTGTCTCTATCATTCTAACGTCGTAATTGTTGACAAAACGGTTCTTGATATTTTTGTGGCTGAGATTTCTTGATCGGTATTTCGGGTAGTATGTTTTATGCGGGTTATTTCTATTGTTTAATTATCGTTGATGTGTGATTTATGACTGTAGAATGTATCAATATATGCATGGCCGCTAAGTGGTCTGTATTCCTCAAGCATTGGACTTTAGCACTTAAGTCGTTTCAAATCATTTCGTTCAGAATTTCATTATTAATTTGGAAAAAACCCCAAATTTTGTGAACTAAAGAACTTAAAATTCACAACAGAGGTTTATTTAGACGATTTATAGCTACATGCAAAGTGTCATTCCACTTACTCCAATACTCTCAGAAATATAGCGGATTCAAAAAAGTTTGTTTATATTTTTGGGGGAAAAAATGTCCGTTATGGCTGATTTACGAACTCGTCCGCGATCTTAACAAGATGAAGATGTGTGCGAAGTTTCGTTTAAATCAGTTGAGTATTTTTTGAGTTATCGCTTGGACACATACATACAATACATACATACTTATATATATATATATATATATATATATATATATATATATATATATATATATATATATATATATATATATATATATATATATATATATATATATATATATATGCGTATGTATATGAACGATACATATGTATAAACGAACCTTGGATATGGGTTCTAGCGGCCCTAGTTCGCGCTCATTTGAAAAAGTGTTCCGAAAGTCTCACCATCGTGACCTCTCTATTAGTCAATTTTCTTAATAGAAATTCACTAAAAACCAATTAAATTTTGGATTTACTTAAATACGAGTTATTTGTCTTTTCTCGATAATAACTTATTTCAGCAACATCAGATAGACCGTTTTCGTATATCTTTGGGCAATACAATTCCAACTAAGGTTAAATATCTCCTGATTCAGGTTACAACAGTGATACTTTTCTATAGATAAGTTTCTAAGGTGTTATTACAGTAGCAAAGAAAACTGAACTTAAGCTTACCTAGAATTCAGATCTTGATCCGGTGTTTTATTAACAGAACAGTCTCTTAATAAAAACACCGAATCATGTTTTTTACGGCACCTTTATCTAACAGTAGGAATTTGCACTTTCTCTGATATATGGATGTTTGGTCCTTTAAGGGAGATTATGAAGCTGATTTTTCTCTCCAAGCCCAATTCTATATTTTTGTTAAAATATTTAAAGCATACTATTCTGCACATTTAGAATAAACTTTCCAGCTTCGACATGGTCTCGAGAGGTCTACTGTTACAAACTTGGTTACAGTAATTATATTGTTTATGGTAAACATGATCTTCAAGATTAGGGGCTTTTGAACATCTCAATTATTGTCAACTATCTCAGATACAGTGTAATTTACAGTATGTTAAGTTGAAGAGGACATGCTATGTATTCTAGTGCCATGCAAGGTTTCATACCATAATTAATTGTTTCTGTGTAATAACTCCATTGGTGATGCAAAATATATTCTAAATGACTCATACTTATTTATTTCTGGTTATACCAAAACCTCTTTTAGTAGAGATACTGTAGGTGATTGTGAATGACTGCAAATAAGTTTCAAGATTATGGATCACTAGTGCTGCGACAATAATATAATAATAATTTTAATCTTTAATATATTAATCATTACCATTATTCTTTGAAGTAAGCAATCTATCATTTTGATTATAAATTGAACAACCATAAAACCAATCTTTCTCAACTAGCCACAGGTCAAATAGTTATTTTTGAATTACCATTTTCTTCAGATGACACTATAAATAACTCTTATTCTTCTCGTACCTCATATGTGTCTTGTTCAGTCATTATCGCATGTATGGCATTAACTTACTCCCTTCTGCAGGACAAATACGTATTCACCATTCTGGTTCTCGAATAAAATTTGTATGAAATAAATGGTATTATTTGTGATTATGCTCACTTAATTCTTTTTCTGATTGTTGTGTATTTTGCCATTTTCTAATTTGGCACTAGAGTATCGGATGGTCTAGAAAGCAATAAATAGAGTCCTATGGAATATATATATATATATATATATATATATATATATATATATATATATATATATATATATATATATATATATATATATATATATATATATATATAATTAACAGGAGAAAATGTGAACCTAAATAATTAATTAGAGCAAACGTAGGTACCTAGGTATAGGCCTAATGAATTAAAAATGTCAAATTGTCACTTATTGGGTAACACGGTGGTGGAACTACTGCTCTAAGCTAAGTATATTCGGGGTTTGACACACTTTATTTAGGAAGTTTTATTTGGCTCTACAGCTTGCAACGTAACATCTATTAATACTGCTATATTTTGATTTTGGCTGTTAATATGTGCACGTGCTACTCTTCATGGAGGGGGGGGGGGTTAAAGCTGACAGGATGCAATGCCTGGCAACTTTGAAAACCTCTGACCTCACAAAATGAGATTTGACAAAATCATTGAGGTGATGACGTAAAACTGCTTCCCAGCAGGTATTATAGCCACAGCCAAGAAAGTAGGTTAACGTTAAATAAATAAATAACAAGCCTGGACGCAGCAAGTATACATTATGATAGAATTTAAAATCACGGAAATTTTGTTTCATTAAATTATTATCATTATTTATTATTTTGAAAACTAGTATACAGTGTGTAGATACAAATAATTATAATATTTGCGCATGTACTTGCAATATAATTTAAACTGAATGCACTTGACATATAAGTAGAGAACATTTGGAAGACTCACAAATTAATTTTGACATAAATTTTTATCCTGTTTCCGTTCAACTTACATTCCAAATCACACCATCACTTCTACAAGCATTACCTTCCTTAGTTTATCTAACAATGATACAGCGTCTTCACATATTCCAGTAACTTCAAATAAAATAGGTTTTATTGTGGGAAAATGATTTAGTATTCACACTATGGCCGATGTCATTGAAATATGCTAATTACTTTAAAAAGAATAACTTCGAGACCAGAATTTTGGTATATTATATACGTTTGACAATAGAAACTTGCGTACTAAAATTGGTTGTCATAGTATTTTCAGACCCAAAAATTTGTGCGGAAAAATTGGCCTAATTTTCTGGAAAAAACTTATCCAAGCAATTTACAAAGGGACATTACTTACCAAATTTCATCAAAACCAGTCAATTATTTTTTGAGTTATCAGTGTGATACATACATGTATGTATATATATAAACATACTCAAATTGAAACTGATTCCGAATGTGGATTCTAGGGATCCTAGTTTGCGCTCTTAGGACGACATTTTTTAGAAATTCAAAAGTCACGATCTCGCCACTAACAAATTTTTTGTACGAAAATTCACTAAAAAGGGAGGAAAAAGGCGCTTGGTATTTTTGTTTCCTAAAATTGAAGTTAAATAATAGGAAGAAAATATAAAGTAAAAATAAACAATATGAATACTTACGCTATGTCAGACATTTTCATTTGTGGCATCACTGATTCTATTTTTAATTTTCGCAAGCTATGAGACATTTCAGGATCTTCATACAATGTTTTCAACTCAGGTCCTAATGGAATCACATATTCATTCTTACAAACTTCCCTACAATAAATAATAAATTATAGAAACATCCACGAAGGACTCATGACTGCGTTTTTACGTTAGATTACACATATATAAATTTAAAACCAAAATGGGAATTACATAGGTAGATTTTTAAAGTGTATAAACACTGCTAAAAGTTTATGAGAAGACATATGTTTAGTATACTATTGCCTTAAATTTGGAAACATTCTCAAAGTTTACAACTATTACTTCATATTTTTGTAAGCAGGCAAGTGATACCATTGACTATGTGCGAACTATTGAAGTTGTCTTTTGTTAACAAATTTTCGCAAACGCTCGCAGGCAAACACGCACGGACGAGTTACATTATAACGCAGTTTCGTCACATTGTAAGTCGCACGTGTTGTTAATCCCATCTGGGTTTTCTAACAATAAGATAAACTGTATATTTTAGAGGAATCTATTGTGTCATAAAATTATTAAAGGTTAGTTTAAGTTTTGTAGCCAGCTTTTGTTATGTAAGCGCCTGCTTCAGAAATAATGTTTTTTAAAAGAAGTTTTTCAAAAGTAAATATATATGTGGCGCAGTCTGGTGGATTTTTGAAACGGCCGTAGAACAAAAATGGTCGTAGGTCGGTCTGTTTTAGTAGTTTATTATAAAAGAGAACTTTTAGGAATTCGAGAAAGTTTGATGAACTTTCATATTAAGCAGTGTCATTGCTGGTTGCTTCAGAAAAACGTATAATTAGGAAAATCTGGGAGTGCAGAAAAACATCGCTGGTTCTTGTAGGACAAGATAGATTTACGAAGACCGGGGATTCTGGACAGCATTTAGCAATTAATGTAGATAGTGTTTCCTTTCATATTCTTATGTTTGTTTTATATGTGTAATTGAACTTTTCTGTTGTATAAATGTTTTTAAACAATTTTAACAAAATGCGTAGCTTATATATATATATATATATATATATATATATATATATATATATATATATATATATATATATATAGTTTAAGGGAATTTTATATCTAAGCTTTATATACACTACACAATACTCAAAACGCCGCTCGCATAAATTTTACCCTTTTTAAATTTGATGTAACATTAGATTCCCGCGATCAAATTGAACTATGTTAAAAGCGTTTGCAAGCACGATCCTTTCACTATGAGCCCGTTGTTTTGTAAAACATCAGGTAGCCAAAGCTTCAGGCAAGAACATTCAGTTAACAGAATCGACAGAATGAACGACCAATATACAGCGCAGCATCAAAAGTGACCCAAATAAATCCTAATTGTTTTATAAATTTCATTTCGACAGCAGAATTTACTGGAAATCAAAACGATTATGAAAGAATTATTAATTGTGGACACTAAAAATTGTTTCTCGTCTGCATAGGTTGAAAACTGTTGTTCAAAGAACTCAATTACAAACGATGTTTCCAAAGATGACTCATTAAAACTCTCACCTGAAAATTCCCGTAACTAATGTAATGCTTTTTGGTACCTAGGTCACGAACATTTTCAGATGAGAGCTTGAACGAATCTCCTTTGGAGACAAATTGTTTGTAATTTAGTTCTTTTAACGACAATTTTTGACCTATGCAGACCAGAAACAATTGCTAGTGCCCACAATTAATGGTTCATTCATAAGCAGCTTGAGTTACAGTCAATTCTGCTCTCGAAACAAAATTTTTAAGACGATTAGGATTTGGGTCACATTTGATGCAGCACTGTATAGTAAACATTCATTCGGTGTCAATTCTGTTAACTGAACGTTCTTGCATGAAGCTTTGATTTCTTACGAAAATCGGTTGACGAGTAAAAAAGTTATACCCAAAAACAGAAAAAAAACTCTTTTTGTAATCATCCTCCAAATAAAAAGGATAAACGGAAAATTCAAACACCACCCTGCAGCTTAGATCCTATTTCAACATGTTTTTAAGTGAAATTTAAGAAATAAAATCTGTTTCCCAGGGGGAGCTTCCTGACAGTATAGAACATTTTCAATGTTTTATTCAACACCCTGTATGAAATGTATGTGAATTACCAGACATTTTACAAAACAATTGGCTAATAGTGAAATTATTGTGCTTGCAAACGCTTTTAACAGAGTCCAATGTGATCGCGGCAATCGAATGTTACGTCAAATTTAAGAAGGTTAAAATTTTTGCGAGCGATGCTTTGAGTGTTGAATAGTTTAGATGATTCAATTGGAAAATTAAAAACTTTAAAATTATTCATGCCTAATATACAAGGGGCTGTTGCTGCAAGATA
The DNA here is from genome assembly GCA_964006375.1 of Tillus elongatus. NCBI lineage: Eukaryota > Metazoa > Arthropoda > Insecta > Coleoptera > Cleridae > Tillus > Tillus elongatus. The sequence goes on from OZ023263.1 coordinate 119,804,742, forward strand.
GATATGCGATTATTCAGGTATCATGTTAACAATATTACTTTTTTCGATGGAAACGTTAGATAGCTAAAAGGATTTTCGAATTCTTGCGAGGTATTTTTGAAAAATATTTAAAATTATGAAGAAGTTGATCATTAAATAAGTAGTTCCATATTCAATACAATTATGTTAAAAGTAAAATGTACGGTAGCAGATCTTATTTGACCCAGATTAGAGCTTAATTATTGGTTTTTAACAAAGGAAGCATTAACTTTGAGTTTTTCTGATAAAGAAGGTATAGATTGTTGTGACACAGAATTTTATTTCAATAAAGCCTATCAAAAATGAATCACCGAGTTAATATGGTATGAGGATCCAGGATGCAAGAAATTTACTGTTTGCTAAACTAAATAGATAAATGTCTATAGTAATTCAAGAGGAAAACTTTACAAACCTTTACAAACTTTTTTAATAAAAATTCACTAAAAATGTAATCTATTTAGTGGCTCAATCCAAGAACGGTAATATAATACATCTCAATTGAATGATAATACATTTACCCTTATCTATATTTTTATTAATATATAAATAAATTCCCTTATAGATACGGGCAGTTCTAAACATCACAAGGCTCTTATGTTAGCTTATAACTATTATGACAATAATATAAAAAGTCTGGACGCAGCAAGTGCGTTATGGTAGGGAACTTTCATAGAACTGTTTTATGTTAAATATGTTTTTAGGGACATCACTATTAGTAGATAGTATAACCTTTTTAGTAGAAACAATATACCTTATTTCATTAAACAAACTTTTTGTTTCAAAAAGTACAAACAGTTCCCGAAAATAAATTTAAAGTTTTGACAAATAAACTGGTCTAACTTTCCTGACCAAGGAACCTATCCAAGCAATTTACACAAAAACTAAACCAGCCAAGAGATAATGATTCACAGAAAGCTTTTTGACAGAAAATAAACTTGTAAAATAGGTCTGTGAATAAAGGTGGTTATTATTATTATTATTATTATTATTATTATTATTATTATTATTATTATTATTATTATTATTATTATTGTTATTATTATTATTATTATTATTATTATTATTATTATTATTATTATTATTATTATTATTATTATTATTATCGACTTTACCCTGAACGGCTTTCACACTTCCTCAAAGGGCAACAGAAATCTCCGCACAATGTGGGCAGTTCAAAGTATTACCGCTTTCTGCATAACCTTATAATGGGCCTCTCTAAAGCCCAGTCTCTTCACGTTCTCTCGAAGACTCACACCGGTTACTATCCGGATCAATAGGGCACTATTTGCCATCCACTGTCTCTTTGCTTGAACCTCGAGGTTTTTGTACTTAATGATCTTTTCGTTGTACTTTATCTCTAGATTATTGGTATTCGGAATGGCCACGTCAATGCGTTACTTGTTTATAGGATTTACAGGATCCACTAATATTATATCTGGCCGGTTGTGGGCAACTCGCTGGTCTGTGAGCACGGTCTGATTCCAGCACAACCTGTTTCCTGAGTTCAGGAACAGGCTCAGGAGCGTATCTATAGCAGCGCACCTCAACAAGATTTAAAAGTCCCATTTCAGAGCCAGTTTTTGATGGAGTATTCTTGCAACTGCGTCGTGCCCCTCTTTGAACTCTGTTGCAGCAAACGTTTTAGCTCTTCCCCGGTGACGTCTGGATAGTGACTGATGACTGACACCCAAATCTGCGTTTGTCATCTTGAACCGATTTATCTCCAACTACATACTTCAAGCAGTTTTTTATCGAGACGACCTAATTTTGTATGGGAAAAACCCCTTTGTCTCTGGAAACATCTGTCCTGACATCAACCAGTAGTTCGACGACGATCTGTCGACATCTGTCTGTAAGGTCACATTCAGATATCGCCCATGAAGAGGCTTCTGCATTCAAGATTGCAATTGTCCTGATCACTCCGATGGTAGCTTTGTATTTCACTTTATCTTAATTATAACGGTGTTGAATCAAATGCCTTGCATATGGCGCAGTGTAGTTTAGAAGTAAGCACCTGCTGATGGCAATATGTACGCAGGTTCACTATCTGCTGTTTACCAATATTCTACATTCCTATCCCACGTTGGTGTCTAGGTAGGGTTACACGTTCTATGGCACTATGAGAGTGATGCTTTTTTGGATTTTGTTACACCTCCCGTTGTATATTTTCGATGCCCGTTTCACTCGAGTTGACAATCCCAAATGAATAGCTAAGTGCACAACATGCATATGTATTAAAAGCTTTACTTAGGTTCTTGCCGTTAAGATGTGATCGCACCACCTGCGATTATTATTATCGACTTGAGCCCGAAGGGCTTTCACACTCCCTCAAAGGAAAACATTCACTCCTCCCAGGTATCTCAGATACCAAATGGACTGAACAGGGATGGAGCCCTTTCCAAGTTATGTGGCCCTGCACGACAACGCGACACATCGTCATTACCCAGGAATCTCCGTACGGTGTGGGCAGTTGCCAGTATTACCTTCTGCATAACCTTTTAAGGATGCTCTCCAAGACCCAGTCTCTTAATGTTCTGTCGAAGGTTGTTAGGAATCATACCATTTGGCGACATGACTATTGGAATCACTCGGATACTATCTGCCCTCCACTGTCTCTCTACTTGCATCTCGAGGTCTCTGTACTTAATGATCTTCTCTTTGTACTTTATCTCTAGATTATTAGTAGTCGGGATGGTCACCTAAATCAGCGTCACTTGGTTGCAGGACTTATCTACTATTATTATATCTGGCTTGTTGTTGGCAACTCGTTGGTCTGTGAGAACGGTCCGCGGCCAGTATAACCTGTTTCCTGAGTTCTCTAGAATACGCTCAGGAGTGTATCTATAGTAGAGCACTTTACTAAGATTTAAAAGTACCAGTTTACCCGAATCTACATTTGTCATCTCACTTCTAAACGCCACACAGTCTGGGATAAACATAATTAAAACATTCAATGAAAGGCTTCTCACCAGACAACAACATTTATTTAATTTTCCCTTCGCGTTTCGGAAACTACGTAGCCACCTTCAGGGGCTGGTGATGGGAGAGCTCCTGAAGATAGCTACGTAGTTGGACGAAACGTGTAGGGAAAATTAAATAAATGTTGTTGTCTGGTGAGAAGCCTTTCATTGAATGTTTTAATTACATTTGTCATCTTGAGCCGAATTATCTCCAATAATATACTTCAGGTAGTTTTTTGTTGGGATGACCTGGTCTTGTATGGACAGAAAAAGCCCCTCTGTCTCTGGAAACATCTGTCCGGACACCAACCAGTAGTTCGACGCCAATTTGTCGACATGTACCTGGGAGGTCTCATTCAGATGTCGCCTATGGAGAGGCTTTTGCATCCAAGATTGCAGCTTATCCTGATTAGTCCGATGTTGACTTGGTATTTCCCTTTCTTTTTATTGTAGCGGTGTTGAATCATCTGCCTCGCATATGGCACGGTGAAGTTCAGAAGTAACCGCCCGCTAGTAGAAATATGTACGCAGGTTCACTATCTGGTGGTCCAACTGTTTACCAATATACAACACTGCTCTCCCACCTTGGTGTCTAGGTAGGGTTACTCGCTCAGTGGCACTACGGGGGTGATGCTTTTTGGATTTTGTTAGGAGTGTTCGCACCTTCCGTTGCAGATTTGCAATGTCCGTTTTACTCCAGTTCAAAATCCCAAATGAATAGCTAAGTGCAGAACATGCGTTTGTATTAAGAGCTTCAGTCAGGTTCTTGCTATTAAGATGTGATCGCACAACCTGCTTTGCTCGTTTCGTAAACTCATTTGTCAGGTGGTTCTTCATTACTGAGTTGTTTATTTTCCTCGCTTGCATCGAGGCAATTTGCTGGCCGTTCTGCATTTCATATACACCTGGTTGTATGTTCCCTCTGACTACACATAAGGTACGACATTTGTCAAACCAAATCTGCATGTCAATATCTCTGGAAAGCCCTTCCACGATTTTAAGGAATTGTTCCAGGTGGTTCTTTGTAGAGGCCATTAGCTTAAGATCATCCATATACAGCAGATGATTTAGCCTCATTTGCTCCCTGCCATTGTTTTTTATAGCGAAGCCATATATGGCGGAGTTTAGGCGGTTTGATAGTGGATTCAATGCGAGGCAGAGCCAAAATGGCCTAAGCGAGTTGCCTTGAAATATACCTCTGCTAATTGATATCGTGCTGGTTACGATGTTATCACACGTTTTTACCCGTAACTTAATTTTTGAGGCTTTGTAAAACACATTTATGACGACATTTCTTCTACATAACCCGTATTTGTTTCAGGTTCTTGAAAATTGCAAATTTGTACGGTTCGAATCGCGACTTTGATGTTTTGAGAAGAAAAACTATAAAATTTTTAAAATAATATTTCTGGTTTTTTTGGCCTTTCTTGTCAAGTAACCTTAATCCTGGTGTGCAAAATACAGTAAAATTTGTTATGTATACAAAATATTTGGGTTTTGTGCGTTTCTATGGTCATCGGTGGTACCCATTTTTTTTCTTTAAATGCTTATAAGTTTTTCCTTTTAAGTTAGAGATCGGGAATTTTGGCATATAGGGTAAGTTTCATAGTGTAAACTTGAGTACCGGATTTGGTTGCCATAGCTTTATTATTTTCGTAGATACAAAAATTTTCCGAAAGAAAACCCAAAATTTTTCCGGAAAACTGGTCGGATTTTCTTGGCTAACTAACTTTTTTAAGCCACTTACAAAAGAAGAGAACAAAATGGGCTCATTATTTGTTGAGTTATCGGTGTCATATATATATATATATATATATATATATATATATATATATATATATATATATATATATATATATATATATATATATATATATATATATATATATATAAAAGAGGTTTATTGTTGAAACGATAACCTGTCATGACGAGGTAGCTATTATTCTTACCTTCAATTCGATTAATAGGTACTTAAGGTATGCACAAATTTTATATATTTAAATTCTCTGGAAAATTTGACGGTCTCATTGAAACAGACTTTCAAATAAATTGCGGGAAAATATTAGTTTAGAAAGTCGAGAATTAATTGCTAACGATATCAAATTCCAATAATGTATGAAAATTCACATGCTTTGGTAAGAAAAAGTGATTTTCCTCACAAATTTAAAAGTTTTGTTCTGGTAGTAGAACCTATAAACTAGAAGGCAGTTAAGATGCCTGTAAAACATAGTCAGGGGATATGTATTTTAAATCATCAAATTTTTAGCAATAGTATAGAGACACCATTACCACTTCTAATTTTAAAAATAATTAGGTTATAATGACCATTACGAAACTTAAAGATAATCTAGTTTAAGTTAGATCTACTGAACCCTCAGATGTAGAGCCCATTAATGGTTTTAATATGAATTCTTATGAAAAAACTCTGGAGCAAGTGCGTTATGGTAGAGAATTTTCATTAAAATGTTTTTATTGCAAATATGTGTGTTTTCTTTTTAAGAAAGCAGGCATCAATTTTGGTTACCAGTATAACCTATATAGTAAAAACAATGTGCCATGTTTCATAAAAATAACTTTATTGTGTGAAAATGCACAAAAATTTCCAAAAGTAAACTTAAAGTGTTACCGGAAAAACTCGTTTCTTGGTCAACCTTATAGGTTAATAGCAAATTGGGCTATTCAAATATGAAGCATTTGATCAAAATTCGCTACCATAACGCACTTGCTGCATCCAGAATTTCTTTTCTTACAAACATGCATTATATTTCGATGGAAAATGCAAAAATGCAATAGCATAAGGCGTGTTTGATTAATCAAAAAAGAAAATTTGTATCACCAACGATTTATGGGCTAGCCTGTGATCGTAGAAATATTTTTTTAAGATGTAGCTCAAGACACCCTATAATTAATATATACAAATTTTTTTCATATCTTGTATAATAACAGATATATTGAACTTTATTGATTTTTTACGAAAATTCGACAAAAAGTATATACCATTAAACGATAAGCATAATTTTCTGAAAACATTTTAGTAAAATGAAGGACAATGACGGTTGAAACTAAGACTTCGGGGTTTGTAAAATACCCTTCTTGAGACATTTTATTTTCATAGCCCGTATTAGATTCAAGTTATTTGCCTAAATGTTGCGAATTTTGACGTTTCAAATTGTCACTTTGACGTTTTGAGGAAAACCCCAATTTATTTTTCTTTAAATGCCCATAACTTTTTTGTCTTTTGACCCACAGCGCTAAATTTGGGTAGGTAATTTACCCATAGTGATATAAAACGATGTACCAAGTTTGGTTGCCCTTACTTTGTTAATTCCGGATAAATATTTTTTTTTCGAAAGAAAACACAAAATTTTCCGGGAAAACCTGGGCAGATTTTCCTGGCTAACGAATTTGTCCAAGCCATTTGCAAACGAAATTTATTCACCAAATTAAATAAAAATCGGCCCATTATTTTTTGAATTATCGGTGTGATACATACATACATATACATATACATATATATATATATATATATATATATATATATATATATATATATATATATATATATATATATATATATATATATATATATATATATATATATATATATATAAACATATAAAAATTGAAACTGACCCAGGATATGTGTTCTGGAGGGCCTAAATAGCGCTCATCTGAAGAAATTTTTTCAAAATTCAAAAGTCGGGATCTCCTCATTAGTGAATTTTTTTAAGAAAATTCACAAATTTTTTTTAAAGAAAATTCACTAAAAGGGAAATTGTTGCTATTATATCTGATGAACAAGATAGTCTCAACAAAAATAATTTTAAAAATATTAGGTTAGACTATTGTAGTATACCTTATTTGAGAATGAAAGTATAATGCACAATGCTAGTGATATTAAGCAAGGTCTTTTAAAGTTTCTTCCTGAATTAGTGGAAAATACTGCTAATTTTAACGAACCTCAACCCCAATTTTCTTATCCACATAATTATAATAATATTGGAGGTATGCAGCAAAGTTCATCGAAAATAATTATTCAAAGTGATGTGCAATTAAAACTAGTTTATAACCCGCGTAAAAATAAAACTCTTTCTATATATTCGAGTAGTAATCAAACTCCATACAGTGGTATCCATATAGTAAAAGACATTGCTGCTAACAAAATAAACCAAATTTTAATAACTATTGAAATCCTCACGACAGTGTGACTATACAACTAGTAGTAATAGTCTTTTTATTTTAATAAACTGATTTTCTATCAGTCAATAGAAATCAACTTTGCTATGTAACAAAAACTTTATAAAGGCAATATGTGTACGGAATTTCATCAAACCGAATTTATTGTTTCGGGGATACAATTTTTTTACTCTTCGAGGATTTTTTGTATTTTAAAGATTTCTATGAAAATTTGTTACTCTAACACGCTTGCTGGGTCTAGATTTTTTTATATGTATAAGCATATTTGCCTATGAATAATAGAAATATATGTTTACGTGAATTGTATAAGGTGTCAACCTTATATTTTGTTTATAAATGTTAGAGCTATTTAAAAACTACTACAGATTAATTCTACTGCTTTACTTACATGGTAGTCGCTGCAGATTCTAGATGAACAGCTATTAGTAAATCATAAAATCCTTGTCTGAGGGGTCCACTCATATATTCTGACTTAATGGCATACAAGAGTTGTTTCTGATCAACGTGATGGCACAAAACATGTGCAGCCTTATAATTGCTTTGATAACATAAAGCTGCATATAATGTTAAAGTGTGAGCATGAAAACTCAGTAGCTTATCCATTTCTATCAATTCCAAAACATCCATGCATCGATCTTCTTCAGGAATATGTAGAGCTAGCATGGAGACTGCATCTTCACATAACATTGACCATCCGCGTATATCAGATAGCTTAAGCGCATGAACTTGCAGACTTTGATTTGGTACCTGAAAAAACAAACTCTCCATCTCTCTCTCTCTCTCTCTCTCTCTCTCTATATATATATATATATATATATATATATATATATATATATATATATATATATATATATATATATATATATATATATATATATATATGTATGAAACACTTTGTTTTTAGGTTGAATTCCGTCCAAAATTGTTTGAAACAAAACGTCTCGACACACGTTTTGGGGACATTTTTAAGCAACATTTCAGAAAATATGGGAAAAATTTACCCCCCAGCACTCAATAGAAATCGTTTTAAAGGTCTCCAGTGTGTTTCCCCAAGACCTAGGGATAAGGACTGTGATAATGACTCAGGTCTGTCAATAATATTAAATGGTAGTCAGATCTCTCTCTGAGGTTTTAAACACACTGAGAACTCAGGTATTATTTACAGTGAGATATGAGAGAGTAGGTAGATTAAGACCCTGGAATAATAGTACAAAAACCTAATTTAGCCTTAGTGGGCAGCTTAAACTTAGAGTTTCATATTTTCTTAACCTCTCTGGAAATGTAGCCGAAACGACAAGTTCCAAACAACTTTGGACGCGGCTCAACCCAAGAGACAAGTATTTTTCACATTTATAACCCCGGAAGCTTTCCCGACGTGATGAAATTATATTGTGAGGGCAGCTTTGAACATTAACTATTAAAAAATGCAAATAAATGCACAGCAGTATTTACCCTTGCCCACTGATGTGGCTTTAAGCACTGTACTTTAAGTCGTGGTGGGAACTGTGGTATAACGTGTTTAGCGCTGTTTTGTAATACTGCAGCTGATAGAGGTAAAGTTGTTGGCGTCCTTCCCAGCTCGATTTGCAAAACTTCCTTGCTTGTTGCTTCAACAAAAATTGCTGGGAACAATTTTGTTTCAGGTTCCATCTGCAAAAAAAATTGGAAAGCAATTAAAATTAAGAAAGACCCATTATTTATCAAAACCTGAAACCGTTGTAAAAAAACTAAATGTGTAATAAAACGCCACACATCCTTAAACATAACAGTAGCTTGTATTTGATTTGAAACTAATTGCCGTTAGGGTGGTTGAGTTTTGCAAATTCACTTTGGCCTAATTGTTTTCAAAAGGAACAGCCTGTATGTATATTTTAATGTTAAAGGCAAGATTACTATCTTTCAAAAAGTACAATACATGATACCGCTCTGATAGTTTTTTTCGTAAATTAGGCAACTTTTCTGTATTCTTATAAGATTAAAATATATTAAGTCGATTATTAAAGATTTAATGTTAGGTAGGAGGCCACGACATGAACTTGTCGAAACTACAAATCGTTATCTCCGTCGTTATTATTTGTTGACAACTGGTTTATACGAATAATGCTTATTAGGTAAAAATGATTTTGTGTAGGTAAGTACTTAAAAAATGATTAATATGGTTTTTATATTGGGCGATTGCCAAAATAGTTCATTATTGGCAAGTAGAATATATGCCGCGCGATATTAGGGACTTGAAAGAAAACCGAGATATCACAGACTTTTATAAGTATATTGGAGAGATTTGAGGAAAGAGAAAAGGTTGCATTTACGAGATTCAAAATTAAGTACATTTGGAGAATCCAAATCACTACAACACATCTTAATAAACCTGACTATCGTTTCACTAACCCAGTTAATGTATAATTATTCATCCTCTGATGACGCTAACTTCATTAGCAAAACGATCGTCAGGTTTTTTTAAATGTGTTGTGGTGATTTGGGTTCTCCAAGTGTACTGATCAGTATCAAATATAAGCTACTGGTTGTGTGCAAGGATACATTACTTCTTACGTATGATACATTTAGTTTTCTTACAACGGTTTCAAGTTTTGATAAATAGTAACCGAAATATGGATGTTTTTCAAATTTAATCGCTTGCCATTCCTTTACTATAGAGGTTAGGTCTAATAAAGCTTATATTAAAATTGTCTTATTGACCAGGAAAATTTATAGGGATAATTATATAGGCTGTTATGTTTAAAAACTTGTAAGTTTAATTCGCCACAAGTCTCTTGGACCAGCCTGTATCATAGTAATAATTTAAAAACATAGCATGTGTAGCTACCTATTATTTCCAAAAAAAGGTACGCTAAAATTATTCACTGTTTATTTACACTCGTTCACCCCATCTTGGTTGCACCATCATATATATATATATATATATATATATATATATATATATATATATATATATATATATATATATATATATGTCTATATATATATATATATATATATATATATATATATATATATATATATATATATATATATATATATATATATATATATATATATATATATATATATATTTGTGTGTGTGTGTGTGTGTGTGTGTGTGTGTGTGTGTGTGTTGGAAATATGACATTATTATTTTAGTTCATAACTTTGTTAGTTTTTATTGATGATATTTATTATTATTATAATGGTTTCCAAGTTAAATTTTAAAAGTCCATCGTTCAGAAGTGGCAGAGGCACAAGTTCTTACCCCTGGACCACTGAGGATCTAAGTAGAACATCTAGAACTCACTCGAAGTTATATACCTGGTATTACAATTCATCTTCACTAAGTAAAGATTGGAACCTGTGATGAGAACTGAAAAGCACACCTGGAGAGCTAACTTGGTTAGTGAAACAATCCTCAGGTTTTTAACATGTGTTGTGGTGATTTGGGTTCTCCGAGTGTGCTTATACACTACATATGTTTTGCTAAGCGTAGCACAGTGGTGGAAAGACTGGCACCTTTAAGTTTTGTAGAGAGCGGGCGTGCCTTGCCAGAGCAAGCAAGAGGGAATAGTAAATGGTGATTTTGTAAGTGATAGTTATGTGGGTGTGCGCGTGCCACCGTCCCCCTATTATAAACTTAAAAACTGTGATAAGTCATTGTAATTACAAGTAATTGATCACGACATGAAAACAGAACTCAAACAGAGGGATATGAACGTAACTTTGTGACTAATAACCAAATTTCCAAGTTCACTCAGCACATGGAACAAAGTAGGTCGATAAAGTTTATTAAATTATCCAATACCTAAAAAAAGAAAATTATAAATTAGTCCAACCTTAGTGCCCAACAAAAAACTCGTACAAAGCGACGGTTTCAGATACAACGTGTCAACATAAATTAAAAAATTTGACAAACGATAAAGAGATGTATAAATCTAACACATAAAACAATACAAATGTCTCCGCACGTAATATTCATTTAAGCCAAAACAAAAAATTAATAATGGAAAAACCTCCTCCTATTATACTGCATGGCAAGAATGCTGCGCAGCGCAAGGATAATATAAAATTTATACAACATTACACAAAAAAGGTTTTTACAGCAAGTATACATATAAAAACGCCGTGACTCAAACGAATGGAAAATAGAAAGATCGCCTTTTCTCCCCTACACTCTAAAAAACGAAAAACCAGGTGCGGTTAACCAAATTTGGTATGCAACTTGTTTATATATATATATATATATATATATATATATATATATATATATATATATATATATATATATATATATATATATATATATATATATATATATATATATATATATATCGCATATCATTCACCAGACTATGTTTCTAGCTTTAAAACAAATTAAGCATGAAAAAAAAACGGTCGCACAGGAAGTCAGAGAAAGTCAAAATACCAAAATAAGATATGTCATTAACAAAATGTATGACCAAGCTTACATGTTTTTGGCGCAGAAGTCAAAGGTACCAATAAAATGCTTTCAAAATTTTATGATTTTTTTTATAGAAACCGAAAGGGTACTGGGTTCGATTCCCAGGGTATACTTTTCACTTTTTCAGTACGAACTGAAATAAATTAACATCAACCGAGGTTCTGGCATTGTATTTGAGCAAGTTGAATTTCTGCACGTTTCGCCCTTCGGAGGGGCACAAATCAGTGGGTCCCGTGTCCATGCGATGTTGAGCACGTTAAAGATTCCTACTCTTCTTACGGGAAGGTAGGGGTTCGGCAAAATTTCCAGGATAGTGAGGTAAAATTGCTCCCTGGCGTCGGTGATTGGCCAAAGTCCGGAAATAGGCCGACGTTAAAGTAAAAAAAGAATTACAAAATAGATTTGAAACAGGTCCTCTCTTTAGCAAATAAGTCGATAAATGGACAAGTTATATACAACTGGTAGTAACAGTTTGGATGCAGCAAGTGCGTTATAGTAGCGCGGTAACATAACTATTTTTCAAATTTCAATAGAGCACTTTTCTCTAAATCAATAGATTGCAACTATGCTATGCAACAAAAACTTTATAAAAGGCAACAGGTGTACGGAGTCTCATCAAACCAAATTTATTGTCGTCGGAAATACAATTTATTTACTTTTCGGGGATTCTTCGTTTATGAAAGAATTTTATGAAAATTCACTACTGTAACGTACTTGCTACATCCAGACTTTTTTGAAGCTACGCTAGTATTAACTGGAGCACGATGCCCCTAGATAGCGATTATTTTTTGGAGTATTGTATGGAGGGTCTAGAGGGTGTAAATATCCACATTGTGCTATAAACATAAGAATATAATGTCACATCCTGTATGATAATTAAGTATATGAACTTTGGTACTTCTATGGTCAGAGGCCGGTTGTTAAAGTGTGTTGATAACAGCGAACACTGGAATTATATTTCTAGAAGGGACCAGAAGTGACAGGTGTAGAACAGTGTAGATAGTCTAGAATCTCTATGGGCAGTAAAAATAGGAGATCCGCAGATAGAGTAAGTTAGTTCAGTATTGAGTTAGTGTTGGTGCAGAATAAGTGATCATATACTCAGTGTAGTGTGAATTAATAGAGGCGAGGAGAAACAATAGACATTTAGTCATAGAGAGAAATATTTAAGTTGGTGTTTATGGTTAGAAAATAGTTGGGTATAATAAATTAGTAGTTTCAAAATATGTGTTTTGTTAGTCAACAAATCCAGAACCTCAAAGAAGGTAACAATTGGTGTCAGAAGTGGTATTTTCAAGCAGCTAGTGGAAATATTTGCCAGAATATTCGTTGAAAAACGTGGAAATTTCCATAATCTCTGGAAGATCAGCGTTACCAGTATTGTGTTTTTGAAACAGGATAAACTTTGTACCAGCTTCACGTACGTCTATGCCTAAGACACGTAGCGTGACAGTCAATATGGACCCCCAGCTAGTGGAATTGATTAAAGAAATTAAAAAATAACCTAGAAAAAGAGATGAAGATGCCATAAAAAGATATGAAGAAGCTGAAGAAAAGCTGAGAAAAGGAGATAAAGAATCGAAAGAACAAACTAGAAAACGAGATGAAGAGGTCAGAAAAAGAGACAAAGAAGCCAAATAAGAAATGGGAAAAGGAGATGAAGAGGTCAGAAAAAGAGTCGAAGAAGCCAAAGAAGAAATTAGAAAGAGACAAAAAGATAAGAGAGGAACTGAGAAAAAGGGACGAAGAAGCAAATGAAGAAATGAGAAGAAGATATAAAGAAAATTCTACAAGAACAGGTCAGCAGGATTGAGACTATTATTTTATACGTCGACGAACGTATGAAGCAGGTGAAAGACGACATCTTCCAGCAAGTAGAGAGCCGAGTAAGTGGTATCAGCGACGATGTACACGACAAGCTGACAGAAGTACAACAGAAAGTTCATTCACTAGAAAAGAAGTGTGATACCCTAGCCAAGGGAAACACCCTACACAAAGATAGACCGATCGTAAGAATTAAAGTCCCCGCATTTGATAGCTCAGTCTCGTTGGGTATTTATCTACACCAGTTTGCAGCCGCTGCTACAGCAAATGGTTGGGGCTAGATAGAGAAAGCGACTTCGCTAATTGTAGCTCTCACAGGAGATGTCCTAGATGTGCTCCAAGTTATCCCCGGGGAAGAAAAAGACAGTTTCGACAGCATTCGATATTACCTAGAAATGAGATTTGGCGACCAGCATTTATAACAGCTGTACCAAACTCAGTTGAAAAGTCGTTGTCAGAAATCGGGCGAAACTCTGCAACAATTTGAAGCCGACGTTACCAGACTAACACGATCAGCTTATTCCACAGCTCCGGTGGGATTTTTAAAATAGCTGTCGCTGCAAACATTTATGATACCGACATTCAACAAATTGGAGTTTGGAAGACCAAACAGCGAGTTATTGTTGCCGCCATATCAGAACGCATTATACTTGTTCTGCAAGGTCACGGTGTCAAGTTATATCTCGTGAACAGTGTTTTGAATATCGGTGATGAGTAAGTAGTTATACCGACTGTCAGTAACCTTGCAGATCGAAAAGTCGCGGCCAAAGAAGATGCCATTATGAGGCCCAGAGTGAGAGTACTGTCGCAGTGTTGATAGTTGTAGATATTTCGGGACAAGTGGTGAGCATTATAGAACCAGAAGACAGTGATCTTTTTAAGAAAGCTCGACTAGTCGGTAAAACTCTTGTTCAAGCAAAAGAACTGGCAGCTGTCAGAATAGCCAATTTTAAAAGCTTTGATCAGAATATTCCCAAAGGCTCCGACTTCGGAACATTCTCGCCGGTAACCATCATACGGCGCTGTCACGACCAAGAAGAACCAGCTTTGTCCATCCCGGAAGAACCACTTCCAGAACATCTATGCGAGGTCTTAGCAGAAGCTAGTCGAAATGTTTCTCCTCAACAGAAGCAAGCAGTGGCTAAATTGCTGTCCAAATATCGCAACGGTTTCGTCACCGACATGAACAGTTTTGGAAGAATAGCCCTCGAACGCCATCGCAGTGAGACTGGGACATCTGTACAAATCAAGCAACCACCGAGAAGTGTATCACTGGCAAAACAGCATGAAGTTGACACCATGCTAAGGAAGATGGAACACGCACGAGTTATAGAACCATCCCAAAGCCCATGGGCCTCTCCAGTAGTGTTAGTTAATAAGAAAGATGGCTCCACTAGGTTTTTTGTAGATTACTGCCGGTTAAATGATGTGACTAAGAAAGACAGTTATTCACTTTCGAGAATCGACGATACACTTGATACGCTGGCAGGCGCAAGATCGTTTTCGACATTGGACTTGAAAAGTGGCTACTGACAAGTAGGGATTGAGCCCAAAGACAAAGAAAAGCCTGCGTTTACCGCTGGTAGTGGACTGCGGTTGTTCAACGCCATGCCATTTGGGTTGTGTAATGCTCCAACCACCTTTGAACGTCTAATGAAGACAGCACTAAGAGGTCTACACTGGAAGAGATGCCTCGTGTATCTAGATGACGTTATTATCTTAGGAAAGTCGTTCGCAGATCACATGAAGAATGTCGAACAAGTGTTTCAGAAACTACAGGGGGTCAGTTTGAAACTAAATCAGAAGAAATGCTATATATCAAAAAGCAGTCAATTACTTAAGCCACATTATCACCCCTGATGGAGCCGAAACCGACTCAGACAAGACAGACTGTATTATTAGCTGGGACATTCCAACCAATGTACATCAACTGCGACGTTTTCTGGGCCTCTGCACATATTACCGCCGTTTTGTAAAGCGGTTTGCCGACATCGCAAAACCTTTGCATAAATTTACGGAAGAAAAGACACTCTTCATTTATACCAATGATTATGAAAGAGCATTCGAGACATTAAACCGGGCTCTCTGTTCATCCCCGATTCTGACATACCGCCAGCCTGGTCACAGGTTTATTGTGGACACGGACGCGAGCAATGTTGTTATTGCAGGTGTTATTTCGCAGGAACAGGCCAAGAGGAGGTTTTAGGGTATTTCAGCAGAGCCCTGTCCAAAGCAGAAAAGAACTATTGCGTGACGAGAAATATCACAAATATCTATATGGTCAAGAATTTCTTCTGAGAACAGACCACACTTCCCTTCTCTGGCTTCTTCACTTTAAAAATCCAGAGCGGCAGTTAGCGAGGTGGCTTGAAAGCCTTCAAGAGTACAATTTATATCGAACGCGCAGTAATGTCGATGCCCTATCTAGGAGACGCTGCCCACTAAAATGAAAGCATTGCATCTTTGCCGAAAACAAAGAAGGGTTGAATCTCGAAGTGTATAGGCGGACAAAGGCGCAACCCGTTAACCGATGGGACCCGCAGAGGATAATGGAGGACCAAAAAGAAGACACTGATATCCAGCCAGTTTCTATGGGAAATAAGTATATGAATTTTGTTACTTCTATGGTCAGAGGCCGGTTGTAAAGTGTGTTGGTAACAGCGAACACTCGGGAATTTTAGTGAATTTTCGTAGAAAAAATTCACTAATGGGGAGATCCCGACTTTTGAATTTTGAAAAAATTTTTGCAAATGAGCGCGAACTAGGACCCCTAGAACCCATATCCGGGGTCAGTTTCAATTTTTATATGTTTATATATATATATATTTATATATATATATATATATATATATATATATATATATATATATATATATATATATATATATATATATATATATATATATATATATATATATATATATGTATCACACCGATAACTCAAAAAATAATAGGCCGATTTTGATAAAATTTGGCATGTGCCTTTCTTTTGTTAATAGCTTGGATATGTTCGTTAGTCAGGAAAATCGGACGAAGTTTTCCGGGAAAATTTTGAGTTTTCATTCGAAAAAAATTCATATCTCAAAAAGTAATAAGCCGATTTTAATAAAATTTGGACATACCTTACTTTTGTAAATGGCTTTGACATGTTTGTTAGTCAAGAAAATCGGACGAGGTTTTCCGGGAAAATTTTGAGTTTTCATTTGAAAAAAATTCATATCTCAAAAAGTAATAAGCCCATTTTAATAAAATTTGGCACGTACCTTCCTTTTGTAAATGGCTTTGACAAGTTCGTTTTTTAGACATATCGGAGGAGGTTTTCCGGAAAAATTTTGAGTTTTTATTTGAAAAATTTTTTTATCTTAAAAAATATAAAATCTATGATAACCAAATTTGGTAGGTAGGTTTACGATATAAAAAGTAAACTATACACCAAAATTTAGATTTCTATGTTAGTGTTAGTGTGCTGTAGCGAAGTTCGCTAACCAGAAGAGTATCTTTTTTTACTGTTAATTTTTGTAATAGTATTATTGTTTTTATACTTTACCTTAAATTTATGGGTAGTTTCTTTTCCCTCGCATGTAAAGGTAATAATTCCTGTAGCAGCATCCAAAAAACAGCCTATAAACATACCTTGTGAAGCGCCCTTTCCTGATGAATCTTGCGTCACTTGATTATAAAGCTCATCAGCCCGTACCATGTAACAAGATTCACGGTCCACACTAAAATTAAAATATAGCAATAAAAACTGTTGTGATAAAGCATTATATTTAGGATAAGATATTAAAAAAATGCAACTATTAAGTAAAAGCAAATATCTATGTATAAAAATATAAGTAATAGTCAGAACCATATTGTAAATGATTCTATTTTTAGCTACAATGTAAGTATTTAGAGGTCTTGTCTTACATTGTCTGATAAGGTAGCAGTGAAACACTAGCTACTGCAGATAATTTGAAAGTGTTTTTTGCGCAGTGCGCCCGCGAATGTGTATGAGTTTCTTACCTATAAATTTTTCTGAACGTCTGTCTCTTGTAGATACTTTTTACGTGTCCAACATCGGTTGGTACACAGAAAAATGACTTAACAAGAATTTAATTTTCTCATGATATTACGGCCTCAGTATCTAGTTGTTATCTTTCCGTATAAAATAAATTATTTAATAAATAATAATTGTTCAAAGCATTGTCGCTGTGCTGCTGTGAGATGCGAACCCGGAACCTCTGAACAGCCGCCGTTCCACCTACTGCACTAACCAAGAGCAAGATCTAAAATATGCGTACATATTTTTGCATGTTATTCCAAATATACGTTTAAAGTGTTAATTTATAACTTCAGTAAGTTTTTTACCGAAACAATACGTTTTTATTGCAATTAAAACCATATATGTTACATACAGATATCAAATAAGTCAAGGGATAAGTCGCAATTAGTTGTCTTATACCTGGGAAACTGTAAAATCGTGGTAGTGGTGTTGCTAAATATGACTTCGGCACTTACATTCCATTGGTCGTAGACTTTTTTGTTATAGATAGTCTACTACATGTACGCCACATTTGAAAATTGACTCGACAATTCAAACATAATTTACCACAATTAAAACCAATTTGCTGGTTTAAATTTAATTACAATGGAAAGCCCATTTTAGAATATGGTGTAAGCAGTTTACCTAATCATGGTACGAGCAAATCTTCAAATAATTCATTATTGTTGCTTCTTCTGCTTGATGAGATTGTTCCATACTAAATACAAATGTAGAGATTTTCTCTTTAGTTGTACACGTATTTTTTCTTCTTCTATGCAACCGGTTTCGCCTTTTACAATTAACGATGCAGTAAGAGGCGAAACAGAGAGGAATGCAAGCACTTGTTAAGCCATTTGTCAGCAAATGAATCCTTATAAGTTACCCTCCAAAAAACTTCTTCAGACAACTCCTTAAAGCACTCAAAACTGACCTCTTTTACTTCTTCTAACCCACAATTGTGGTTTTTATAACTTTGTGAGCCATATAAAATAGGTAATTGTCGTGTACCAATAAACTCTTTTAGGCAAAATCAGAGTGTAGATTAAATCTTCCAGCGTATAGCAACCTAAAAATGTTTAGTTATTTCTCTACAGACATTTGCGGTAATTTTTTTGTGATCGAGATCCCTTGTGGTGGAGATCCTTTGTACAACCATTGCATTGGCTCTTGTTTTCTTGGGCGATCCCAGTAAAATACTCACGCTTTAGCGCCAGTTAAAATTAAAACGAATTTGTTTATCCCCAAATGCAAAATTTCCTAGCCAAATAAAAAGTTTTTTTTTTTAAATTTTGTATCCACGAGACAGTGTCGGTGCAATTTGGTGGGTTATTATACACACATTATCTATTCTAGTCATAATTTGTACAGTTTATTTATTCAATTAGTGTTTTGGTAATTTGATGTTGAATGTGGCATTTTGGAGATTCTTCTATACTAGCGCCAACGAAACGAGTGATGCTGGTACTGATTCACAGCCGATGCAGGAGGAATTAAAAAATATTTTTTAAGGTCGGTCTACTACCGTGACTATGGCCAATCACCGACGCCAGGGAGCAGTTTCACCTTACTATCCTTAAAGTTTTGCGAAACCCCTGACTTTGTGTAAAGAAGGTAGAGACATTCAACGTGCCCAACATAGCAAGGACACGGGACTGGGGACTTTACGCCCTCTCCGAAGGGCGGAACGCGCAGATATTTAACTTGCTCAAATATATTGAAAAATAAACAAAAAACTCAGTCTTTTACATTGAAAAGGTGACAAGGGAACCCTGGAAATCTAACCTAGTACACTTCGGTTCAGAGGCAGATGTCGTAAAAAAATTAGAAAAAAAAAGTGTTTGGTGATAACGGTTTTCAAAACTGCTCTGCTAAAGCGATCATTATCTATATCTATTGGTGGTTCCATTGTAATAAATTATTTATTTTTAAGCTCTGTAATATATTTTTTCAGGTGGCTTATGGAAATCAATTCTGAATGTTTAGGTTTAATGCAATATCTTCTTGTAGGTATAATAGTGATTTCTTGACTGAGTGTCTACTAAATTATATGCACTTATATTTATTTATTAGGCAAAATATTATTTAAAACATTTATTTTCCGGGAATTTAAATGTAAGACTTATCGAGTAAATTTCTCCTATAGGTAACTTCATATCTTCTTTTAAGACATATTTTTCACATAAAGTGTAATGTTCTGCCCGCACGCGGTGTCTTATCCCCCCACTCTTTTATTTGGTTCTTGGGAACTGTAAATAAAGAAACCTTTTTCCTTTTTATTACTGTAGCCATTAAAAAATCCAGGTGCAAGACAGAACCTTCAAAATTCTGAATTTAATAAAAGGTACAGATGATAGCATTAAAGATTAGGTAGGTACGAATGTACGATTCGGGAAACAAAGGTACGTCAAGTTCATGTGTCAGGGTCACATAAGACTTTTTCACGACAACGACAGCTGCACTGTAAAAAAACTATTCATCCGTCGCCCAATAGCATCTAATTGGATGTTCGTGTCGCACCAAGCTAGTCTTCGTGTCGCACCAAGCTAGTCATCGGCCGGTGTCACTACCACAGCATAGATACAGAATAGATAGATATATATGCTGTGTCACTACTCTGCCTCGTACATATACTAAACTCACATATTTAATGCATTACATGCATTGGCTATTGGCTGTGGGCTTAGCTGTCTAGTTCTGTATCCATGGGTAAAACTAACAAGACATATCACTCTATTTCTGACAACCGACTACGTAGAAGTAAAAGTAATGACGGAGATAATGAATTTTAATTCTCAGACTTGCCGGCTTATTCGACTTATGAATGGAGAGCTGTTCTTGGTGAAGTATTTTTGTTACAATTGAGCAAAAGACCTGTTTTTGCGAAATCAGTGAAATCAGCATCGATCATTATATCTGACTTAAAGTATACGGAGCTCAAGAACGAGCTAAAGATAAGAGGTGCCAGCTGTACTAGTAGAAAAGCAGTAATAACAGAGACATTGATAACGTATGTAACACCAGTGTACTACCATCGATAATAAACAAAGTATGTCAACAGAAATGATCGAAAGAAAAACCTCGTCGTCATGAAAAAAAATCAACAAATAAATCAGCAAAAAAGCTTTTTACCTAATGAATAAAATTTATTTATATCCATGGGTAAAAGTAAGAAGACATATCAATCTATTTCTGACAACTGACTACTACGTAGAACTAAAAGTAATGACGAGATAATGAATAATCTATGTAGTCGATGAGACAGTGTGCGTGTCGTATCCGTTATTTTGATTATATCTTGTGGTGTATTAGACTGTTACTAATTCTCAGACTTGTCGGTTTATTGGATTTATTAATGGTGATCTGTTTTTGGTAAAGTTTTTTGGTTTTTATTGAGCAAAAGACCTGTTTTTGTGAAATCAGTGAAATCAGCATCGATTATTATATATGGCTTAAAGTACAAGGAGCTCAAGAGCGAGTTAAAGATAAGAGATCCGATATCTACTGGTAGAAAAGCAGTACTAACAGAGAAACTGAGAACGCTTGTAAACTATAGTGTACTACCTTTGACAATATACAAAGAATCTCAACAGAAATCATCGAATGGAAAATCTCGTCGTCATGAAACAAAAGAAATTAACAAATAAATCAGGAAAAAAGCATTGTATCGGATGAATGAAGTATAATATCTTGATACAAATAAAATTATAATATAAAAAACAAGGAAATTGATAAAAATAAAAGAAACATTACATGAAACTGCCTTCAGTTAAAAATGTAGAAATAGTTGAAATAAAAATAATTTTGGTACTGAAAGTGAATCTTCAAGCAAACATGTACCAGGTCAAGAAAAATAGTGCTGCAAATTAAATCACAACTTCCATATAGCTGTTATAATCTACCCTTATCAGAAAGACATTCTCATTAGATGAGTTTAGGGTCCATGACTTGACCAAAAAGAAATACCCATAAACTGCTGAAACGTTATACTACTCGAGTTTTAACGAAAAAATGTAAATTTCCACCAAATTCCTCCTCATTTATCCCATGCCCTCTGAGGCGAGCTTAGCCAAAAACAACCCGAAGTGTTCACATGTCGGGTTCTAAATGGGTACCAAAATTGAAGATGGTATCTCAATTCGTTCGAAAGTTATTGCAGACAGACGTACAGGCCGACCGACCGAGAGATTGTACTTAGCTTTAAGGTGTATATTATATATTATTTAGGTGTGGTTTGTATAATTTTATGTATAATTATTATTATTGTATAGTTTAATTATATTATATTTTTGTGAAATTATTAGCTGTAATATTTGTAGATTTATACACTTCTTCTATTTAATTAATATAAAATTTTGTTCCAGGATCAAGTTTTCTAAATGTTTTGAGACTTTTTAAGCCATCTTCGCAAATAAAACTTGAAATTTCTCTCACCGATATTCCACCCCCACACATTCAACCCTTAATTTAATTTCAGCACAGAATACTAGATGTTTGATGAAAAAACCTTAAACCGCTATATTACTCTAGTTTTAATAAAAAAATTCAATTTTCACCAAATCATCCCCCATTCATCCCCTACACCCTGGAGTGATTTTACCGCAAAACAATCAGAATCGTTTATTTGTTGAGTGCTCACTGCATATCAAATTTGAAGACGATATCTCAATTAGTTCTAAAGTTATCGTGGCTACAAACAGACATACCGCTCGACAGATTGACACACCGACAGACATAAAAAATGTCCGTTCCCAAATCATGTTTTCTATATGTTCTGACACTTTTTACGACGTTTAAGCGAAAAATAATTTGTCGCTGATGCAATACTTCCACACGTATTGACGATGTGGAAGTAAAACTATTGGTTCTTGGAGACGATTATATAGCTGATTTTGTGTGAAATGCGAATATTCAGTTATTACTGTTTCTAGACTTGGTGGAAAGTTAGAAAATGTTGTTTCCGATATCAAAATGTGGCATCAGAACTTTAATAAAGAGGATTATGTTTTCATTGTGGTTGGAAGTATTGACGCTTTGGGGGGGACACGTCTTTTGCAGGTAGCACTGGATTCCGTAAGACACGCGGCGACTTTACAAATGTTGTGTACCTAGCGATTCCTGTCAGGCATCGAAAACCATTTCTAAATAAAATTATTACATCTCTACAAATCGTTATCACTATGAATAACTTAAGAATCATGGCATTCACTAAGCGGATATCAATGCGATTTTAAACCACACCGACCTTAAACTTAAGCCCCAGTATAGTATAAAATACCTACAATTCAAAGATCGAACTTCTAGATTGGATTGTTAAGTAAACTCTTGGGTTCCAGCCTGTGACTGGTAATGGTTCTTACAGGGAAAATCGATTGGATGCTGTTAATAATTTAATTTACATTTTGTCCATCGACGCAGCACCTGCGCTGACGACATGTTGTTGTTACTATCATGAACAGTGACGTAGAAGCTTCTGAAAATGTAATACCTTAAGTTGTTTGTCCAGAAAATGCTACATATGTTAATGTAAGTAAAACCACGACTCTTATATGTAATTCCGACACCTTCAAGCCACAAAAAAGTCTCACAGTCCATCTGGTGGTATGTTATCCCTCATCCTAAATCTAACAACGAAGAGTATTCTTTTTTGCAGCAAAGAAGGTGGAAATCCCCTATCTGAACAGTCTCAACCTAAGACATATGATCGACGACATTTATTTAATGACCAAGGAAGTTGATTATCCTGACCGTAATTTGCTTCCCGGAGGTGTGTCTCAATTAAGATGAAGTATATTATGTTAAACCAGAGCACTATACCCTAGCTGGCAGTTTTGTTCGTTTGCATTAGGGTGTTGATGTTTTTATACCGTCAGACTTTAAATTTTCTGTTAAGTGTTTAGGTCACAGTGTTAGGTGTGAAAGAGATTTTGAGTACTGTTGTTCGTATTCATTATGAACTTGTTTTTTAAAATGCCCTTCGCTTTAACAGACCAGCAAATTCTGACCTGGCTATTTTTAAGGATTGATTGGATTTTATTTTTACGAAGCTGTTTCCTAATCCAATGTTTTTAGCGGGCAGTTTAATATGAATTTTGAGGACGTATATAACAAAGATGTGAAGAAAGTTTTAAACACTTTCTCATCCTCCGATATGAGGTCATGCACTCACAACTACATGAGATTTCAGGGTGCTTCCAAGTCGATTATCGACAATGTGTTTGCAAATATAGGTAGATATAACTTACAATGATCTTATAATACAAATAGATGCGCCGTAGAGAGAGATATTTGACTCCAATACAGAAGGGAAATGGCGCTACAATAGCAGCTGCTGTATGGCAGTGAGGTTATTTTGTTATTGAGGTTATGTTTAGAGAATGGGAGTATGCACATATGTTCGTCTTTTTCTATAAATTAACCATTGTTTGCTGGCGTTTTTGTGTAAGTAGTAAGCGGTGTCGTATAGACATATATCTAATTTAGTCTAGTTTCGCTGAGATAGTGTTTATAGTGACTTTATTTCGAATTTTCAACACAATCAAAATGGTAGTGTCTTTTTTTGCCTACGCATGAACCAATCGCTTTGATAAACCGAAACCTATCTCATATCATAGGTAAGTTGTCCTAGTTATAGTCTAGTCATGACTAAATAATATTTTACGGCAATTTAAGCTTTCCTACTGACCGAGCTACCTTAAAAATGTGATTAGTTGCGATGAAACATCAAAGTTTCCAGCCTACCAAAACTTCGAAAATCTGTTGTGAACATTTTCGCCCGAATTAGTTTTTTTATAAGTTTGGAATAAAAACAGCAAACGACATGCAATACCATCGATCTTCAACTTTCTCAAACATTTATGGAAAAAAAACGCCATATCAGGTTCATCTAGATTAAAATCAAAGGCATAATAGAAGAACCAGACACAATAAGGTAATTTACATTTGCATAAGTGTAAATACGTTAATATAACAATCTTGTGTTATTGCCAGTTAAATAAACATGATCATAAGTATCACGTTTATTATTTAGTCTTCCAACATACCAATATTGTACCTATTATGTATACCTTTGCAAACTGGGTAAATTTTTCAATGATTTTACATTGATCAAAGGTATGTATGTTTAAATGACATTATTTACCTTGTGTAGTAATTTAATAAAAATGAAATGAGAAAATACAGAACAAGTTAACTTTATTAGGACCATTGGCTATAAAAGCCGCCAATCAAAATATTTACCTTTTAAATGTTTATAATATAGGTCAAGTTATGTCATATTGTGAGCAGGCCGTAACTCTCCATGATGAGATTACCAACCAAAATTATTTGTGTGGAATCTAATTTTGCTGTACTATCTATATTATCTTAACTATTTCTAATTGTTCATACATTATAAAAAACTAAGTGTAATTGCGTGTCTCTTAATGTGCAAGATGTCGGCAATATTAGTATTAATATTTTAAAATAAAATAATTGCCGCTTTTATTCCATATAAGCCAATGTAATAATCATACCCAGACGCTCTAGGTCTCGTGATCTAATTTTATCTTTATCTGTCTTTCACGTACTCGTTTCAGGTTATGTTCAACTTTATCTAATGCTGGCTTCAGTCTTATTCCGCAAAACGTATGCGTCAGGGCGCATCTAAGAGTTTATATTACTATATAATTGATTGTAATAATATCGACGTTCACTCCTACGATCACAAAGCCCAGCTGGCAAGTGTCGATATCACCAACACAACTACAACCGTGAGGTGTATAAGTGCAGATCCAACTCGCGCAATATACAGGTGTTTAAGAATTTTGTGAGTAGAGAGTCTTGCAGTAATATGTAGTTGGAGCCTGAACCACGGGCAATTATCTAATTTCAGGTTTTTATTTAGTAAGAAAATGGCAAAAAACATGAAAGAAGTTAAATTCTCATCTGATGCAGAAACACAGTACCATTGAAGACGAAAGAGACAATTAAGCTTGGTCAAGTTGTATTTCACTGCTGATAACTTCCAGGTTAATGTTGTTTTGGATAAATAGGAAAAGTCAGACAAGCTTTTGAATCACAAGATAAAATGTACCGGAAAGAGCGTGCAGTTCAGAACAGTGGAATGAGGAAATTTGCAATATGCAAGCAAACAGGAGTTGTCCTGTTTGCAAAACCGATTATTGAATCGGTTTTGTGGAACAAAAAATCATACAAACGAAAATCGTAAAAATAAGACAATTCAGTGAAGAAATATATAAATAAAACAGTTTCTAAAGGCCGAAAATTCTATACTGTCCCAACGTGTGAAAGTAAAACCAGTGACCCACCATCGAACCAAAACTGGATCTGATAAACAACATTCGTTTGTATATTCTACAATAAATACCAGTGTGTAAATATGCATTGTAATTAGAGGAGACTGGGGACCATTGGTGAACCGGGAGTATTGAGGCAGTTTTATTTTGTCAGTAAATATTAGAAATTACCGCCCAAAGCCTTGCTCTTAACTGTCAACTGCCAGTGGAAAATTAGTTGTTGAAACTGGTTGTGGAAAACGTAAAAAAGTAAGTGCGAAAGGTATGAAAGGTTTTTTCTTGTTCTGTTATCAATATTTATCTCAGTAAATGGAGATAGATTTCATTCAAATATCTATTATGCACCCGACATATCGTAGTAATTTGTAGTTCTGATTTAGTTCATAACCTAGAAAACAAAGTTTTTTGACATCTCATTTCTATTTGATATCGGAACGGTTGGAAAGCATTTGGCCAGTAAAGTAAGGGGAGCCTTGAACGTTTGCTCAAAGCTCTATAGACCGCTAAATACAGTGCTTCCTCTACTGAAATTACCGAAATTACCGGCCGAAGTCTTGCTCTTAACTGTCAACTGCCAGTGTAAATATTACTTCAAATTAGTTGTGGAAAACGTTACCACAAAAAAGTGCGAAAGTTATGAAATACGGTAACGTTTTTCTAGTTTTGTTATCAATATTTATCTCAGTAAATGGTGATAGATTTCATTTAAATATCTATTATGCACCCGATACATCGTAGTAATTTGTAGTTGTGAATTAGTTCATAACCTAGAAAACAAGAGTTTTTGACATCTCATTTCTCTTTGACATCGAAACGGTTGAAAAGCATTTGGCCAGTAAAATAAGGGGAGCCTTGAACCTTTGCCCAAAGCTCTATAGACCATAAATATATCTACTGAAGAGAACAATATATCTTGAAATCTCAACTTGAAATTTTCGTTTTATTTACTTTGAGATGCTTGAAAAACGCATATTGGAAACATACATGATTTGGACAAAAATCACATCAAACAAGTTCTGATTAGCAACTAGTACACTGCAGAACAGGAGGGAAAAAATGGAGCGGAACGCTACTTGAGACTTTATACGGGCAATCCTTGTGACTCTGGCAATGAATCTTGAGGTGATGATGATGGAGCAGTTGAAAAATTTTCGGGCTAATATACGAATCCATTATGATACTCACGGGTTAAAATTTATTTTTTTCTAAATATTTACGTTGTTAGGAAATAAAATTGGAGAAACGCGAAAAGAAATGCTCATACATTAATTATAGTATGACATGTAAAAAACTCCAGCAACTGGCATATGAATATGTTGTAGCCATGCTATAGAATCCCTCCTAGGTGGCATGAAAATAGATAAGCTAAATAAACTTGGCGCTGTGACACGATATCTTACGCTTAGTTTGAGGAAACCTGAGAGTACCAGTTTTAGTAGGACAGCTGCTTTCAATAGACGCAAAGTAAATCAATTATTTGATAATGATGATGACGTTTTAAAGAGATTTAAATTTTGACCAGAAAATATTTGTAATCTGGATAACACTGGGGTTACTGCCGATATAAAACAAGTCAAGCATATCGATACACCTAAGGAAAAGTCGCGTCTGCTGAACGACTGAAACTTGTCACATTTGTAGGAGTTGTGAATGCAGTTCGATGGTCTCTCCCACAAATTTACATATTACCAATTTTCACCACACACCGGGTGCACCACCTAATGTGGGTGTTTTTGGGCCATTCAAATTGAACCTAAATATAGCATTTAATGACTGGTACACATTTAACTCTAAGAAAACGATTTCTGTTAGAAATATCGCCAGTTTGACAAAACTAGCTTATTTTAGAGCTTTTAGCCTAAATAGTTTTAAAAAGACTAGGCTATGCCCCAAGAACAGACTTCTGTCTCTACCAGAGGAAAGCATCATTGGAGAAAATAAAAATGAGCAAACTGAGCAGGCTAATAACTGGAAATAATTTTTCTGATACCACCTTCAAATGAAACCAGAAAAAACTCCTAATAAGAATCGCCTAGAATAGTTATACAAAATAGCAATATCCTGAAGTCAATAAAAAAAAACTAATTTCACCTAGTGCTCCAATTTGCGGCGGTAAAACTGCCCATTGCCTTAGTATCTATATCACCCCGAAATGGTAAAACCCTACCGAAAGTTGACACAAAGAGTTACTAAAACAACAAGAAAACCTGGTATGTCAAGAATTTATATGGATACCTTAGAAAAAGATAGACTTGAGAAGATCGAACTCGAAAGGTAAATGGAAAAGGAAAAACTGCGAAACGAAATTTAACTATGAAAAGCTCAAAGCCAACTTGCATCTAGGAGAAAACCAGTTTGTAAACAAATGTCCTCTTCATTGTCCTCGGAATATAAAACTGTTCTGGATGATGGTATCTGCGTGAGCGATGAACTTCCAGTGGTTGAAGAATATAATGGTAGATAATTAGAAGATTGTGATTTTATTCTTGTCAGGTTTCCATTAGAACCTAGTATGGTACTCAGCAAAATACTTTATTTAACATTTCTGTGGCTAGTGGAATTAAAATTAGATTACGGAGCTTGCTTACTGAACTGACCGAACTGGACTACTATGGTACATTACGTTGGTTGAATATTGGATTGGTAAGATGATAAGATGTCTTTTGTAGTAGAATTTCTAAGAAAAAGAGGGTTACCTGCTATCTTCTATTTCCCAGACATTAATGATATCTCTGAAGTAGACAACGATGATGCGGCCGAGTTAATTTCCCCTTTGAGGCCAGGGACATCTAGGGCAGCTACATTAAAAATTTGGCTCTAATTTTGGAAGTTTGGTGGATAACTAATGTGTTGCTCCAATTGATCTTTTATTATAATAGTATATGTCTACCCCATGTTAATTTTGTTATAAAAATGTGTATTTTGTTAATAGCAAGGTTAATAGATACATGTTTGATAATATAAATATGGTCTCATTTACCCCAAATTTGGTTACATTTTCTCACATGGCCGAATGTGCCATGTGCACTGGCCTACACCTCGCTAGGAAGAGAGAATTGGGCCGAATTATATGAACAATTTGAGATTGGGTAGAATTTTCAGGAACATTCTCCTTTAGTGCCAAATGCACACCGGTCTCCCATACTGTATCAAATTGACAGAAAAAAATCACACAAAACTAACAGAAACGTTGACAATCGGCTTACAAGCCAGATAAATGAGAACGGCAACATAGTCCACCACACACAATTAATAAAGATGTAGGTGCTTGCATTGCATATCATATTAAATAGTTTCCTGCAGAAGAGTTCTATAACTTATGAAACATGAATAATACAATATAGCATACATATACAGGGGATTAGTAAACAACAAATAAAGATTTATTTTTGATCAATATGGTAACTGATAAAATTTTAAGCACAAATAATAGATTGTGCCTAAGCTTTGGGGAGCTTCTAGAGTGAAGACACTTGCTTAGAAAGCAAGCAAAGATGCTAGATAATCAATGGCTCTTTACGAACATGTCAATTGGATCCAAGTGAAAGACTATAGCTCAATTAAATGATTATTAAACAGTTATATAAGTTATTAAAAACAATGTTTGTTAGCGATTATAGAAAAAATGTTTAAGATAAATTTAAAACGGCGAAGAAAATCGAGCGTTTATTTGTCTAGTTTATTTGTCTTTGGAAAAATAATTTAAATGATTTTGGAAATTGCAATACACACTCTTTTATTCATCACATGGCCTTTGATTTAACGCTCAGTAAACAGAGATTTCTATACAAATCATTCTATGTATAATAATGGCGTTTTGAAATATAAAAATACATAAAGACTGATAATTTGCTAATTCAAACAGGATCACTAAAATAAGAAAATAGCACACTTTGATCTAAAACCTTTATCCACTCAGATATTCAAACCTTCCAACAACATAATTTCTTTACTATGTAGCATTAATGTATGTAACAATTAATTTTAAAGTTTACCATTCTATTACTCTGTCATAATCGTCAGTAATCACGACTGAACTTTTCAAGACTTGATTCTGATTGAAATCTTTACTATGAAGATGGTACTGTGTAGTAACCCAACCAACATAAACATGTGTTGGATCCTGGCCAGGAAAAATACGCACACCTAAAATAAATTGTGTATCAGAAAAATAAATAATCAAATAACATACTAACAATTACCATAAAAATATTCGTTGATAAGCCTCAAGCATTCTGAATCATAAATTTCATTTCCAACTGCTTCTACGTCTGAGGTTTGAGGTACAGACATCTGCTTCTGCTGAGGGGACACTCCTTGGCCTTGCAGTTCATTCTAAAAAAAAAAGAATAATATGACAACACATCCGTTATTTTTACAGATATCTTTTTTTTTTCTAAATTGTATTATACTAGGCAATTAAGAGCACATTCTAAAATAAGTCATAATGTTTGAAAAGGTTTCCTTGTTTATAAGTGGGTGACGTAATTTATTCTTTGGTTAAATTGTGTTTAAAAATCTTCAGGTCTCTCGGCTGCCACCATTTGTTAGAGAGTTAAATGATATGTAAGATATATGTAATTAACGTCTCGAACTGCCTTATCCCTAGATCCCAGAATTCATCTCCAAGGTTACAGTATGTTAAACCCTACACACACACACCCACACACCTACATACACACACACATCATATCACACACACGCGCGCTCGCGCGCATACACAATGGAAAATTTTCAAAAGTCGGGATCTCCCCAATAGTGAATTTTTTCTACGAAAGTTGACTAAAAAACTACAAAAGAAAAACATTTATCAGTGAGTGCCACATTTACTTACGTTTACTCCCAATTGTGATTGTTTACGTTTTATTGTGGGACTTCTTGATAAAATATTATTTGACAGACCATTTTGTTGTGGCGTCACATTGCTGGCAAGTCGTCTCGATTTACTGGTTTCAGATGTTTTTGTTCTACTGTTTGGTGAGGGATCTGCACTAGCTGGTTCCTTTTTGCGCGAGAAAAATCTGCAAAAATGGGTAAACTTGCAATAGGCAGCAATATAATTACAAAATATTTTTACAACTAGCTTGGTAGTTTTCATTTATTCTATTTAATATAATAAGATAAAATCTAAGAAAATATTTTATTTTTATGAAAAAGCTAAAATATTGCTATAATTTCCAACATAGTATGGAAAGCAGCGTGCTATTAAGTGACTTCGTTACGTTCAATAAGGACTCTTAAGAACAAAACATTGTATGTAGCAGTGAACATTTTTATAAAAAGTGACACTTTCTTATATATTCGTATGTTTCTAGACTCTAGATGGATCGATCAAAGTACAATTAAGAGCTCAGGATATAATAATATAAGTAAAAATTAAAAAATAATAAAATAATGAACTGAATCAAAAGTGAAATCATCTTTAAAAATATTCTGGACGCAGCAAGTGCGTTATGGTAGTGAATTTTCATAAAAATCTTTTTAATAACAAATATGTGTGTTTTTTTAAGAAAGCAGGCATCAAATTTGGTTACCAGTATAACCTATATAGTAAAAACAATGTGCCATGTTCCATTAAAATAACTTTATTGTGTGAAAATGTACAAAAATTTCCAAAAGTAAACTTGAAATGTTCCCGAAAAAACACGTTTCTTGGTCAACCTTATAGGTTAATAGCAAATTGAGCTGTTCAAATATGAAACATTTGATCAAAATTCGCTACCATAACGCACTTGCTGCGTCCAGAATTTATTTTCTTACAAACATGCATTATATTTCGATGGAAAATGCAAAAATGCAATAACATAAGGCGTGTTTGATTAAAAAAAGGAAATTTGTATCGCCAACGACTTATGGGCCACCTGTGATTGCAGAAATATTATTTTAAGATAGCTCAAGACACCCTATAATTAATATATACAAATTTTCTTCATATCTTATATAATAACGGATATATTGAGCTTTATTACTTTTTTACGAAAATTCGACAAAAATTATATACCATTAAATGATAAACTCTATAGCTAACGCTACTGCCAAGCATCAGAGAAAGGGTCTATTTGAAATGAATTTTCTGCAAATATTTTAGTAAAATGAAGGACAATGACGGTTGAAACTAATACTTTAGGGTTTGTAAAACATCCTTCTTGAGACATTTTATTTCTATAGCCCGTATTAGATTTAAGTTATTTGCCTAAATGTTGCCAATTTTGACATTTTAAATCGCCACTTTGACGTTTTGAGGAAAACCCCAATTTATTTACTTTTAAATGCCTATAACTTTTTTGTCTTTTGACCTACATAGCTAAATTTTGGTAGGTAACTTACCCATAAGGATGTCAACCTGCGTCCCAAATTTGGTTGCCCTTACTTTGTTAATTACGGATATAATTTTTTTTTGAAAGAAAACACAAAATTTTCCGGGAAAACCTAGGCAGATTTTCCTGACTAACGAACTCATCCAAGCCATTTGCAAAGGGAATTTTTTCACCAAATTTGATCAAAATCGGCCCATTATTTTTTGAGTTATCTGTGTGATACATATATATATATATATATATATATATATATATATATATATATATATATATATATATATATATATATATATATATACATATATATATATATATATATATATATATATATATATATATATATATATATATATATATATATATATATATATATATATATATATATAAACATATAAAAATTGAAACTGACCCCGGATATGTTTTCTGGGGGGCCTAATTAGCGCTCATGCGAAGAAATTTTTTCAAAATTCAAAAGTCGGGATCTCCTCATTAGTGAATTTTTTTTAAGAAATATATATATATATATATATATATATATATATATATATATATATATGTATATATATATATATATAAACATATAAAAATTGAAACTGACCCCGGATATGTTTTCTGGGGGGCCTAATTAGCGCTCATGCGAAGAAATTTTTTCAAAATTCAAAAGTCGGGATCTCCTCATTAGTGAATTTTTTTTAAGAAAATTCACTAAAACGCTTAAAAGGGAAAAATAATTTAGCCAATTCTAAATCTAAATGTGTTAAATTTTCTCGAGGCTGCGGCAAACATTAACGTCTACCAACACTACATATTACAAAACCAGTAATACATTAGTTTACCTGGCCGAAAAATTAATTGCAAACCAATGACCAATACTACATTATCTATTTTGTAGTGTGTGTATATATAGGCTTGTTTGAGGTAGGAGTTTTTTTTAATATTGTTGACTTCAAATAATCTTAACTAAAATATATTCTCGTCGTTATATGAAATATTTTTAACCCTTAAAAGCCGTTTTAAAAATAATTATTTAGAGTAAATAGCTGGTAAATCCTTTTTTATAAGACTCACCTGAACGGTGATCTACCTCGCTTCTTTTTATCAGATTTTTGATCTTGATTCGTGGGTGATATATCATGGTATCTGTTTATGTCAAGTTCACTGTTTGATCGGCGAACACCTTTATTGGAAACATTCATATCTGAAAAATAAAGGAACATCATCTGAAATAAAATTTGTTTTGAGAGATTTTCAGTAATAAATAACAAACTATTTTACCATATTAAACAGATTCTACAACAATATTAGATCTGCTAAATTTAAATGAAAAAAACAAAACAAACGGTTGCAAAAACTGTAAAATTGAACTCCTCATATTATCTGGTCGCCGAATAACGACCATTATCATTATGCTCAGTGCTCTTGATTGCTTCTTGGTGCATAAATATTCTTATCATACTTAAAATGACAAAGGGCGTTTTTCTCTAGCTTATTTAACATCTAAATTCAGATACAGTAAGGACATATATGACTGCGGCATAAGGTTCACGGACAATTTTTTCAAACCAAAGGTATCTCAGACTTATCTTTAGAATTATATGTCTGTTGCAAGATCATTCCATATTATGCTGTCAAGTTAGATTAGAAACAGTTTATTGCCTATAGTTTTCAAGCAGACTCAAATAATATTTGTGCTTTTGGTGTGAAGGGTTATAGGTATGAGTATGATGTAGGCCTAGATTAGCTGGATATTTTTTATTTGTTTTCAAGTTCATTTCGTGATGACGACTAGTTGTATTACACCTCACCATTTTCATTTTCATTTTTGTAATCTGATTAGTTAGTTATGCTTTCAACACTTTTTCCTAATTAAAGGTGTAGATGCTTCTCTGGCTGCACAAATGCTCGTTTTCTTCTGTGCAACCCATTTCGCCTTTTACGATATCGTCAGGTAGGCGAAAATTGAATTGATACTCATCCACGACAACTCTACATAAAAACATGTTGCTACGTTAGCGTATTTTGTTCAAAATTTTCTTTAAACAAAAATGTAAAAGGCTAGATGATGTCTTTGTAATCTCTATGTGATATATGTAATGTTTAATTTTGAAAATAAATTAAGTCATTATTACTATAACCATAACGACAATCATAATAGCAAAATAATTAACATCAATTTCAGCAGGTTCTACATAACGAAAAAATATCGACATATATCAAATTCCTACAATTATTTTTAATAAGGTTTGACGTTAAGTGCAGTTTGGAGAACGCAATTCATCACAATACAGTTTTCAGACCTGGCGATCGTTACGCTAACAAAGTCAGCGCCACCAGAGGAATGAATAAACCAATAAAAGCTAGAATTTATACTACACTTTATATGTTACTTGACAAGCGATTACGAACAGCGTCCTCTGCGAACATAAACAGACAAACTACAACCGTTTAAACGAAAATCCTTCTAATTAAAATTCCGGCTTTTTTAAAACCGCTTGTTCTTATTATATATTCCTCCCAAGAAAGAGACTACACAGGACCGGACCTGCTCTGTTCATCGAAACATTTTTTTTCATCTCTAAATATATATGTCCACACACACACACAATATATATATATATATATATATATATATATATATATATATATATATATATATATATTTTCTTAAAAAATTGTGGGAAAGCCGTCAGTTGCAAAATAAAACTCTTTATTAAAAGCCGAGCTTTCGGAAAAGTTTATTCCATTCTCAAGGATCTAACGTGAGTTTTACTATAACTAATTATGAAAATACAAACATAAAAAAAACCGGTTTTTTTGTATTTTCATAATTAGTTATAGTAAAACTCACGTTAGATCCTTGATAATGGAATAAACTTTTCCGAAAGCTCGGCTTTTAATAAAGAGTTTTATTTTGCAACTGACGGCTTTCCCACAATTTTTTAAGAAAATAACACTATTACCGTTACGAAAACTTAATACTATATATATATATATATATATATATATATATATATATATATATATATATATATATATATATATATATATATATATATATATATATATATATATAAATTGGTAATTTTTTAATTTCAACAACACACCACGAGGGCTTATAGCCTAAATACTATCGTACCGTGGGTGTCGCCAAGGAGGAAAGAGGCAACTTGTTAATTCTGGACTTGAAGGTTTGGAGGTTCGGGGGAGAAGGAAAAACATGTGCCGGCAAGGAATTCCACAACTTGGAAGTCCTCGGGACAAAAGAGCAGGCATAACAAGATGTTCTATGTCTGGTGGCCTGGACAGTAAAAGGGTGAATTCGCTCTGTTCCACTGGTAGATCTGTTGTGGGCAGCAGGTGGAGGAACTATGGAAGAAAGTTCCTCTGAGCAGAGCCCGTGCAGATATCTATAGAAGAGAGAGAGAGGTCACCAACCGCACGTCGGTGGGCAAGGGATGGCAGCCTTTGGGTGAAAGTAGGGTCACCGATGAGATGTATAGCTCTCTTCTGAATGGATACAAGGATAGCGAGTGTAGAAGCGGCAGCAGCACCCCAGATGTGGGAGCAGTTCGAGGTTTGGTTATCTGTACAGTATATAAGGTATAGAGATTAGCTGGTGAAAAGTATTTGCGTGCCCGGAAGAGGAAACCTAATTTCTTAGCAGCCGCTTCTGAAATTGATGTGACATGTTGGTGCCAATTGAGATTTCGATCCACAGAAATGCCAACAAGTAAAAAGGACTCATTACTTTAAATAACATGGTTGTTTATTGTGATGTGTCTAGAGCTGGTGTATCTCTTATGAGAAAGAAAGCAAGACTGAGATTTGGTGGTGTTGAATTCTACAAGATTTCTACTTCCCCAGTCTAATCCTTTTTGGAGATCCACGGAGACAGAACCCTCCATGAGACTGCGATCCTCATCTAATTGGGCTAAAGAGACAGGCTTAGAATATTGTATATTTGAATGGAGGGTGCTGTCGTCCGCGTAGCTGTGAACTGGGTTGGATGTGCTAGAGAGGAGGTCATTGATGTGGAGAAGAAACAAAGTAGGGGCTAAAGCTGAACCTTGAGGAACTCCTGCATTAATTGGATACAGTTTAGAGGACTGCCCATCCACGACAACAGAAATGCTTCGGTTGGAGAGGAAATTTGCTGTCCAGGTAAAGAGTTTTGGTGGTAGGCCATAGGCCGGAAGTTTATTAAGCAACGCTGCGTGCCGGACCTGGTCGAATGCTTTGGATATGTCTAGAGAGACAATCTGGGATTCACCGTGTAGTTCCATAGACTTGTTCCAAGAATAGGTGACAAAGGAAAGGAGGTGGACAGTGGATCTGCGCTGACGGAATCCATACTGCCTGTCTGAGAATAAACTGTGTTTTTCAAGAAATTTTAGTAATTCGGTGTTTATATACTTTTCCATCACTTTAGAGATGACTGAAAGAAGAGAGATAGGCCTGTAGTTGCTAGGAAGCGTTTTGGATCCTTTTTTTGGGGACGCGTTGTACTCCAGCAGTTTTCCAGTTACTAGGGAATATGCCTCTATTGTAAGATGTCTGAAATAGACGAGTCAGGACAGGAGCAAGTTCTGGTGCGCATTTTTTGAGAACAATTGCTGGGATCTCGTCAAGGCCAGAGGCTTCTCTGGTATTAAGAGAAGAGATCATCTTTTGTACCTTTTTAGTTTTGAAAATGATATCCGTCATTTTCTGCGCGACATTGGGGACTGTTGGTGGTTGAACATGAGGACTGTTGGTGGTAAGCGCCTAACTGTCGCCATTGCCTGACATTTTTAATAACCTAAGATTTTATTCATCGACATCATGATTATTATCCCAAATTGTCTGAACAATATATGATTTATCAGTAGTGCCATATTACAATTGCGCTAAATGTTCTTTAGATCTAGTTTCAATAGATCTTTTAGTTTGCTCAACATATTTAAGTGCACAATTCTTACACGCTATTTCAAAGATTCCTGACACTTCTGTAGTTTTATCTTTATCCTTTGGGTTACCTAGCAAATTTTTTACCGTATTTTTTTTAAGAAAATGTTAGCTGTAAATGTGCTTTCTTAAAATTGCTATTGTCCTGGTTTATATGGTAAACGTACCACAGTTTGTTTTCTCTTTTCTGAAAGTCGTAGATTTTGCTAAAATTTTCTTACTTTTATGTTTACTGACTAAGCAGATATAGTCACCATTGTAATTAACTACATTTTTAATATATTCCAATTCTCTGTTGTATCTTTCTTTATTTAAGAGGAACTGTATCAGTCTTTGGACCAGAAAATTCAAACTTGCTTTTTAGTGAATTTTCATAAAAAAATCACTAATGAAGAGATCTCGACTTTTGAATAAATTTCTTCAAATGAGTATGTATGTATGTATGTATCACACCGCTAAGTCAAAAAATAATGGGTCAATTTAGATCAAATTTGGTGGGTGCCCTCTTTTTGCAAATGGCTTGGATAAATTCGTTGGCCAGGAACATTTTGTGTTTTGTTCAAAGTAATGGCAGCCATATTTTGTAAGCCGGTTTATGTCACAATAAGTAAACTATGTGCCTAAGTTTAGACATATAGGGTGAAAGAAAAAAAAGTTATAGGCATTTAAAGAAAACAATTTTGGGTGCCACTAATGACCAGATAAACACACGGAAATAAAATATTTTGTATGGACAACAAAATACTATGTATGTTACAGACATATACTAAGTTTTTGGCGCAAAAAGATCAAGAAATGACAGAAAAATTACTTTGAAAATTTGATATCTTTTCCTCCTAAAACGTCAAAGTCGCGATTAGAAAAGTCAAAATTGGCAACTTTTAGGTAAAGAATCTGAATCTAATACGGGCTATGTAGAGAAATTGTTTTACAAGTCCTTAAGTTTCAGCTTCAACCGTGATTGTCTTTCAGTTAAGGAGCACATATTCCAATAACTATTGCTGAGATTTATTTGGGTCCTAATGTTGCATCTGATCCTTTCTAATACAAAGGCGACGTGGGTTTAACTGCTCGAGTTTTTGCGCCAAAGATTGTAAGCAAATTTTTAGCAACAATTACATTTTGGCAAGATTTATTGAACTAGGGTTTGGATGAATGAGGAATGTACCTTTTTATGTCTAGTAAAATAATTTCAGTAATGGATTTGGCGCATACACACACACACAAATATATATATATATATATATATATATATATATATATATATATATATATATATATATATATATATATATATATATATATATATATAAACTTAAAACATTTTATTCTGCAATCAGAGTAAAACTGTATTAATATCCAGCAATTCTGATATATCTGTTTGTAAGCCAATAAACTAATATCAGTTCAATATATTTCCTAATAATTACTGAAATTTTCAATAGAGTGGCCAGAAATTCTATTGCATATATCTATATTATTATACTGATGATGGACCAATGAAGTCCCACATAAACACACAATGAATCTTTAGAAACAACATTAGTTATGCCATTATAGATGCAAACTATAGTGTTAACTTAAAAAATGTAGCAATTAAAAATTTTGTTGTAATAAGTAAAACGCATACTATTCTCATCAAAAGCGTTGACATTTCTAGTAAGAGAACCTTTCCTAGTGGGCCTCGAAGGTGCTCTTAATGATTTTCCCTGTAATCTCATAACTTCATCTGATTCAACAGCATCTTCTCCATAATTTCTGTGTAAGCCTTTAATGTCACTCATTGAAAAACCACTTTTCATAATTTGTTCAATATGAGCAGGTGCTATATTTTGTTGATCAGCTTCTGCTTTCAGTCGGTGTTGGCGAATTTTTATGTCTTGCCACCGTCTCATTTTGTCATCCTCTCTGAAAGTGAAACGTAATTTATTATACTTTAATAAAATGTACATGCTTAAGCATAATTAAAAAATCATGGGGTGTAAATATAATGCCTTTAAAGTGTCGCTAATACTTTTAACTTGATCCCTTTTAAGCACATATAAAAAATTCCTAATAATGGCTGAATTACTCAGCGATAAAGAAAAAATAAGCTATTATATATATATATATATATATATATATATATATATATATATATATATATATATATATAGTATGTCCCCGGATTCGCAACAGGACAAACTTTCTTGTTTTTCATTTTACGAGAAAAATGTATTCCTCATAGCAGTTTTTACTTGTCCTAAAATGGCTGAATCAGTTGGCAGCGTTTCAACTTTCGTTTTTGTTCCAGAGATACATCGAGAAATAGGTCGCTTCAGTTAAAAATTTCCAAAAGTTACTTCTCATTTTCGTGGAAGCCGTTAACACGACTTTTGCTTATTAAGTTGACAACAGTTCAACAAAAATCAAATGTTTTCATTGATAGTCTAAACGAAATTCTGGCAAAAGTATTGACAATGTTGTTGAAAGAGCAACAATTTACTTGATATAGTGTTATGGTAAACGTGATAAAGCAACCGGCCGAATTATCGAAGAATTTAATCAAACGTTTCCGGATGTTTACATCTCAAAATGTGCTGCACTAAAATCGATATGGAAATTCTTAATTACTGGCTCTATATCAGATGCAAAGAAAAGTAAGGTAGATCGCGATGAAGATGGCGCTGCCACTTTTATTGTAATGGATTCGGTACAAAATAATCTAAGACTTTCTTTACGGCAAAGATCACTTCAATTAGGGATAAGTAAAACGCATGTTCAAAGAATATTGAAACAAAATGAAATTCATCTATACAAACCAATTTTAAATCACGCTTTAGAGCCCAGAGATCCTCCGGGCCGGTGGAAGGTTTCGAATGCGGACTGGCAGCTGGCGGACGGGGTGGTCCATAATGGTTCTATAACCTGGGCGGTGAACGAGTTTGCTCCATTTAAGTCCGCAGGCTGTGTTGGGATCATTCCGGCCCTGCTCCAGAGGGGCGTGGATATACTACTTTTCAACATAAGGGAGGTTTTCCGGGCCAGCCTGTCGTGGGGCTATGTCTCAAAGGCCTGGCGCCGGGTTAGGAGGTCTTCATTCCCAAACCGGGAGAGAGACTACACGCTGGCCCAGGCGTACAGGCTAATCAGCCCTACATCCTTCTTGCTTAAGGCATTGGAAAAGATAGTGGATAGGTTTATGTTGGGAGGGATCCTCAGGGATCACCACTTCCATATAAGTAAGCACGCGTACCAGCGGAGGAAATCGACGGAGACGGCGCTCCATGCTATGACGCGAAAAGTGGAAAGGGCCCTACACTACGGGGAGAGCACATTAGCTGTGTTCTTCGATGTGGAGGGGGCCTTTGATAGGGCATTGACGGATGCGGTCTGTGCCGCCCTACAGGATAGGGGATCGCCGAGGTCCCTAATAAGCTGGGTGACGAGATGCTGGAGGACAGGAGAGTCACGCTGACTTTGAGGGACCTGGGGCTGGACGTTGGGGTGACGGGCGGCTGTCCTCAGGGCAGCTACCTTTCGCCTCATCTATGGTGTCTGGTCATGGACGGCCTCTTGGAACGGCTCTCCGAGAATGGCTTCTACGCCCAGGCGTACGCTGATGATGGGCAGGTCTTAGTCACAGGCAAATTCCTCGGCGTCGTCTTTGAGTGCATGCAAGCTGCCTGTAGCATAATTGAAAGGTGGTGCGGTGAGCTGAGACTCTCCGTAAACCCGGCGAAAACGGAGATGATCCTATTTACCAAGAAGAGGAATATGAAGGGATTCAGAGCGCCCGTGATGTTTGGAAATCCTTTAGCTTTAGTGCGGGAGGTCAAATATCTGGGGGTGGTCCTGGACTCCAAACGAACATGGGGGTCTCAAATAGAACGAGTAGTGAGGAAGGGAGTAGCGACTCTCTGGCAGCTGTGTCGAGTGATAGGGAGGACCTGGGGACTTAACTCTCGGATCTTTCATTGGATTTACACTGCGATCGTCAGGCCGAGGATTCTCTATGGGGCGTTGGTCTGGTGGTGTGATGTGAACCAAACCACTACCAGGAAGCTGGCCAAACTGGTGCGGAGAGGGAGCAGTAATAGGGCTTGCAAGAGTCGCTTAGGAGGTGGAAATGGAAATTCCGATTTCCGCCATCGAGACACCTCACATTGATAGGCCTAGAGAGGGATCCCATTTGCCAGGAATGCGGCGAAGACAAAGAAACGTCTTACCACTACCTGTGTGAATGCGAGGCTTTTGGGAGTCTTCGAGTAGAATTGTTCGGTTCGAGGACTCTGCAGAGGAATCAGGTAAGTTCCGTCCAATTGAAGACCGTCACGGCCTTCATTTCGAGGTCGAGGCGGTTTGGCGACGGAACCGAGGAAGAGTAGAGCATGGTTGCTGGGGTTGGAAAAAAAGTGCCAATTGTGGCCTACTGGCTTTGCGTTAGCCTCCTCACCACTGCTACTACTACTATAGATTTTTCCTGTCAAATCAGTATCCTGGATAGAGCGACCTTCCTGAAAACCAAACTAATACTTCAGACTATCAGCTTGTACTGTCGGACAAAGCTATATAATCTTTTTTTATTATTTGCTTATAAGTATATCCGAGATCAATGAAATTTGTCCTACCTCAAGACTAACGAACTGGCTTAATCACTGCTGTTTTCAGAACTTTCGGGAAAACACCAGTTTTCAAAACTAGACCAAGTATGTATGTCATAGGCTCTACTGGATATTCTCAACAAGTTTTTATGGCATAAGCACTAATAGTGTCATTTCCGGGAGACTTTTTAACTTTCAATCCATCAATTATTTCGTCAATCCCCCTTTTCTCTCGTCATCCAAAAATATGCCATTTTTAATAGTCTTATACGGCGTTTTATTTCCAGGTCTCCTAATTAGATGCGTCAATTTTACTCATTATTTTGCAAAATAACTGTTAAACATCTCACATAAAATATCGCTTTCCTTAATTAATATGATATTCGCCGTAATGTTCCTTACCTCTGTGACTGTGAAAACTGTTTATACATTTCCAAATATGTTTATAAAAATCACAATTAGCTTTATTTATCAGATCAAAAATAACATTTTTCAAAACTCCGATTTTGTTTACAGAGCGTAGTTTTCTTCCGAAGAGCTTTATACGTTGTTTTTTGCACAGTCTTTGTTATCTCCTTGGTTATTCAAGAATTTACTCTTATGTTCCGTTTTCTAATTTTCATATCTAGCTCATACCTAGTACACATCAAAAGTCTTCTGTAGCTCTCTAATGTGATTATGAAAAAATTTTAAAACATTAATTTTGATTATGACTCAACTGCGCTATCCTGTCAGCTGTGATATCCCTCACAATAGCATTAAC
This sequence comes from Tillus elongatus, assembly GCA_964006375.1. NCBI lineage: Eukaryota > Metazoa > Arthropoda > Insecta > Coleoptera > Cleridae > Tillus > Tillus elongatus. The sequence continues at coordinate 119,847,113 of OZ023263.1, forward strand.
TAGCTCAACCTGACAGTCCCGGACATAGGCATCTATTTTTAAGTAATAACTGACAACAAATCGCAACATAATGTAATGTTAAATGTTAAAAAAAATCCTTATACACTACAGACAAATACACACCAAAAACTGTTCAAATCATTGGATATGACGGAATAATCAGTTGACTCTCACGATCCCCAGACTTAACTCCACTTGATGGTTTCCGTAGGGTGGTTGTTTCGTTTGTTGCAGGCTAGTGTATTTCAGTGAAGTTATCAATAAATTCTCTATCCTACATTTACACGTAGGGTCAACAGAAAGCGGGATAAATTGTCGAGTTTACCATATCAATTAAGCGTACTCAGCACAGTAAACGCATGGCTAGCTGCAGATGGCTATTATGCATGCTGCTGCACCTTACTAATGAAAATAAATAAAAATAATCACCAAGTAGGGAATGTTTTGCTTGTTTTGTAATAAAAAGATAACACTAAATTATTAATTTATTATTCACATAAGCATAGAGGAAACGCATTTTAAATATGTGTTACTGTCCTGATTTATATTACATTTAGCTAAATTACAAATATTGCACAATATAGCCAAGGCCGTAATATTGTCAATCGCTGTCAAATTAGTTTTGTTATCGTTTGCGAAATGGGAAAAATATTAGGTAAAACTGAAAGAGCGAATAGTACATTTTTTCGTTATGTGCTTTTCGGGGGTGTCAAGCAGATCTTCTAGGAAAATAAATAGAAATTATTATTAACGAGCCCTGCCATTAAATTTGTAAAAATACAGGGGTAGATCTGAAAATCGAATAATACGTGTTCTTTGGAAGTTCCTGGTAAATTCACTAACACAAAACTGAGAAAAAAATGACCAAACTCAAATGTATACAAAGGCATACAAGTTATTTTTTTCAGCTATGGGAAAGATAGAAAATATGTTCGAGAATAACCAAATTGTGAATACACGATTTCCAAATATGTACTATTTATGGAGTTTCTAGTAGATGTGCCTAAATCATAAAAAATCTGCACACATCAAGTGCGTATTGGTAACGAAGTTTCATAAAAATATTTTAAATCGCGGATTTTTTTTAAATTAAATGCTTTTTTTCTTTCACCTTAGAAATCTGAGTTTTGGGATAAAGTTTACGTTTTATATTATAAGCCTGCCCAATAAATTTGGTTACCATAGCTCTTTTAATATCGGAGAAACAACAAATTTCAGCAAGAAAACCCAAAATTTTTCCAGAAAAACTGGTCCAATTTTCCCGGATAACGAATTTGTTCAAACAATGAACAATAGAAAGCTACTCATCAAATTTAATCAAAATCGTCAATTTTTTTTTGAGTTATCGGTTACACACATACACACACATCCACATCCGCAAAAATCTACGAAATTTGCTAAAAACAGAAGAAAATTACAAATGCACCAATGTGCACCAAAATAGCTACTAAATAGTTATTTTTGCAAAAGTGAAAAAAATGCATATGACCACCAAGATTGTAAATAATGCGTTTTCTAAATGTGGATTATGCTTTAGCACTTCTAGTAGATCCATGAAAATTTTAGAAACAGGAAGTGGTTACGCGAAAATGAAAAAAATGTGGACATTTGGAGTGCAAATACTACGTTGTACAAATATGTATTAATTTTAAGCATCTTTAAGTGAATGTGCTTAAATCATAAACACAAAACTTTACAAGAACACCCTACTGCCTACTAAAACATCCTAATTATTTTTGTCAACAAAAGTGAAAAAAAGATGCATGTGAATATTAGGATTGCAAACCACACATCTTCCAAACTTTTTTGTGGCATTTATACCAAATTTGCTAAAATCATAAAAAGAAATATAAAGACTTGGAGTGTAAATGGTAGCGAGATATAGGTACATATATGTAATATAGGTGTATAATATTCTAAGAGTATAAAAGCAGTCTACAACGAAGCCAATGAAAATAAAAATGACTGTGGCTGAATGAGTTCACCTCGAGCTCACAACATACACAAATAAAAAATTATTATTGCCAAGAGCTTGTTTAATAATGTAACACCAAAATTACCTTTTGCCGCCCTTTGCAAAAGTGAAAAAATGCATGTGAATATCGCGACTGAAAATAACACATTTTAAAATATTTATTATTTTCTGGTATTTCCCGTGAATATGTGAAAATGATAAAAAAATATTTCCCAGTCTCCAGTGTTTATAAAATTACCCAAATTATTTTTTATTGGTCTCCGAACTTACTGATCGCACTAATCAACATAATTACCTTATATTTGACACAAAACCATTTAAGAAGATGCTGAATTTAGTAACGTAAGGTTCAAATATCACTGACAGTTGAATCGTTTTTGGCAAAAATAAATAAATCAAATCATGGTATGTTTTGAGAATTATTCTTTTATTTTACTATTCAGTCTTTGGGGAAATTTCTTAGACACTAATATTTTAAAGTATGCTCTATTTAAATTGAATACATTTATCTCTAGCGAAGCTTCAATTCTTAACTGGCTGATAGCCAGCCTGTATTTATTGATAATTAACGATTTGAAATTTTATACACCGAATTCTAAAGATTTCTTGTCTTGCAAACTCGGCTATGCGGCCTGCTATTCCACTTATACAAGGAATTGCCACGGTTAGTGGCTTATGCAGCTTGTTTGTTTGATGATCAAACTATATAAAAAATAGCAAGATAAGTGGCGCATATCGCTCCTTTGATAGAAAAGTGACACAAGTCAAAAATTGCAATTTTTTAGTTAATTGGAATAATAAAACTAGAAAGATCTATATTTATATGTGGAAAAGCGACACATCTAATAGTTTCATCAAATACCGTGAGGGGGCAGAAGTGTCGTTTGTCGATTTACAAATACTAAAACAACGTTCTACTGAAAAGTGACATTAGTGAGTTGAGTCCCGCGAAGAAGTGTGGTGTGCTCTTAAACATTTACGGAAAAACGTCATTTTTGTTTTGAGTCGTTTTTCTTTAAAAACGGTAAGTGCAATTTGACTGGTTGTATTTATTATAAAACGTCACTTTTGGAGATGTGTCAATTTTGTTCATATTTTAGAACTAATTTCTTACTTAGTTTGCATTCCTAACCTAAAATTTAGAGATGTGACACTTTTCCTTAAATTGTAACGTAACTTCTCTGGAATATGACCTACCTATAATTTTCAGGTAACGCACTGTTTTTTAAGTAACAATGTCGGAACGGGCAAAATTAATGGTAAAACTAGCTCAGAAAGTTACTGACAACAAGGATGTTACACATTGGGAAGTTGTTGAGAGTAGGAACGGTAAGTTATGTCAGTTATAGTTTTATCCAGATCTTTCAATAATGGTTTTTCTGTTTAGGATGTGGATCCTGTGGGGATAATATTTTAATTAGTCCCATTGTACAGAATGCTGGCCCTGTCATAAATGTGACAGATTTATCTTCTAAAGCGGGTAAGTACTTCTTTACTTTCTATTGGCAAATTAGTCAATCGATGGTAGTGTTGCGTAAATATCGTGCAAAAAACAGTACTTTTCCCTGACTAAACTCATATATTTTTATGGAGTACTACACATTTTTACTATAAAAAACTGTCTTTCTAAGAACAGAACTATTCGTATAACAAGACTACAACGATAATATAATGTTATTCTGTGAAAAAGTGCTACATGCAGCAGTTCTAGAAATCACCAACAGAGGTCATGTCAGGATGGTTGACTTTACAGTTGACTTGACAATTACTTTACTATCATATTTTTCTATTAGAACCGAATAATAATTATTATTATATTAATTTTGTTTTATTTTTATCTTGCATTTTAGGTTGTGGCTTTCCTATCTATGACTCTGTTAATTCGCCATCCATAGAGAATAATGTAGATGCTTCTACTCAAGAAAATAGTACTGCAACTGAATCTGTTAAGAACGTTGACAAACATACGCCCATTGGTAAATACAACCTACGAAATTCATAATTTACTCTAATGCAAATTTTAGTTTTAGATTGTGCTGTACCTAAAGATTTTTCTACAGAAAATTTAAACGATGCTGTATCTAGCGATAATAATGAGAATGAGATTGAAGATCCCTTTCACAATTCTGATAATACAGACGATGATGCTGATTACTCAACTGATTCAGGCAGCGAAACTTCATCAGAGTCAGACGATGAAGCTTTATTACACCGGGTAGAAGTAGAAACACAGCATGGCGTAGAAGAGATCCCAAAAGGTAGAAAACGAAAGCGAAATGAGTCCAAGTGGAAAAAAAATGCTGCAAAATTGGCCAGAAATTCTGGAAAACAGTATGTCTCATCGTCAACGACCAACAAAATAATGAACGCAAGAGAAATGAAACCTCCATGTCGAGACAACTGCAAGATTAAATGCACTTCCAAAATTACTGCAGAGTCTCGTAAGCTGATATTTGCAAACTATTGGGCTCTTGGAGATTCTCAGAGACAACGAGATTATCTATCATCGTGCATGACTCCCATTAAACCGAAGTACCAATATCCTAAAAACGAATCCAAACGACGAGGTAACAGTGCTTTTCATTTCGAAATTGATGGAAATCGCATCCGTGTCTGTAAATCATTTTTTAAAGCCACTCTCGATATTACTGATAGGCCAATCCGAACGGTGATTACAAAACGAGATGTACAAGGAGGAATGCTTTCAAGCGACCTCCGAGGCAAGCATGGTAAACATTCTAAGCTGGATGCGAGTATTAAAGAAGGAATTCGAAAACACATAAACTCCATACCCAGAATTGAGAGTCATTACACGAGAGCTCGTTCTTCTCGTGAGTTTATTCAAGGTGGAAAGTCCATACGCGATTTACATAGGGATTATGTCAACGAATGTGAGGATAATAACTTACCAAGTGCTAAGTATTTGATTTATTATCAAATATTTACTCGTGAATTCAACTTGTCATTTTTCACGCCCAAGAAGGATCAGTGTGCAGTTTGCGCGACTTATACAAATTCTTCTGAGGATGAAAAAGAACATTTAAAAGATAACTATGAGATTCACCTATCAGAAAAAGAACTCTCACGTGCCGAAAAGCACAATGATAAGGAAAAATTATCTGAAAATTACATCGTAGCTTGTTTTGATCTCCAGGCGGTAATGCCGTGCCCTAACGGAGACACGTCATCATTTTACTATAAGTCAAAACTCAATGTTCTCAACTTCACGGTATATGAAATGAAAAAAAAAAAGGTTTCGATGATCTATGTTACTGTTATTTATGGGACGAAACGCAAGGCCAGAGAGGGGCCAATGAAATCGGATCTTGTCTCCTTGATTATATAGAAAAAATATCAAGAGCAAATCCTAATGGTGAAATTGAAATTGTGCTGTATTCCGACAATTGCGTCGGTCAACAAAAAAATCGCTTCATAGTAACGATGTATGTGTATGCTTTAAAGAAATTTGCAAACATAAAATCCATTACCCACAAATTTTTGATAATGGGACATACACAGAACGAAGGAGATTCTGCTCATTCCATAATCGAGCGTCAAATAAAACGTTCATTAAAAGGAGGCCCAATTTTTATTCCAGCACAATATGTGGAAGTAATCAAATGCGCCAAAAAAACTGGCTCACCGTATTCTGTAAAGCAAATGTCATTTACGGATTTTGTTGATCTAAAATCATTAAATGAGAATATTGGAATTTTAGACATGAGAAGTAATACTAAAGATAAGTTAATGGATTTTAAAATAATAAAAATTGAAAAAGAAGATCCATTTAAAAATTTTTATAAGACATCCTACGCACAAAATGATTTTTGTGTACTGACCATTAAAAAACCTAGAGCAACAGTAAATAAAAGGGCTAATTCAACATTACAGCCTTTGTACAAAAGTAAAATACAGATTCCGGTGAATAAGAAGAAGGGCCTTTTGGAACTGTTAAAGAAAAAGCATATTCCTGATTGCCATGCTGCATTTTATGAGAACTTATAACTGTTTTGTGTTGTACTATAGCTCGTATTTTTGTATTAAAATTTGTTCTTTTCTAATAAATATGTAAGACTAACGACATTTTATATACTTTCTAGTACCGACATAAAGGAGTAAGTGTTTGTTTATTTATATGGAAAAGTGTCATAACTGGAAATAAGGGTTGAAATTGTCCATTTATTAGGGTCATAGTCTTCCAACCTTAAAAATATTGAAATGGTCTAGAAATATACATTGTAATGCATATACATTAACCTAGTAGTTTAATTTGCACATAGTTTACTGTGCCAACCTTATCTTCCTTTAATTCAGAAATATTAAAATAGCTCTCCTGAAAAATATTCATTTTTGACATGTGTCACTTTTCTGTCAAAGGAGCGATATGTTTATAAAAATTTTCACTCACAAATAAATGTACTATCAGATGAGAAGTTTTGTTATAATGAAAGTCTTTTCAACATTCTTAATTTAAAGAAATGAACAACATGAGTGCTATAACTAATACACTCCTTATCTACTATACTTACGTGATAAACTCTGAATGACATATGACAGGTAGACTTAATCTTAAAAATTCCCAATTAGCCTTTTCCATTGTCTCAAAAGTGTTATGACTAATTTTCATACAAGGGGGACTATCAGAACCCGCTAATATTCTGGTAACATCAATTTTTGTATCTAGCATGTCGTCTGTGTTTTCAAAAATTGGTTGATCTTTTGTATACCAATAAGTAACAGACCGATTCATATTACTAAAAAGTTTGATTAACATTAAACATGTCTTATCACAGAAAAAAACATACTCACACACAGAATGGCTCATAACCCTCTTGAAGACCACAAGTAGTAAAGTATTTAAGTTGAGTTACATCTTGCCCAAAACATAATCGAGCCTTTTGACCTACTCCCAAAGTAAAAGCTGGGACAAAGTTGTCACCTTGTACGTCGGCAAACGTAGTTTCTCCTCCCAAAGCGTCCATTAACAATTCTCCATTAAGTGAAAAACCTACGTAAGATAATTATAGATATTAGGCTTTATTATTAAATTTAGTTGATAAAGCTTTTATGATGTTTGAAACATTAGGCATCCAGTAAGGGAATTTCACAATATTTATTTGAATATATGGTAAAAAAGTTAGTAAAATGGCCCTTCTTTGGTTACGGCTGCCATAACATAGTGAATATCTTCCATACTAAATGCTGATATAGGTGCTTTCGCTCTGATTTTATAATTGTATGCCAGAAAGATATTGCTTCAGAGCTGTTTCTCAACCTACTCAGCTGCTCACCACTGCAGCTTAGTAACTTCTTGTCTCTGCAATCGTTTTTCCTCTTGACTTTTTATTCACACTTATTGTTGGAGTATATACTATTTTATTCCACCTAGATGGGGATGCCATATAGGCAAAACATGCTGCAGAGCAAAACATAAATTTCTGAGCGCCTGTAATGAGCAGCTGAATGGACTGAGCAATTGCTAGAAGGCAACGTCTTTCTGCTACACATTTGTGACGCAACAGGGAAAACCTCTACATATTTAGTTATAATGATCGTTATCTATTTATAGCTCAAAAATATTAAGTTTAGTCCTAACAATAACAATAATGTCACAGTAAATGCTTCTAAATGTTGTTATCTATAATCGACTAGTTTGAAGTATGCAGTTTTTAATTTTTAATAAATTCTATTGTCTTATGCACAGAGCCTCATTTTTTGGTTCTTGATATGATTATTTGTTCGCGGTATTATATATTTCTTCAGGTAAAACCACATGCGTCGGTATAGAAGACTGCTTCATGTATTTACACATATAACATATAGGTAGTAACTTTCATTTTCAGACTTTTTACTTTGGCATCAGAATTATTTATCATCCTAGCCATGATTCTCTATGTCCAGCAGCTTTCTTCAGTATATTAAAGCTTCCGTCCTTTATCAACTTGTGCCAGGTTTTCCAAAAGTTTACCGCTTCCCCTTTTCAAGTACGTGTATTTCTAATGTTGTTCTAATATTATTATGCATCAGAATGTGTCTAGTAAATGTTGCCTTCCTCCACTCAATCCTTCCAGCTAGCATATGTCTTTTCTAGCGCATTTTTATTCGTATTTCTACCGGCTTTCCATCACTTCGATATTTTTTCATGTCCAACGCTTCATTTCCATTCTTGTAAAGCTTATTCGAAGTCCAGCTTTCTACCCTATACATAATAAAACTCCATGTGCCTGTGCTGATGAATTGTTTTCTCAGATCCAAGTTAAAATGCCGCCTCATCTTTTATTTTCAATATAAATAACATGACTTTTGCCACATAGCTGTAGCCTTATCCTACGATGCTAGCGCATTTTCGCGCATTCGCCGTTTATGGAAGTGTAATACTCGAACCTTTACTCTACATACGCTTATTGTTCTTTGGTTTTTGAAAACAAAATTATTTAAAAGTTCTGTTATTAATTTGTCTGCACCAGAAGTTTTTCCTTTTATTTCTGTATGGGCTTTCTCACATCCACATCTTCAAACGGCCGGGCACAGATTATTTGGGTTTATTCGTCTCGTCTTCACAATTAATTTTCTCACCGTGATATGATTCTTTTACATAGGCTTTCCAGTGTTTAGAAATGTGTTCGTTTTCTAGTAAAGATTTACATCGTTGTTTTATCTTTGCTTTACATTTAGTAAGCTTCATCTGACAGTCCCTTTTCCATGCAATTTCCAATTCTCTTACTATTTTTTTGCATTTTGATACTTCCTTTGCTTTCTTACCTTTTTAATTGACCAAAATTTTAAATTAGTTATTCACTTTTTACGTTTTTGTATTTTCTCCATTATTTCTGATGCAATCTATGACTTCTTTGTTTATAGTTCCTTTTTTTTTTAACTCAGTACATTTTCCGTAGCTGCTTTTCAATGGTTTTTTTCGGCCTCCGCAAATTTTCGCCGTTAAGATTTACCGTATTGTTTTGTAACCTTTTCCAGTTTTCCTGCGTCTTATAGTTTACTACAATCCGTTTCTTTTTTTTTTTTCGTATTTTCTCCGTTCTTTGTTAAATCGTTTTTGCACTTTTCTGGTACCAGGTAAGGACCACAATATATATATATATATATATATATATATATATATATATATATATATATATATATATATATATATATATATATATATATATATATATATATATATATATATATATCTGCTTCAGGATATGTGTAACTGGTTTACACTTTACACATTTATGAGACATTTCTTAGTAATAATATAATAGACTTAGCACCTTCGTGTGTTCCTCGGCGGCTTTCATGTAAAGTAGCAGTAGTAATACAGTACTTTGTACTTTTGTACTTTGTGCTTGGTGCTTTGGAATATTCGAAATAACAAATACTAGTTCAGAAAGGTAGTAGTTACATAGCTCATTTTGTTTACAGGTGGCCAACATCCATACTCTGTACTCTATACTATAGTAGACGTAGCCATATACCTACCTACTTTACTTACTTTGTTTTATTATAATTTATAATTATTATTATTATAAATACCTGTAAAATAAATTGTAATTGGAACAAAGAAATGCGATGACTGCCTAAGCAAGAATTTTATATTTAGTATGTACTGGTGTTGCACTTGCGAATATTGTCTCTGTTACCTCTTCTAAGGATTATTCGTTTACTGCGACTGTCACAAAATATATCTAATGTGCAGTGATTTATATGATTAGCCAATAAAAGAATACTGGATGCTAACTCAGAATATACATTTTTCCATAACACCAAAGAAAGAAATGGGGCAAATATCATTTTCTTATTTACCTATTTGGGTGTTTTCTTTAAAGAGAAGCAAAACACAGAAATCTAATCGTAGATATATGCATTGCATTACTATTTAGATTTTCTACACATACATTAATAAAAAAAACAACACACAATTCTTATATAAAATCTGCTTCAAAAGATATACATTTTTTATTTACAATTTGTTTTATAGTTATCTTATCGATATATGTATTTACCTTGAGCTTTAAAATTTGCATATTGTAATTTTCTGGAAGGTTTTTTTAACAGCGGCTTTATTTTTCTTAGTTAAAACCTGGCCATTAAATACCATTAAATCCATTTCAAATTACAGATTGCGTTTTATGTATAATATATGTAAGCATTTAAATAGAAAATACATACAACACTTGTTAAAATAGATATACGGGTACACTTATTAGTATCATGTAGGTACAGAGTATGAATATTGGATACTTGTAAAAGGGCTAATACTAAATAACGATCAATTTTTATTTCGAGTAGTGGCCGAATAGAGAATATACGTAACTATTTTACCTATATATCAGTAGTGGTCAGGTCAATCAGTCTATATCCATGGAACGAGCAATATCAGTCGGTATTCATTAATGGATAGTGCGTAGATACTTGTCACTATCTTTTCAGGTAATTGTCTTCACACACGGAGAAACTAATACCAAAGTTCTCCATGGATCCAAAGAATCTACTTATCGGTAATGATAACCATAAGTATCGAATACAAAGTAGGGGAGCGGGTGGATGATTCGGCCATGGGGAAGATTCGGCCGATCGCATTTCTAGCGAAGTTTTTCAAATTTGCCGCGAATAAAAAGCTAACAAAGATGTAAAACAGTCTCATGTTGTATTGTGAGTACGCGAGTGTCCCGTATGTGCATGCGTTTCATGTTTAGAAAATTCATAAGAAAATTGAGGTTATAAGGTGAGTAATTTAATCAATTTTAGACCTATTGTTTTCCTGCATGCTGTGAAATATCAAGTTTAAATTTTTTGTGGGTGAAACAGTAACCATTTGTATTAATGATGTGCAATATAAACCTAACCTAAAATGCATTTGGTTTTATTTTTTGGCGCGTCTAACGAAATATGTACCGTGGGGTACATCCGACCAAAACACGTGGGGTAGATTTGGCTAGTGGACGAAACTAAGCCACTATTATTGATAAATTGCTTTTACTTTTATTTCAGATGCCGCGAACTTATAAATGTAAAACAAATAGAGCTAATATTGATGAAAACGTCATAAAACAGGCAATACGCGATTTAACTAGAAAAGTATGTGGTTTATTAGAGGCTACAAGGCGATATGGAATTAAAAAATCAACTCTGCAGTCCAGAATAAATAAAATGAAATCGAAAGCTGCCGATGGTATTATTAATTTACATTCTGGTTCAGGCAATGAATCGGAAGATCATATGCTATATTCAAGCAATTATACAGTAAATCAAATATTTACTAAAAACCAAGAATTAGAATTGACTATTTATATAAATAAAAGATCGAGCTTAAATTATGGACTTACTTATCGCCAGATCCGTCTTCTGGCAAATCATTATTCCAAGGCAAACAAGTTAACAATACCGCCTTCATGGAATACAAACGAAAAAGCTGGTAAGATAAAACGCTTTTTATTGTATTGTTATTAGACATATTTATTAATAACATAATTTACAGGAATAGAATGGATCAAAGGCTTCATGACTAGACACAGGGATTTGTCTTTGCGAAAACCAGAGAATACCAGCATCTTTAGATCAAGTGCCTTTAACAAAGACAGAGTTAATGAGTTATTTGACAACTATATTCGTGTTTTGGAGAAATATAAATTCACTGCGGACAAGATCTTTAATTTGGATGAAGCTGGCATTTTAAGAAGTGTAAAAGTTGTGTCAACGAAAGGTAGAAAGCAAGTGAGACAGATGGCATCTGGTGAACGGGGGGAATTGGTTACTTTTGTGGGACTCATCAATGCACTTGGGGGAGCAATTCCGCCAGTGTTCATATTTACTAGAATTAGAAATCTCGAGGAGTACCTTGGAGATGGCCCTGAAGAATGTCTAGTTATGGGAAATAAAAGTGGCTGGATGAACTCCAAATTGTTCCCTTTAGTTCTGAAACACTTAGTGAAGCATACTCATTGCTCCTTGGAGAACATAATTTTGTTATTAATCGACAATCATGAGTCCCATGTATCAGTGGATGCTATAAAGTTTTGCAGGGAAAACGGAATAACTTTATTATCTTTCCCACCCCACACCATACACCGGATGCAACCACTTGATGTGGGTATTTACGACCCCTTTAAAAATGCACTGAGCATTGTATTTCATGACTGGTTGCTCTCACATCCAGGAAGGATAATCACAATTAGAAATATCGACCATCTTGTTAACACCGCATATAAATCTGCATTTACCATTAAAAACATAACAAGCTCTTTTGCAAAGCCTGGCATTTGGCCCTTAAACAGATTGGCTTTCAGTGACGAAGATTTCATTGCTAGTAACGTTACAGATTTTCCTTTAGCTAATTTATAACAGCATTAAATCGATGAAAGAACGTTTCATTGAAAAAAAAAAACAAACATTATAGACGATGAAACACCCACAGCAAGTTACAATAAAACATTTGAAGAAATAAGAGCACTTCCGAAATTACAGGTTCATAAGAAAAAGTTAAAAAGAAAATATGAATCTAAGTCATTAGTGTTTACTTTTACACCAGAATATAACGAGAAAGAAAGCTACGAGATTGAGCGCAAGAGGAAGAAAGAATTGAAAAACAAAAAGCAAAAAATAAAGCGACAAGTTAATGAAAAAAATAAATAAAATAGTGTTTCAGACAGTCCAGTGTCTATTTATTTGGCATCAGAAGATGCGGATAATTCAGAATAAGAATACCTTTTTGAGGATATAGAACAAACACCAAGAGATCATCTGGTAGGAGAGTTTGTTTTGGTGAATTAAAAAAAAACATATATTATATAGCTAAAATTTTAAAAGAGAAATGGGAAAACGGAATTTGAAATTTTATTTTATAGAAAAAGCTTAAAAAATAATTACTTTGTCCAACCTGTGCTTGAAGACATCTCGGTGATTCATTCCAAAGACATAAAGATGATACTTCCGAAACCAATTCAAAGCGGATAAACAAAACGGCAGTAATGATTTCTCTATTTTGGTATACATTTTGATTCCATCGGCGTTCGTTAGTAGGCTTTTGACCTTCGAATGTTGTTTGCTAGAATAATATTTTTTTCTACGTTTTATAAGTTTTTGTAGACTTGTAGAGTTTTTTTTTTTAATATTTGTATTGTTTTATTTTGTAACCTTCTTTATTAATTTGTTCGTTGCATCATGTGTATTTTGCCACTTTGTTTTTTTTTTTTTTTTGGTTGGATACAGGGCGGAGAAATGATCATGCAGACCTCATTCACGACACCGTAGTGCCGTGGGATATCGAGGTACTGTGAGACTGTACTCACTAAAACTCCCTCCCTAGGAGTACCGGACCATAGTCCACACCTCCGTCGGAAAGATTTCACACAATGACGTTTGGGTTTGAATGTTTCTATTCTGCTTTTAACGCGGGGGCGTTAGCGGGTAAGTATAAGCTTTGGACGCTTATGCTTATGTGGAAGGTGCTCATCGTAGGCGGTGGCACTACGGAGAAGAGCATTTGGGTGAGAAGCGGCTTTTTCGAACAAAGTTTGGGATAGTTGAGTTATAAACTCAAGTATTGAAGGCATTTCCAGATCAGAGGGAATCTGACTGTTTCTGGCAAACCATGGCGCTCCGGTAACCATTCTGAGAATTTTATTCTGGATGATTTGAAGCGTCTTGATGTGTGTTGCGGCTGCGGTGGCCCATGCAGGGGATACATAGGTCAAGGCTGGCCGGATGATGACTTTGTATATGAGCAATTTATTATTCATGGACAATTTGGAATTTCTGTTTAGAAGTGGGAACAGCTTCGAGATGAACATCGTGGCTTTTCGTCGGGCGTGTTGGACTGCCACTTTATATCACAATAAAGTTCTTTTGAAGATATTAGCTAACTGCTCATGGTTTTTCTATAGGACGAATGTACCCTACCCTTTGGCCGAAACTACCCCATGGGTGGGTATCATTCAACGATATGCTGAATTAAGAAAAAAATATATAAGTAAAATACCAATACTTAATCAGGTTATCAGCTGATATTTTTATGAACACGGGTGTATGTTCTAGGACGTCCATTACCTACATCACAAATATTTTCAAAAACAATGTTTTTTCATTATTTTTAAGAAGTGGCCGAAATCTCCACCCGCTCCCCTAACGATTACATACGAGTATTAAAAAGTAAAGACAATTTTCAACTTTAATGTATAGGTCTTCTCTTAGGTTATTCAAACATTGAATTTGTTACAATTCGACCATTTTTTTGCAGGATTTTATGAGTCTCTATTATTTTATTTTGCATCTCCTATTTCAAATATTTCTTCCACAGCAGTTTATATGTATTCACCTACAACCACATTAAAATCGCCTATTACAATTATCTGTAAGATTTTAATGCTCTAGTAGGCGACAATATCACGGCAAGTTAGAATTTGGACAAAACATCGGGATTTTCAGCCACCAATTTGCTTTTCTGGAGGCAGTGCACTTAGATACTTGAACTTTTAGAATCGCTTACCTATTTATAATTTCATCACTTGTAAAATATTTTTTAATGTGTACCCATTATGAATGATATAAGAAAATATGTTTTTAAAACATACTATTATTTAACATCAGTAGTTTTGTACCGTCACATTATTATAAATAGTCTTAAAAAAATATCTCATTCTCCACAAATATGTTTAGAAGAATATAAAACAAAAGCAAAGTAGATGAGTGATAAACATAGTTGTCGCGAGTTGGATGCTTTTCCAATGTAAATTTAAATCTAGGACAATACTAACATAGAAAACTTAGTTCAAACATTAAAGAAAATTTGAATACCTCTTATAAAGTAAGTTAGTGTCACTAAACTGCAACAATTATTTTACAAACACTCAAAAAGCAACACCATATCAAGTAGCAGTTTAGGTACATAGTGGATTAGTGAAACGAGAAATAAAAAAGAATACATGTTTTTAGAATGTCAATATAGTAGAACAATAGATGATTAATAAACGATTAATTAATTCAGTTAGTAGCAGTCAATTTTAAAAAGAATGCGTTTATTGAAAAGCGTAATATAATAATAGTACTTAGATCACCTTCTGTGTCCCCACGTAACGTTAAAACTTTTTTATGAAAAGTGACACGTTTTTTAACCTGTTATCTTGTCAAAAATGTCAAATTGCACTTCGTATAATATGTAAATATTTCTCGAAAATATTAGGAACGCAGAATAAGAAACTTCTTTTAGTGGGAATTAAAATGTGTTTTAATAAAGTAAGTTTTTTCAATGTTTAAGAATTTTTTAGAAGAAAAACCATTTCGACAACTATGGTCATTTTCGGGATGAATGATTGAGCAGTGCCAAACAGAACAAATGTATTTTTCCTTATTCGGGACGCGAACCCACGTCCGAACAGACGTGTCAAGGTTAACAAACCGATATTAACCGGTTTAGTGCAATAATTTTATTGTTTAGTAACTTGTTGAACTTAAAAAGTACAATTATTATAAATTTTTTGTTTGATTTGTATGTTTAGTATGTTAATTTGTATATTAAAACAATATAAAAGGAATAGTCTCAGCCTTAACACTTTGCAAGAGTTCTGCAAAAGTTTACCCTATTTATGTTCAATATAAGGTTGAAATGGTGAAGAAAACGACATTAAACTAAAGTAGGTTTGATTAAAATAAAACATATTGTATTATGCATAAAAGTGACTCTACATAGATTTCAATGAACTGTTAAATGTAAAACCTTAAAACAAAAATTAGGAAGCGTTTAGTTTTTTTGACAGCCAAGTAAGCTCATTAAAATAGCTATGTTTGAATATTTGTCTAATGCTTACTAATTGTGTGATCAATTAGATCTAAAAATGCCCCAACAACATCTCCGACCTGCCACTGTTTGCCAAAAGACTCGGCTGAGTTTGAAAAAACTTTCTCTTCCTGAAGTTGATACAAACAACAAACAAGTATTACCTTATACGTATAATGAACTTAAACTTAAAATTAATGAAATGTACAAGGTCAAAATATAATTTATAAGAATATTATTATTTGCATGGTTATTGCTATTCTGAAATGCATCTGGATGCTCATAGCTTTGCTCCATTGAACATTCAAGTATCTCTCTTTCTGTTTAATGTGTGTATGTGTGTGTGTTATTATATTACTATTTTATTCGTATATCATTTAACAGTAAGTTAAAAAATAGCGTATTTAGTGGACAAAAATACAGAAAGGAGACTTCATTCTCTTCTGGGGGCAAAATACAATAAAGGAGAGAAGGCATGGTACAACAGCATTACGCAAAGAGAGAATTCATGGTTATTTTTAGTGAGACACGTTTAACAATACAATTAGTGTATAGCATAGTTATTTTGACATAGATTGTATGTACAGAGCGCGAACTGCATAGTTTTTACCCACACCCCCCAGCGTCGCTCAAGTTACCAATGCAAGAAACAACTTTACAACCTCTAGATCAACAACAACATTGGAAGGTGACATTGGCATCGGCATATGCTGTCACTTCGATAAACCGGTCTTGGCCCATTGCCAGAACTCAGACATTCTATCTGTTACCTGCTTTGGTTAGGAAAAGGTTCAATACATAAAGTGAAAAGTCCTCCAGAAAGTGGATACCCCTGCCGGATCATTTGTTCAAATTTGAATGGAGCCGAGAGTGCCACATGTCCTTGTCATTCACATAACAACATAGGTAAAACATTAGACAGTCTAAGAGAAAAACATTTTGAAATAATTTTGTAGTCAGTGCTGAGAAAAAAAAACGGGTCTCCAACTTTTTAGAATGTTTAGATCACCATATTTGTGTAGAAGGTGAGAGAATCCGCACGTGAGGTACGTGGCAGCCACTACTTAAAGACTACTCAACTCTATACGCACAAAATCAGATTTTAGTTTTCTCAAAATACTATGTAGAAGTCAGCAATCAAGCCATCAATACCCGTCGCCTTATATTTGTTCAATAAACTAGGAGCTGTCAGACATTAGGCTTCTACTGTTATTGATTGCTCTAGGGTAGTTTTATTATGCCACTTAGTTTAGGCAATGCTTAGTACAGGTCCCTGGCAGGGTTTAAGATTAAGGAGATGTTACGTATATACATATTTTGAAAATGAAATTTTACAATTGAGTTAATTTTAATTGGATCTTTTTAGACTCAATTATTATGAATAAGGTCCTTTAGTGTCTTAAGATTTTTATATAGGGTTGTAATATATGTGCAGAAGGCCTGTCTATTTCTAATTGGTCTTGCATACTGGCAGCAATGAGTCGTCTTTCAGTGTTCCTACTGTATATAGGTTATTATGAGGTCATCTACTCACGACAGACCTAGTGAGAGTGTTCAGTATAGACAGCAGCTGTATAATAACAATCTCATTTTGCTGAAGATTCTGCTTTACATAGATCATAATTAGGTTTTTCAGATATTCTTTTCGTTATTCTCAATTAGAGATGTGGTTTGTCATGACTGGATAAGAATAAATGTATTTCGTAATGTAAAAATGGAATCCCCATCTTTAAGTAAACTATTGTAAAACCGCCATAATCTTGAAAATGTTGTGTGCCCAGACTCAGTTAAATGCATTCTAACAGAAAGTGCTGGATAGTCTGAAAATGGAGCAAAGAGTTTTGAACTCTATTGATGTGTAACAACATTTTCACTAGAATATACTCTACCTGTCCTTGATGCACAGGAGCTGGTGTAAAATGTGTAACAAACTTGTAATTGTACTGGTGTACTCACTTCTTGCAACTATGCAGTAAAACTTATAAGGTAAAAGTTGCATAATATTTCGGATGATATTTATTTTATTTATTTATTTATGCAATTTGTACAACGTGTTGCATAAATAAGCATATCCTTGTGCTTGCAGATAGTACAGCCCTGACGTTGGTTTCCTGAAGCAAAATATATCTGCTTGTGTATTTTCAATAAATGATTTATTCAATTTGTACAATGTGTTCCATAAATAAGAATATTCTTGTGCTTGCAGATAATACAGTCCTGACGTTAGTTTCCTGAAGCAAAATATATCTGCTTGTGTATTTTTAATAAATGACACAAGATGTGTTTTAAAATCACCTTTGAGGCTTTTCACATTTTGCGTCGGCATTCTTATATTTGCCATTTTATCAATAAAAGAAAATTGAGTTAAATCAATTAGTAAGCATACTTTTAATATAAGAAATTATATGATATGCAGAAACAATTTCAATATCTAGACAATTCGGCCGCGTGTGAAGAGTCGTCTGTGTCTGAGAATTTAGAGTTTGTGACTGAATTGTCAGCCGCGGTACCATCTGTATGTTTAAGTAACTTAGTAATCAGTATTTTAGTTAGTATATCTCTTTCAAACATCTTATGAGGGACTATATTGCTCATCATCTCAATTAGTTGAGGACGGTCTTCGGTAAAAGTTTTTGCTATTTCCAATTCATCTTTTTTGTCTTTGACTTAAAACTCAATATATATATATATATATATATATATATATATATATATATATATATATATATATATATATATATATATATATATATATATATATTTATATATATATATATTTGTGTTTATTATTATTATTGTTGTTTATTGGCAAAAATTATACATTATGTTAATACAATAAGTCTTATGCGACTTGTGCTGTATCATACAACACAATTTAGAAGGTTGAATCCTTAATAGTTTCACAGTCCTACACCAAATTCAAATTTTGACGTACCAAATTTAAATTCTTTTGCTCTTCTATTTCGCCCCTTCTAACACTTCAACCATCACCTTCATTTACAATAAAAATTACTTTTCGCGCTGAACTGGGAACCAATAAAATATAGTTATGAACTTGCGTATGCACTAAATGGGATTAGCGAATATGCCTGCTATACATGCCAGCGTAGTGAATATGCCTCTCCGAAACCGATCTTCATGTAAGTGATCTAATTCAATTTGATAAAAGCTTCGATCACGAGGGTAGTTCTTTCATGGAACCAAATAATAAAATATCTACAGTTTTCAATGGCACTACGGTTAATAATAATAATGGTGGTCGAGTCAAACAAATGGTTAGGTATTAGTGAAACGTGTTTAAAATGATCAAACGACGCAGTCTGATCAGGCTTGAACTTTTTTTATTATTCCTACAATTTTTGCAACTATTCGACATATGCGTCCATTGAAGTGGATTCAAACAACAGCTTAATACTTGGGTTTAACATTTTATGCGATTCAAACTATTTAAAAAAAGTATAAAATGCACAATTATTCATACAAATTTCAATGTGTCCGAAATATTAAATTAACGCTCATTTAACATTAGAAATGTTTCCTCAAATTTACTGATAAAGGCGCCCTAGAGCATGTGAGTTAAGGTGGGCATCTTTATTAGTATATTTATCATGTGGTAAGGTTGAGAAAGAGCTTGCATTCAGAAACCTGTACATAATTATATAATTATTAATATTGCCTCAAGACTTTGTAGTGGTGTCGTCAGATTCATGATTTTTTTTTTTAAATATTGCTTTCACATTTTCTCTTATAAACATTACATTGGATTAAAAAATTGTTAAATTAAAATCAGTAAAATACCTAAATTAAATATCATTTGTTATATTTAAAAACACAAATTAAACGTAAAATGTAAAACAACATTTTTAACATAGTAGGCTAAAGGATTTCGCCATGCTGAGAACAATGGACTTAAATTAAGGATTAATTTATGTAATGTTTATAAAGATTAAAAACATTTTTAAATCGGGACATTAATATAAAGAAATCGAACTAATCGGCTAACGAAGAAATAGTTTAAAATTTTTCCAATTCAAACCTATAAAATTTTATTATTTATCGCGTTATTACAAAGCTTTATTATCAATGTTACATCAACTATACGTGAACTGAATCAAGTAACAACAAGATTTACTAAAAAACACATACCTGCATGCTCCGTTGTGTGTGTGTTTTGTTTCTTTAAGGTCGGTCTATTTCCGCGACTATGGCCAATCACCGACGCCAGGGAGGAGTTTCACTTCACTATCCCAGAAATTTTGCCGAACCCCTGCCTTTCTGTAAGGAGGGTAGGGATCTTTAACGTGCCCAACATCGCATGGACACGGGACCGACCGCTTTACGCCCTCTCCGAAAGGCGGAACGTGCAGACATTCAACTTGTTCAAATACAATGCCAGAACCTAGGTTGATGTTAATTTTACAGTTTGTACTGAAAAAGTGAAAGGAGTACTCTGGGATCGAACCCAGTGCCCTTCGATTCAGAGGCACACGTTCTTACCCTTGAACCACCGAAGGTCTGCATGCTCCGTTAAAATATTAAATTAATATTAAACTAACTGCAGTCAGGCTGCATCTTTTTGTAAAATTTTAAAATAAATAATTACTGCATGTTCACATATCACATCATCTTGAAATATTATAGCAAACTATCGTTTAGAAAATCGCTTGTGATGAGATTACGACTTTACGATATTTGAAAACTTTCTTCAAACGAGCGCAAATAAGCTAGAACCCACATCCGTGGTCAGGTCAGGTCGGGTCAGGACCCACATCGGGTCAGATTACTAAACTTTACATGAGGTTTAAATTTTTTCCCAGTCTGATAACTAAACAAATATACAATACTTAACAACTATAGATACACATCCATTTTTTTTCCTTAAATTATGTGGACAGGGACACATATCTTCATGCCTTGGGGCCTATCAAGACAACATAAAGATACACAGGGGGAGGAGGGCATTAACGAAACTGTATCTACTACACATGAGGAAAACCAATAGGCAAATATGGGGTCGAGGCGCCGGGGCCAAAGGACTCCAGGGGGCAAGCTGAGGAAGTGTAAACAACAAATGCGCTTTCGACGAAGCTTCCCCAAGACCGTCATGCGCGGTGAAGAGCCGCATTCTGCACTAGGTGACCCTGCTGACAAAATCAAAACCAATGAGGCTCGAATAGTGGCTCCGGCTACAGACTCGTGCCTTGAGTCTATTCTGGAAACGGAGATGAGCCAGGGAGCGGCAGCGTCCGCGGACTCTGGGTGTCTAACGACCGACGCAGATGCGGAGGATCAGGGGGTAGCTTTGGCCACGGACCTGTCCCCGACAACCAAGCTGGAGGCTGGGTCGCACCAAAGAGCGGCGAGGTCCGCGGACTCTGGGGGACCTTCCACACGTGATGAACCTACTGCAGGGGTAGAGGGACACTCCCGGCAGTCCAAGCGTCCTTCCGGGGCGCAAAGCAAGAAGATCCGGAGAGCACAGAAAATTGCGACCGGGGCGTGGAAAGTCGAGAAACCGGTAAAGGCGCAAGAGGGGAATGCGAGTCAGACGAGGCCAAGCTCGGACTCTAGCACGCCTACTACAGACAGACGTCCCAAAAGGCCAGGGCACCTGTAAAGGCGCAAGAGGGGAGTGCGAGTCAGAAGAGGCCGCGCACGGGGTCTAGCACGCCTACTGCAGACAGATGTTCCAAAAGGGCCAGGGCCAGAACACCGGCGTAGTCTGACTCGTATAGGGAGGCTGCGGGATGGCGGTGATTGACAGACGCCATCCAGAAGTCACTCTATACCAGGAGAAGGCGGACCTGATCCAGGCTACGGTGGTAGCTGCGGTTGACTCTCTTCAGGAAGGGGAGAGACCGCCTCAGTTCCACCAGGCGCGCCTCGCGGGAGGCATCCCCTGGATGACTTGTGTCGGCCCCCAGCCGCGAGACTGTCTGTGGAAAACGATCGGTGGCCTCGAACAGATTTGGGAAGGCGCACTTGACAGCCGTCGACCCCAAGGAACACCCAAAGATACGCAAGGTCCTCGTACAGATTCTTGACACCGTCGCTTCTTAGAGAGCCCTTGAAGGAACCTCCTTTAAGGCATTCTGGGGCCTGGGAAGGGTTAGCTTCCGCCCACTGGGGAAGCAACCGGGGGTTGATGGGACTTAGGTTCCTTCAGGCAGCCATGGCCAAAGTACCGATGGCTCTGAGGAACACGGATGTGGCCCTCATCCAGGAACCGTACTCCTATAGAGGAGAGATCAAGGGACTCGGCGGAGCTGCTGGAAAGCTCATCTACAGCAGATCCGGCGAGAACCCGAGGGCCTGCATTTTTGTCAGGAAGGGATAGAGTTCCTGCCTTTAACAAATTTCTGTTCCAGGGCCTGGCAACGATTATAATCCGATGTGGAGGGGCGGATGGGCCGAGGGACATTACTGTCGGATCTGCTAGGGGACAGCACGGACCCTCCTCCACCCAAGGAATTAGAGCAGCTGATAATGGGTAGCAGAGTAGGTGGATGGCAGACTATCATCGGTATGGATGCGAACGCGCACCATGAGTTGTGGGGAAGCTGGGACACAAACTCTAGGGGTGAGTCAATTCTTTATGAAATATAATTTAGACATATTGAATAGAGGTAATAAAACGACCTTCGTCACAAGACTGCGTGAGGAAGTTATAGATCCAGCAGTTTCCACCCAGTTTCTGGGTAACTCTGTTAAGAACTGAGCTGTGTCTGGGGAATTAACTGGCTCAAACCACAGATACATCCGGTGTGAAATCGCCAAAGTTGAAAGACAAACGGTATGGTACCGGGACCCTCGCAAGGCAGTCTGGAAAGCCTACAGGGCAGACCTAGCAGTGGAACTGCGAGGGTTAAGAATACCATAGATAATTCAATAGACCTTGAGTTTGCGGCAGCCCAAGTGCGAAACGCAACACCTCGGCCTATAACGCCAACTGCCCCATGAAAACGAGGGCGTCCACCAGGAACGTACCGTGGTGGAACGAGCACCTCAGGCAAAGGAGGGTGCAGGTTCGTAAGCTGTTCAACGCGGCCAAAAGGTCGGGTACGTGGGATGGATATAGACATGCCCTAACAAGCTATAATAAAAGTCTGAGGGACGCCAGGAAGGAATCGTGGAGGAGGCACTGCGAGGAAGTGGAGAACGCATCCGAGAGTGCTCGACTACACAAGATCCCGTCCAAGGGCACTCAGACCAACACAGGCTCCCTTAGAACATCCACTGGGGACTTTACAATCTCGGGGGAAGAAACTATGGAAGTTTTACTACAGACGCACTTTCCCGGCTGCAACATAATAAACCAATCACCTCCGGACTGGGAACACTTAGAAATAGAGGCGCCGTACAGGCGGGCATCTAGAGTAGACTGGTCAGTCGCTAAAGAGGTGGTTACTTGGAGCAAAATCAGATGGGCCATTAACAGCTTCAAGTCATTAAAATCCTCGGGGTTTGATGGTATAATGGTCAAGGGCTCGGGGTGAGCCCCGAGAAAGCAACAATTAAACAGTTTACGAGGAGGAGGAACTGGGGGAGCATGCACGGGCTTGCCTGGGAATCACAGGGGCCATGACTTCAACCCAACAGCCGCCATGGAGGTGTTGCTGGATCTGCTCCCCCTACACTTACTTATCAAGGGGAAGACCAGGCTAGGACTATACAGACTAGCCTGCAATGGTAGACTGAAGATCAATCCAGGCTTCAGGGGCCACTGCAAAATTAAGGAGACCGTGACGTAGCCCATGCTTGAAATTAGGTCAGACTTCGCGAGCCCGCGATTCTGCAGCGAAAACAATTTTACAGTGGAAATCCCTGACCACGAGGCATGGCGGGAGGAGACGCCGGGCTTACCACGGGACGCGCTCGTCTGGTTCACGGACGGATCACTTTTGTCTTTGAGGTCAAATTAGACTCTTAACCACATTGTTTTTTTTTTCGTAAAACGCGCACTTTTATAGCCATAGTGTTGGGTTGGGTGAATTTTCGGTATTCAGTTCAGAAAAACACCTTAATACCTCGGGTCGTTTTCGAGATTTTATTCATACGCAGTCCACTACGTTTGTATAATAAATTTTGTATTTCAGGTTAAATCCACCCTAAGTAAAAGTGCAAGCAAACCCCATTGGTCAATGAGGCAGATTATGTTCGTTGTTGGTATTTAGTACTGAAGATTATCTCTTCACCTCAGGACCTTCTCGAGATTTTGTTGATATCGTATTCCACGACATTGCTGTCATCACTTTTGTTTTTGAGGTCAAATTAGACTCTTAACCACATTATCGTTTTCGTAAAACGCGCACTTCAATAGTCAAGGAGTTGGGTTCGGTGAATTTTTAGTATGCAATTCAGAAGAACACCTTAATACCTCAGGTAGTTTTCGAGATTTCATTAATATCACAGCCCACTGCGTTTATGTCATCAATTTTTTCTCTTATTGGTCGACGGGGAGTTTTACGCTAATTTTTGGTATTCCGTTCTGAAAAACATCTCTATACCTCGTGGCATTTTTGAGATTTTGTTGATATCGCATTGGACGACGTTGATGTGAGCAAATTTCCCTTCTAACTTTCTCACAAAACTCGCCACACAATAGTCGAAGATTTGGGTCAGGTGAATTTTGGTTATGTAGTTGAGAAGCTTTCAATACTTAGGGACGTTTCTGAGATTTTGTTCATATCGCAGCCTAATAGGTTGATATAAGTAGTTTTGGATTACAGCTAAAATTTTTAATCAGCAACAATGCAAGCGGACCCCGTTGATCCAGGAGGTTAGTTACGCTGATTCATGATTCGCATAACAACCAATTTCGTGGCGAATGGCAACAATCAACTTTGACATTTTACATTCACATATGCTTATAATTTTATTTACAGTAAACATATGGTGCAGCTTCAGTGATTGCCTCACGAAATGGAAAATAGTTTAAGGTAACAAATTAAGTATTAATTTAAACAGAATTCTGAAATATTGATAGATTTATTCTGCGGTTTCAACTTAAGGAGACAAGGCTGGTCGTATAGACACATAGCCGACATTTACTTCAAACCCCAGTCGCACAATTAAAAGGGTCATAGACCGTGTAGTGAATACCGGCCGCTCTCAGTACAGTTATGGCGATGGCAGAGAAAGTTACTACTAGGCGAGATGAGAACAGAATTGCCATAACAGTAATGACAACAGAATTGCCATAACAGTACGCAGAAACAGGAAGGTAATTTCCTCAGAGATCAGGTCAATTGTGAGAATTGCAGCTTCGAAGTCGACAATACGCGGACAACTCCATACCAGAAATTTAAGAGCCAGGCAACGAGCAGCATGCCCACTCTTGAAAACTATATACCGCAGTGGGCGCAGAAACTAGACCAACTAGATAGCCACTGGGGAGCAGCAAAATGGTAGAGATGTTTGCTTGTTGATGAATCAAAATTCACTTTGTTTCGAAATGACGGGCGTGTATTGGTATGGAGAGAAACCGGTGAAAGGTATAGTGAAGAATGTACGGAAGTACGAGAGGCTTTCGGTGTAGGTGGAGTGAAAGTGTGTATTGGTATAAGTCGGAATGGGAGAACTGACTTAGTAATCTTCATGAGAGAAAGTATGAATGGAGAAAGGTATCCAGATTTGTGTGTGAGAGGTATTGTCTTTCCGTATGCCATTAAATTCGATAACGATTTTATATTGGTCTGCCAGATCAACTGATATGAATCCGATTGAGCATGTATGGAGTCTGATCAAATTTAAATTAAGTTAGCGAGAAAGTGGTTTCCATGACTTGAATGTATTGGCTACTGCGATTAGGCAGGAGTGGGAAGCTACTCCCCAATATATGTGAAGATTGGTGGATAGTATGCCCAGACGAGTGGCAGATCTGATCAGTAATCGTGGTGGACCCACAAAATATTGACTTTTAAGTTTCTTCATAACTATGGGGTTATTTATTTATTCACTTAGCTGTGTTAGTTATGTCTTGTGTAATGAATAAAATAAAATGTTCGCTACTAACATATTAGTTTTACTACTCAGAAACAAACTATATCATATCAACCTAGTAGGTTGCGATAACAACAAAATCTCAGAAACGTCCCGAAGTATCCAAGATTTTCAACTACATACCTAAAATGTATCTAACCCAAATCCACGACTATTGTGATGCGCGTTTTTCGAGACAGTTGAGGGGCAAATTTGTTGACAGCAATTGAAAGCGATGTAAACAAAATCTCAAAAAATGCCACGAGGTATAGTAGATACATTTTTCAGAGTGGAATACAAAAAATCAGCGTAAACCTCCCCGTCGACCAATCATTAAAAAAAATAATTAATGATATAAACGTAGTGGGCTGAGATATTAATGAAATATTGAAAAGAGCCCGAGGTATTAAGGTGTTCTTCTGAATTGCATACTGAAAATTCACATAACCGAACCCCTTGACTATTGAAGTGCGCGTTTTACCAAAACAACAATGCGGTTAAGAGTCTAATTTGACCTCAAAGACAAAAGTGATGACAGCAACGTAGTGGAACGCGATATCAACAATATCTCGCGAAAGTCCCGAAGTATAGAGATAATATTCAGCACTGAATACCAAAAGTGAAAATAATCCGCCTCTTCGACCAATGGGGTTTGCTTGCATTTTTACTTAGGGTGGATTTGACCTAGAATATGTAATTGATTATAAAAGCGTAGTGGGCTGCGATATTAATAAAATCTCGAAAACGTTCCGAGGTACCAATGTATATTTGTAAATTGCATATGAAAAATATGTAAAACTCTCCTCGTAGACTAATGGTCATCGTTTGAAATGTTTCTGAAAAAACATATACTTATATTCAACCCTGTACCTTGTAGCGCGTAACTGCAAATTTTGCTATTGTCTACCAATCAGAAGCCCTAAAAAACATCTGTCAATCTGTGAAAATTAGAGCAGATTCGGTGAATTTGATTTTGAGATACAAACGATCAAACAGCATCCAAAATGTAAGGTGTTCCACTTCAATTGACGCGTAGTTTATATGAGCTAAATTTTGTAAACACAAATTGACGTGTGTCAAGGATATAGCATTTTCGAGAAGAAAATCTTCAATTTTCCACGGGAAAACTTGGCCAGAACTGGCCCACGAACTCAGCCTCCGAAATTTTTTTTTCAGTGTAATGAAATACCGAAAATCTCTATGTCGCCTAGAAGCTTCGCAAGCCATGTTATATATATATATATATATATATATATATATATATATATATGGATATATATATATATATATATATATATATATATATATATATATATATATATATATATATATATATATATAAGGCTCTAATTTGGGCTGATTTGTTAAGGAAATTCAAAAATTTGAATAGCGATACCTCTCTATGAGCAAAACTTTCCCTATGAAAATCCGCTAAAAGTAGAACTTATGCGCAGTCATTATGGAAGAATTTTTAAACAATGTTAATTAGCTTCTACTTGAATAATTCAGTAACTAAAATAAACACTCTAAAAGGCACAAGGCGTCGTTAACTTGTAGAAAATGTCGAGAACTAACTTGTAAAACAAAAAAGCGCTTTGGAAATAATAATAATTGTATGTAAATCTTTAAAAATCTATAAAGACGATTAAACAAAGTTGACTAAAAAATTAAATTTTAAAAGAAGAAAAAAGAGCAAGTAATCAGCTGAACTAACCATATTACCTAAATTGCCCCTTTAGTCCTTATATTGTCACTAGGATAAATAATGACAGGTCATTGCCTCCTTATTGGTAACAACAGAGTTATAACAACTAGGTTGGCAAAAATAGTATTATCGAGTACATTTATTTGCAAATATGGCGTACAAGTAGTAGAATATTCAAAGGAATAAAAAGTCTGTAGCCAATGGAATGTAAGTTCCGAAGTCATATTTACCGATACCAAACATTTGAAACACTGTGTTATCAAACAGCAACAATGTTCTGGCGTAAATCGTGGAAGTGGGCTTTGATGCATCTATTTTGCTCTTTAGATGTCCCTATAAAAAATACAATGCTACTAAACAGGTGTTCTCGGGGACCATTTAATTTCGCCATGTCTACCTATGAATCTGTTTGGAAATCTTTCATGAGGGTAATGCCGCGACGTTTGGTTGAAATTCCAAGAAGTTTTCATCATAGCTCTCTTTGGTTGTTAAGTTTCCCGGTAGGAGGAAATGACCAACGGGGCGGTTACAGAAAATCTCAGCCAGAACATTCAGTTTCTGTATGTGCAACCTGTAAACTTTCCAGAATAATTTTGGATAATAATAAATCTGACTAGTAACAGCAATTATGGCGATTTATAGTACCATTTAGAAAATCGGATTTTCTACGAAAGCAGATATTCTACAAAAACTCTAACTACCGATAGCACGTTCCGTTATTATTCACAAAATTGTAGACTGCAATGAAAATCGTTTTCATTTAGTTCCTGTAGCAGATTAGTTTTCTATGGACGAAATGTATATATTTTTTAATTCCTTGCATACGATTTATACCTGAAATATTTCCTGGCATTCTAATGCTTAGAGTAAGATCCATCGTAACGTATACGAAAATTGCTACATCCACAGCACCATTCATTACAGGCTACTGGGTATAAAACGTACTTCTGAGTAGTCACGTTGTCAGGGTGTTGCTGACTAAATAAGAGCATCGTCCTATTTGCGCACTGGACATTTCCGAAAAGTAACGCAATAAATCCAACACGTTCCTCAGTTAAATACAGTTAAAATACTGTGCCAAACCAATAGCGTGGTAAATGCTCGCGGATCTCATTTTCTTGGTTTATATTTGGTCTTATCCGGAATGATGACTTAAAAGCTCTAAAAATACCCTCATTATCAAACTTTACTAACTAAAAATAATCTCAATAATTTAAAACATATCAAGAAATAACGCTTTTGGCCAAGAATGAGATTTGTGATATCAAATTTTATTTTAAATTTTCTTCACAAGATTTGCAAGGATTTTCAAAAGCAAGTAAAAGATTCAATAGAGAATTAACTAGCTTCTCCAGCGATGTTTCACTCGACCGCACTTGCTATTTAAAAATTTGGAGAGGGTAGCTACGTCGTTTAGAGGGATGACGAAGCAGCTTTGACTTCCGCGCAAAAACGTACTTTCCTCAAAAACAAAACCAATTTGTTCGAGCGTTTTTCAAAGAGATATCATTCAATTCTCGAAAACCTACTTGTATAGTTTTTGATGGGTCAGCCTATATAACATCAGCACAGAAGTTGCCTTTCGAAGGTCTGTGAAGGAGTTGCTAATTCTTATTGTTTTAACTGAATGTATTCAAAGAATCTCTATGCTCTTTTAAAACATCATCAACTCTATCGCTTATTAACATACTGATAAACATCCTGCCGAGCTTTACTGGGTAGCAGGTACATTGCATTTCATGAAATTGATAGCCAAAGTTTATACAGATGAGGAGTATATTCTAAGCAGCATCTTAAAAAATATTGAGCAAATATTTATGTATTATTATTGACTATCATTTTCAAACTCTCTCATTTTCTTTCAAATGCCGCATTCAATTTATAAGTGAATGCCGATACCTTATAGTCATACATGGGTACAACAGACCAAAAGTTTATAGTGGGCTCTTAGAAATGATATTAAGTTAATTTTAACAGAAAACACGTTATAAATCGGCAGTTTGCCAATTGGATTTGAATTATAAGTGGATTTATAATGCCCAATTTATAAAATATGAGTAATCCATGCGAAGATCGATTGACGTCGTGTGTGACAATTAGGCATCACAAATTTAGGTGCTACGACCAATTTTAAACTTTTAGTTTCGCCAATAAAATGAAGAGATGGTATGTTGTGCCTAATAAAAATTTGGGACACCACAGTTAAAACAAGCGTAACTTAGTAATTTAATAACAGAAGAGTTAACATCAATAAAAAATATACACATTATTATTATGGTTAATGTTTATCGCAAATGTACCCACATTAAAATGTGTCAGTGTTAACACAAACTAGTTAGAGTTAATAAACAGTACACTATTATTTCAATTACAAGAAACTCACTTATGTTACAATCAAAAATATCTATAAAACATCCAATGATGTCCCCCATTTGATATTTCATTCCAAATGGTTCACTGCTGCCAGCATGCATTTTTCTCATCTAAATCAGCATGATTGAAATCAGTAGTTCCATTATTATGGTAATTAACTATTAAATTTACTAACGTGTTCTCAAAAATTGTTTTAGCAGAATACAATAACCTTTTTTCTAAGTCAATGCTAATATAAAATATTATAAATGTCATAAAACTGACTAACTAGGATTCGTCAAAAGTCTTGCACCAAACGAAATAATGTCTAAACACGTACGATTTAAGAAATGAAAACTCATAGTACATAAGCCAGGCCTTTAAAGATGAGGTTCGTTTCCATTAGCTGGGACTAAAGGGCACCTTGGCGTTTGGCTTACCTTATGTGCGATTTAAAAAATTACAAACTTGTATAATTTGTTTAAATAAATATTACTATTACTATTTTAGATTCTCAACTTAATACGTTTCGGTTAGCCACAATATTGAAAATTTGGTGTCCTTATTATATATTATGTCTGTATCTTAGAAACTGTTGATTTCAAGCATTGTTTAGAATAAGATTTTACATATAATATAGTTGTGAAACTCTTTTACCGTCGAAACGTAATTTAAGACAGAAATTGTAATAGGAAGGAAACGCTTCAATTATACTGTCGCATGTTTCAGTAAGATATATATATATATATATATATATATATATATATATATATATATATATATATATATATATATATATATATATATATATATATATATATATATATATATATATGTTACAAAGCACTTCAATAGACGCAGGTGCGATGTTGCCACATCTCCAAAATTTCCCCAACATCTGGGGATTCTTGCATAATCTGGCAACACCGCCTTCCACCCCCCTGGGGGTGCCTGGGGTGACCCCCCACAGGCGAAGTCTCAACCCTCTAGGACCAAAAATAACGAAGTTACCAACTTGTACCCCGTCGGAACGGATAACTGAGGTCTGCGCATTCCGAACACCCTGTATACACAGAGAACCCTTACACCCTGTATACGCAGAGAGATCTTATAGTTCGAGAAACACCTCTTGTGTAACATAGGAGTGATGACCACATTTGGATTATCCTGTATATACATCCCCCTGTATACATACGGGACCGATCTGTATTCACAGACCTTCTAGTAAAAGAAGGTCCCGGAACATTCTGGAATAGAACGCTCGAGAACGAACTGGAAGGTGCGACGGCTATATAAAGATGGAAGTAAGCCAGCGCAGTGAGTTCAGTTAGAGAATGTTGAAGTGACTCGAAGGAGCAGTAACTAGTGTGAAGTGTTATAGAGTAGCGACTGTAGTTTCAGTGTATTAGTGACTTTTGTACAAATTAGTGATTTTAAGGCCAGATAAACTAAGTGTTTTGTAAGAGAGACATTCTAGAACTTTTATTGTATCCGTAAATAAAGTTGTTTTGTTAAAATAAAAGTCTCACTTATCCAGAACCCGGAGAAAACGCAACTATATATATATATATATATATATATATATATATATATATATATATATATATATATATATATATATATATATATATATATATATATATATATATATATATATATATATATATATATTAAGATCATCATTTTAGGATTTCATTGCTGATATCATTTTCTAGAAAATAGTCAACAGTGTATGAAAAAATATGTTTTTTTTTTTAGATTCGACGAAGAATCATATTTGATGAAATCTAGAGTCAGAGTTCACGGAACAGTTTGTCTAGTCACAGTATCCCGCCGAGCTTAGGTCATGCCTGATAACTTGGGAGTGAAAGCAGTCGCACGGAATGTATATATCTAAAGAACCAACCTGAGGCTCACGCTGAGCAAGCAATGCAAGAATCTTTGACGAGTGATGTCGGCTTGTTTTCGCGAGACAAATAAAAAGGTTTTCCGTATATTTTGTTTGGAGGAAAGCAAAAGGCTTGACCTCCTATCATGAAGCTTATTTAATCTATTTGTAAAGATATCATTGCTGCAGTATTCTATGGTGGAGTTGCAACTCCTAAGCATCTCTTTGATCACAACAAATTGCGGCATCAAATGTTTTGCGCAAGAGTTGGCGATGTGGCATTTACACAGTTGCAGCTCTGTAAAGATGCCTTTCTGAAGCAGACTCTTTCCGCACATGCTTCTGTCGGGATGCATTCCAGGCTTGCAGCAAGTGCTCCTGAATGAGAAGGAAGCCCTGCCTGTCTTGTGCGGCGTGTCTTGGCGAACTAGCTGCCGTGGGCTGTTCGAGCAGGAACGTGTAGTTATATTATCAGGGTTCATTTTTGCCTGCCTAAAATATGTGCATCAAAATATAAACTTATTTTGCGCTAATGAACAATTAGATTCCTATAATACCATGAGAACGGTGACATTAGCATACCATCCCACAGACTCGTCAGGACGCAATTAGGTGTGAATTATTTGAATGTAAAGTGATATATATATATATATATATATATATATATATATATATATATATATATATATATATATATATATATATATATATATATATATATATATATTCATTATGCGACATGTCTTGTTTGAATGGCATTTTAACTGTATATCTCCTATCCTTGTTTCTTGTTACTGTTTTCTGGTAAAACTTTCTTGCTCATTGTTTGTCCTATTTTCTATTACTGGCACTTTCTCACAGTTCTCAGAACTTCGAAATCTCATCTTTCACTGGCTGTGTAATCATAATGATTTCTGTAACTGCTTCCTTGTTTTTTAAATTCGAAAATGTAGCAAGAACTAAATGGCCTAGTTCTGTATTCTGGCACACTAAACCATCTCTTTGCCCCTTTTAATCCTGGTAGCCATATCTGCCGACACGATTTCCAAACAAAATTCACATTGGCTCTATCTTGTTAAAGGTTGCGTCTGCTAACAAATAATTTTTTTAGATTTCTA
This sequence comes from Tillus elongatus, assembly GCA_964006375.1. Taxonomy (NCBI): domain Eukaryota; kingdom Metazoa; phylum Arthropoda; class Insecta; order Coleoptera; family Cleridae; genus Tillus; species Tillus elongatus. The sequence goes on from OZ023263.1 coordinate 119,879,903, forward strand.
AATTTACCTCCAATGATCTTCTTGGGAGTAGTAAAGTTATCTACATATCTACAAGAGGCTACATATCTTTGTCTCAATGTTATGTGGTGTCGTAATCCCAAAATCTGAGCAGCTTAATCAGTTATAAATAACATTGAGAGCTAGAGTCGACTACCTTGTACTTTTATCATTGCCGTCGCCAATACAGATAAATTATTTGGTACACTTACATTATTACTTCCACATCGTCAATACGTATGGTATCGGTGACAGAAATTTCACCAAAAAAAATCGCTTAAACGTTGTAAAACGTGCCAACAAAAACATATAAAAAATATGATTTGGGAACGAAAATGTGTTTTGTTTGTCGATCTGTCGGTCTGTCACTCTGTATGTCTGTCTGATAGTGGCCACAATAACTTTAGAACGAATTGAGATATTGTCTTCAAATTCGATATACAGTTAGTACCTAACAAACGAACGCTTCGGATTGTTTTTAGATAAAATCGCTTCAGCGGGTATTGGATAAATGGGAGATGATTTGTTGAAAATTGTCATTTTTTCGTTAAGACTCGAGTAATGTAACGTTTTGGAATTTGTTTATGCCAATGCAATCTGATGACACACACAAACTTTCAATTACATGAAACATCTATTATTCTGTGCTGACATTAAATTAGAGGTAGAATGTGTGGGGGAGGAATATCGATTACCGAAATTTCGAAATTAGTTGTTTTTTTTTTGGTCAATCTATCGGTCAGTCTGTCAGTCTATACGTCTGTCTATTAGTAGGCACAATAACTTTCGAACGATTTGAAATATCATCTTCAAATTTGGTATACAGTTAGCACACGCCAAGGGAACGCTTCTATTTGTTTTTGGGTAACAACGCTCCAGGGAGAGTGACCACTCAAAGTCAGCTGCATGCTGAATGTCAAACTCTCATGACATTTAAGTAGGGGTTGAATGTTAAGGCGTTAATATGAATTTAGTTTTGAAAGAATATTACATAAGATTATTAGTTGTACGTAGAGTTTAGTTCCTCCTACTATTTTTTCATTGAGAAGTTCACATTTCATTATAAAATTACTTGAGGCGATGACCCGAATTTAGGACTTATGTGGTGTCACAAAAGTAACAGGTAAGCAGAATAATTCTGCCATGTGTGGCGGTTTTCTCTTATGTCATTGTTGTTTTTGGTAACAGTGCATAATGACAAATATTGTATCCACTTTTTGTTCACTTTTAAGCTGACTTTTATATAAACAGCGCTCATTCTTTTTTCTAAATCGTTGCTTTTCACCCTGCTACAATGCTTTGAAGTTTCCGCAGTCTGGTAAAGCATGGTAGGCTGACTTATAATATCTGGATGATGATTTTGTGTTTTGATTAGTTTTGCTTAAAAAGACTTCCAGTTTCCTCGTTTTGCTGTAGATTTATCTCTGATCTTCTGGATGCTTCCATGTTCTAAAATATTGTGCACAGAATCGTTAATAATCTATCTAACCTTTGAATTTCTATCGGCTTCTTTATTGTTGACTCATATAATCCATTTGTTCTGGTATCCAATATTTTTTGTAATCCTGTGAATTTTGGGTTCCATGAATTTGTGACAATACCTATTATTATTACTTTATTGGTTAAAATTATACAGTATGTCTATAATGCAAGATGTCTAGTACCCGTGCTGCATTTTGAGACAAAATTTAAATGAGGTTTAATCCAAAACTACGTGACATTGACGTTACCAAATTTTATACACCTTTAATTTTGATACACCAAACCGAACATTTTCTTTTCACCTTTCTTCCTCCATCTAATACATACATCTAAACATTGTTTGATGGTGCTGTAAACCTTTTCCAATTTCTCTGCTGATGCGTAATTGTTGGAGTTTCCAAAATGTGATGATAGACAGAAAGAAAATCAAATTAGAGCTCAATTTAAATTATTATAGACAAAAATTTAGCATGACTTCTTTTCGAAACACTTCAGTAAAATCTTCAAAAATTTTAAATATCATTACAAACTTTACAGCACAATGCCTGATTTGCTATATATAATGTGAAAGAAAAATCATGTTTCTTGACAAAAGCTGGAATTTATAAATTAGCTTGTACCATTATAACGCTCTCTTCATCGGTCAAACTTTAATAATTTTTAATACCAAATACAATTTTTGTACTTAGAAGCAACCGCGCTGAAAAATCTATATTTGTAAAATATATTATCGATAGTCAACGTTAACCCATCGCATAGAGCGACTATCTGACTATATTTCTATAATGACAAACGCAAACTTGACTGTTTTTGAAGCTTTATAAGTAAAAGAGCACATATACGACAATAACTTGCCTTCATCAATTGTTGCTGCCCTAATTTGGTGAAACCGTTTCATACTAAATACAAGCATAGAGACCATTTCTCTGGCTTGTTTTCTTCGCTGTAACTAGCTGTTTGACAGCATCATCAAAAGAAGAAAATTGAGTTCATTTAATCATACGCTTTCATGACAACTACAAATAACAATCCGTTATGATGTTTTAATCCAAAAAAAAATCTCTAAAAATAAAGTATAAATGACATACAGACGTCTTCAAAATGCCTACGTGACGTATGTCAATATTTAATATAAAAATAAAATCAACCAATAATAACTATAACAATAATTAGAAAAATAAAATATCTAAACAATAACAGTAATAAAACAGACTCTGCAACAAAAATATCGACACACATCAACCTTAATACAACTTTTATAATAAATTAGGATGTATTTGGTTATAGAGAAGAATTTCCGAGAAAGAGGTATCCATTAAATCAATTTATTCATTTAAAACATGCTAGCTATTGTCATGTATGTACTTTTTTGTTTCTGAAGCTTAAAAATGTCAAGTTTTTGCTTTTTATTACAAAATTGTATAGTGGATTCTTGCGGTTATTTACTGTGGGTGCAGGTTAAGTATCGATAGTTTGTTTTGCAAATGTAGATTTGTTAGCGTAGTTATTTCTAAGTGCAGAAATATCTTCCTTGTATCTGGTATTGAAAATTCTAGAAGTTTGACAGATGTAGATTGAGTTTACAGTGTGTACGATCTAATTTGTAAATTGCAACTTTTGTTAAGAAACATGATTTTTATTTCACGTCAAATAACAAATCAGGCGTCATGTTGTAATATTGAAAAGTTAACTTTGTATTTGTACAGGCATTTAAAGTTTTTTAAATATTTTCTGAAGTCTTTCGAAAATAAGTCATCTAAAAAGATTTGTCATATTTTGCGTTTCTAATATTTGAATAAATTAAATTAAGCGCTAATTTGTATTATTTTCTCTCTTTCTGAAATGTTTCGAAAATAAGTCATCTAAACATCTTTGTTATATTTTGTGTCTTTAATATTTGGATATATTAAATTAAGCGCCAATTTGTATTCCTTTCTCCCTATCATTTTATATATTATTTGACAGAGTTGGCCGTTATTAAATCGTATTTGCTCAAAAATTAAAATTTGTTTTGCTAAATTGGTTTCAGACATGGGTGCTAAAAATGCACGATATATCATTGAACGATAGGCTTTTACAAAAAAAGGTGACATAACTTGTATGGTATAATAATTCTGTCTATGTATATAGGTTTCTTGTATATTGAAAAGTGAAATTAATTCTCTCACTTTCTAAAGGTTACAAAGTTCGGGACGCAGCAAGTGCGTTATGGTAGCGTATTTCTGTGAAAATGTTTTTAATGGCAAATATGTCTTGTTTTTAAAAGGACATTTGGTTAGGAGTATAACCCATATAGTACTATCAATGTACCATATTTCATTAAAATAGCTTTGTTGTTTCAAAAAGTATAAACATTTTCCAAAAATAAACTTGAAATGTTCCAGAAAAAACTGGTCCGATTTTCCTGGCCAACGAACCTCTTTAGCCTATTTACACACCTGCCAAAATATAATTATTCACAAACAGCTTTTGAACCAAAATTGGAAAAAAAAATTATGAAAATTTGCAAAAATTCTTTAACAAAAAATCACCATTTTTCCATACAGATATTGCCTTCAGTAATGTTACACTAAATTATATTTTTCACAAAAATTCGACAACATTTTTTACAATAAATTACTAACAATTTACTATTAATAACCAGCATATCACAAAAAACTTACAAAAATAATTTCTACAGAAACACTAAAAACATTTCTGCGAAAACTTTTAAAATTCAGCCACTATTTGAGAGTGCCTGTATACGGCAGCTCGAGTTTTTCGACGAGTAATACAAACAAAAAGCTCTCCGACTGCGTAATTTCCATGGGGTTCCGCTATCTATTGATAAAAACGCCGTACCAAAATTTGTGATGTGTTTGAAATATGTGCCAAAAACGTGAAAAGTTGCAAAACAATTAAAATAACTCAAAAACGATGAACGATGTCAATTTTCTTAGAAACATGCATTATAATTCGATGGAAAACACAAAAATGCAATAACATAAGGCGGTGTTCTATTAAAAAAAGAAAGTGTGTATCAACAACGACTTCTGAGTCAGCCTGTGATTGTCGAAATATGTTTATAAGATGCAGCTGGAGATACATTATAATTAACATATATACTTTTTTCTCATATCTTGTATAATAACGGATATAATGAGCTTTGCCGTAGAAATGCGTCACCCTGTATAGGTGGAAACAGACAAAAACTGAAACTGAAACTGACCCCGTATATGGGTTTTAGGGGTTCTAGTTCGCGCTCAGTTGAAGAAATCATTTTAAAATTCATAAGTCGCGGTCCTCTCAATAACGAATTTTTTCTACGAACAATTGCTAAAATATAGACTATTAAACCATAAACTTTATAGCTGAAACTACTGCCGAAGCATCAGAAAGAGGGTCTATTTGAAATGGATTTTCCGAAAATATTTTAGTTAAATGAGGGACATTGATGATTGAAGCTGAAGCTTAAGACTTTGTAAAACACATTTAGTACGCTATATCTTCCACATAATCCGTATTTCTTTCAAATTCGTTGCCTGAAAGTAGCAAATTTTGACGTTTCAAATCGCGACTTTTGCGTTTTAAGAAGAAAAATTATAAAAATTTCAAAATATTTTTTTTTTGCTATTTCTTGACCTTTTTTGCGTCAATAAAACTTAACGGTTGTATGTAATATTCAATTGGTTTTGTTAGTTACACAAAATATTTTATTCTTGTGGCACCCAATTTTTTTTAAATGCTTATAACTTTTTTTATCTTTAACTAAGGTGAACATTACAACCGATAATTGTTTTACAAGCATTTGACTTATAACAAATTTTTGATGCAAAAAATGACGTTGGTTGGTACAATAAAAAAATAAGCGCGAAATACCATCGGAATTATTGGTGAGCAAAAGTAGACAGGAAAAAAGTTCCCTTTTTAGATTTCAGAAAAACTGCACTTTGCACGTACTGTCCAAAGAAAAATAAAGCAGTTTTACTTGTATCCCATATGCATGACAACGATGCTGCTGATCCTGAAAGTGGGGAAATGAGAAAACCCGATACAACAGAACAAAAACCGGAGTAGATTCGGTGGATCAACTTTTTCAAAATTATAACCTTGCCAGAAACACAAAACGTTGGCCAATGGTGATTTTTTATGATTTATGGAATATATCTGCCTTAAATGCATTTTGCGCATTCAAAGCAAATAATTTATCAAACAAGAAAAATTATTAAAGCGTTTGCATGGGAATTGATAAATCCACAAATTGAAGCTAGATCGACAACGACAAGGCTGCATGTTGAACTAAGAAAACGTACACGCACCGTTATGGGCCCTGTAGAAAATTTGCCGCCTCCTCCTCAGCCCAGACGGGAAAATTATGTGGAATATTGTCGCATACGTCCTAGGAACCGCCACAAGATGAGACTGTTGCCAGTGCCGTATATTTGCTTGCTAAGGCCACATGAGATATATTTGTTTCTCGTGTATTACCGGCTAAAAATAAGGATAATGTATTATAGCCTTTGATAGTACCATCTTGTTAAGTTTTAGAAATTGTGTTAATTTAAATTTAGTGTTGAAAGGTTCTTTGATATTCTAACACTAAGTGAGATGAAAGACACGAAGCACGTGCCGCCATCTCGTTGCGGATCCAAGTAGTATGTTTCACGGCAGCTCCAAATAACACAAAGTGTTAAAAAAATAGAGACTATACAACCAACTAACAATTTAGTAAATTGCCAGCCCTGGCCCATTTGTACCCTAATATAGGGACAAAGTATGTAAGGCTAGATGCATTCTCACCACTATTAGAACCGTAGACCGGTTTCGCTTTAATTATAGCTCGTCTGTAGAGCTGCAATTAGTATGCCGTACTGACGAGCTCTAATTAGAGCGAAAACGGTCTACGGTTCTAATTGTAGTGAGAATGATTCTAGCCTAACGTTCTTTGATATCTTAACATATCATCATTTTGTTTAACAACGTAATGATTGAGCCGTGTTGCCCCCGCCTTTTTGGCAAAAGTGTATCATCAAAAGGGAGATTGACTTCCCATTATTTTGTCAAGATCCAAGATATCAGACTAATAATAATTGATTTATTTTAATTGATTGTTTTTTTTGTGTTGTTATATTAACATTAGCTGTCGCCAATAATTTAAGAAATTTTTCGTTTTAAAAATTGTATGATCCAAAATTGCTTATTAGATCTTCTGTTTATGTTATAATTTAATGTTTATAAGCAATAATTGTAAATTTCAAGTACATAATAACGACCTCTAGTACGTGGCTACAAAAAGGGTTAATTAAGTCAACTAATTAATGTAAAATAAATAACAGCCCTCTTTGTTTATTGTGGAGCTCTAATAACAATTTATCTGTTTTTCTTTTAATTTAATCAAGTATAAGTTTTATTGTTTAGAATATGTGTAAAGGATTTAGTAAATGTTGATGAATTTTTAAGTTAATAAGCTACATTGGCATTTATCTTTTTGTGTCTTCTATTTGGAACAGTACACTTCCATAAAGGGTGTAAAAAATAATCATATTGTTAATTTTTAAATATATAGTTTCATGTCAGTGAACTCCTTATAACAGTTTCTCTAAAGACGTAAAATTGTGTTAAACCAACATCAAGCAATTGAACAGCAGTCTGTCTGAAGATTTTTATTAGACTTAAATTCCGTTAAAAATTTCCTTTTCAGTGTGCGTACTGCACCGGGTATTCTAAGAGATTTTAAATACTCTGTACGGTATATATTTATAATAAAATATAAGATAAATTAGATTTTTTAAATTTGTCTCGGCACACTATAAAGCTAGAAACTTAAAATATGTTATATTGAGGTACTGTAAAAGTCTTTAAAAGAAAATTTTATACCAAATTTCATTAAAGCTACAATAACTTTTCACAAGAAAACTTAATTCATATTCGGAAAACGAAAGTATCTGCCAAATTATAAACGAGGCAGGTATTTTTTCTGAATAATACCCTGGACGATTTCGTTTTAGTCAACCTATTCGAACCGGTTTTTCTAACAACAGAAAGGTTTTTTAAAAATAAATTTCCTGTTAGCAAAGTTTCTTAATAATAATTCATTAATAGGTATCAACAATGAAAAAAATGTCTGCTGAAATTATACTTTTAGACTCAGCGGTGACAAAGTTATCCAGACCATTTAAAGAAAAATGAGATGTTTGTCCAAATGTATGAAATGTGGGCACTATCTTTCAGCAAATATTGAAGTTAGTGAAACTAAACAAAATGTTACATGTATCGGGCGGCAATCGAGGCCGGGCCAGCTGCGTGCTACGCGAATATTCTACCGCTGAACTATGGGTGCCAGCTAATGAATTGTTTTTTGCGTGGTACTTAAAGAGACGGCAACTTGCTGCACAAGAAAGCTTTATATTACATGCTAAAAGTAAATGCAAGTAAACAGCTAATTACAGCATTAGTTGAATTGTAACTTGATAATTCACCGGTCGACTGTTTCGATCTTAGATGACGTCTAACGATAAAAAACAAATATATATTTAATATTCTTATAATGACATTCACTTATAAATTAAATACATAACGTCATTGCGTTTGCATATACGTCATTCTAACGTCGTAGTTGCTGCCGAAATTTCTCGATAAATAGTTCGGGTATAATGTTTTACACGTGTATTGTTTGATTATTGTTGAATTATAATTTATGCCTGTAGTATCTATCAATCTAAGCATGGCAGCTGCCTACTTTGTCTTTGTTAGGCATTAGACTTTAACCACTTAAGTCGTTTAAATTCATGTCTTGCAGATTTTATTTTTAATTTGGAAAAACCTCCAAATTATGTAACTGAATTACTTAAACTTCACAGGAGAGTTTTATTTACATTATTTCTAGCTACATGTAAAATGTCATTCCAGTGACTCTAATACATCCAAACACATGGCATTTCTGAAAATATTTCTGTATATTTGGAACGGGGGGGGGGGGGGGGTGTGTCTGTTATAGCTGGTTTACGAACTCGCGATATTAACAAAATTAAGATATATGCCAAGTTTGGTTTAACCCCAAACTTGACAATCTATATTACAAGATACATGGACTTGGAATAGGATTTTTTTGCTACCTATGAAGTGAAAATTTGTTTCCAAATAGGCAATGTATCTTTCAATACACATGTTTTTCTACATATGAGTTTTCTATCATTTTATGTTTTTGTTTGTTCATATGATCCATCCAACACCACCAGCATTTCCATCTGTGCATCAAACCGTGCGTGTAGTGGCTGCCGAGTGTTGTTGTTTATTGTAAATCAGGAAAGATTTTTGGTTAACTATCATTTTTTACAAATTTTATCAACATTTCATGCATGCTGGACCTTACTTTAAGCTTGTAGCTTTATATCTGTGTATTTTTTAGCATTGATGAAACAGTAAAAATAAAAAATCGTTTGAAAAATTATGTTTATGAAAAGACACTCTGCCACGTTCCCTGCATGTGAAGATCTGTCCTATGGTTCATATTTCCTGGTGTTATGAGTTTCTGTCATGTGTATTTAGATTAACGTTGCCAGTTTTGCAATAACATGTTGAATTAACAGTGCAAGTCGCCAAATTCCTGGTTTCTTAAGCCCTAAGCAATTTTCACAAATTTCAGTCTCAACCTAGTTTTGCGAACAATGGATGGTTCATCATAAATCATGTGCTTTTGGAACATCCGTTTTTAAGACTCTATAAAAGTTTATGGTTGCTTGATAAACATCATATTTTGAAAGACAATTCTTTTTTCGCATAAAATGTATAGTCAACGAGCAATACAAATGGTGGAAATGGCCAGGGCCTCAAATAATGACAACTTCGAAGATTTATGCGTACTGATACCTATTAGAGGAATAGATTCCGACTGCGAAAGCCAAGAATAGGATAGCATACCAGTAGGTATTAGGCCACTTGAGGCAGACAGTGACGTCACATTTCACATCTCGCCTTGTTATGTAACCTGTAAACATTCCAAGGTCAATGACCTGTTATGTCTAGGAAACTTTGGTCAGACAGTGACGTCACATGACTTGGGCCAGACAGTCACATGCAAACATTCCAAAGTGTCTAACCTATTACTTCAAATTATTCTAAGGATATTTTTAAAAAAACCATTTGGAGCAGGTGAGTTTCGAACCCGGGACATTCAGATGAGGAACGACTACCTTAACCGTCGCGGCTAATCAAGCACTTGTTAATTTATTGTTTCAGATTTGTATATATACGACTTTTAATTAAAACAAACCATACATGTAACATATTTAAATATTTTATTATTATTAGACAATTGAATGATTCACAAAATAAGACCTTTCGCTTTTAAAGATGGTTGAAGACTCCATTATTTAAAGTTACGTCACTCCAACCTTTAGAGCCGACAAATGAGAGTGAGGTTGATAAGCGAGAATAATGGTATAGGTCGAAGACTCCATGATTTAAAGTTACGCCCCTATTAAAACAAACCATACATAAAGCTTTTGTTATTAGACATAAGACATAATAATTAATATGTTTAATATTAGACAGACTATTAGATTTCGCATAGAAATTAGCCGAACGCCACAATTGTTATATGGGTAGGTTCTAAAAATAACACACAGAGGTCGTTGGCAAACAAAAGAAGGAAGTTCAGAAACAAAATAGACAACAGGTTCAAATAGGAAACCAAACTTAAATATCGTAGAGACAATAGAGGTCGCTGGCAAAACAAAGAAGGAAGCTCAGAAACAAAATGGACAACAGGTTCAACTCTTAAAAATAGGAACTTTTTTAGCCTTATGTGTGGGCGCGGCAAGTAGTTGATTTTATTTTGAAAGAGATACAGGTTCGATTCCTGATATATGCTCCTTGATATGGTAGCGTCAAACAAATACAAAGAGGTACTGAATAACTAAACAGTAAGCTTAGAAACAATGGTTGGTTACAGGTTCAATTCCTTTCTTAGTTTTAAGCTAACCCCCCACGTGTTTAGTGTCATGTTACTCGTCTAAGTAAGCAGAATTAAAAAATGGCGACTAAAATAAGATAAAAAACTTAAAACCCTTATCGCGGAAGATCCGTGAGATGTACGATAGAACCAACATATGCACGGTGTTAAGGAGGCCAAATCAAAGTGGAATATACAATAAAATGGCCACTTCCGGTCTAAACTTTAAATCCTTATATCTTTTGAACGGAAAGTGATAGAAAGGAACCGGCTTCAAAAATGTATGTTTCGTAACAAGGTCTACAAGAAACTGAGATAAAAAACTTAAAACCCTTATCGCGGAAGATCCGTGAGATGTACTATAGAACCAACACATGCACGGTGTTAAGGAGGTCAAATCAAAGTGGAATATACAATAAAATGACCACTTCCGGTCTAAACTTTAAATCCTTATATCTTTTGAACGGAAAGTGATAGAAATGAACTGACTTTAAAAATATATCGTTTCATAACAAGCTCTACAAGAAAATGAGATAAAAAACTTTAAACCCTTATCGCGGAAGATCCGTGAGATGTACGATAGAGCCAATAGATGCACGGTGTTAAGGAGGTCAAATCAAATTGGAATATACAATAAAATGGCCACTTCCGGTCTAAACTTTAAAGCGTTATATCTTTTGAACGGAAAGTGATAGAAAGGAACCGACTTCAAAAATGTATGTTTCGTAACAAGGTCTACAAGAAACTGAGATAAAAAACTTCAAATCCTTATCGCGGAAGATCGGTGAGATGTACGATAGAACCAATACATGCACGGTGTTAAGGAGGCCAAAGCAAATTGGAATATACAATAAAATGGCCACTTCCGGTCTAAACGTTAAATCGTTATATCTTTTGAACGGAAAGTGATAGAAAGGAACCGACTTCAAAAATGTATGTTTCGTAACAAGGTCTACAAGAAACTAAGATAAAAATCTTCAAACCCTTATCTCGGAAGATCGGCGAGATGTACGATAGAACCAATACATACACGCTGTTCAGCAAACCAATAAAATCAATAAAAATGTTACTTCCGGTAGACACTTCCGGTATAGCCGTTCTTAGAGCTACATACATGTGTGACACCGCAAAATCATCGTCTTGTTGAACAGAAGAAATATAATATTTAAGTAAGTCAGAACAAGCTGTGTTAACACCTAAAAATAACACACTCTCTCTTAGACTTAATGAAGTTACTTTCAGAGAAAATTTCAACCATACCAGAAAGAACAGTATTCAATAGCGTATTTAAATGTTGACTACATCAAGTGATGCGTGCTACAGACAAATATTAGTACACCCTCTTAGACTTATTGAAGTTGACGGCACAGGCAGCTGTCAAGCGTACCTAACAAACCAAAGTAAATATGTCTTGAAGAACAGTCTTCAATTGCCCTAAACCAACACATCTCTATCATTTCAGAGTAATCTTAGCCATGTGACCAGTTAAACTAAGTATCTTGAAGTGTAGCTTTTATGTTTATGAGATATAAAATAAGAAAACCAAAGAGTTAATTGTCTATTACAACAACAAGTAGAAGGGGTTGACTTGGTACCTACAGCTGCTACATACTTGGTAAAAATGGGTGCCACTAGCGTTTCAGAGTAATTTTAATCACACAACACTCTAACTAACTGTCTTGAGATGTGGCTTTATGTGTTAATGGGTGGAAATAACAAAACTAAAGAGTTGATTGTCTATTACAACTGTTAGCTAAAGAAGCATTTAGGTAGCCGGAATACCGATATCCTAAATATTTCAAGAGTAATCTTAGTCATACAACACTCTTAACTAACTGTCTTGAGATGTGGCTTTATGTGTCATTGGTTGGAAAATAAGAAAACTAAAGAGTTGATTGCCTATTACAACAGTCAGCTGAAGGAACATTTAGGTTATCGGAATACCGATATGCCAAATGTTCCAACCGAAGGAGCCCACTTTAGAGTCATCTCCAGGGGCTCGGAATACCGATGCCCTAGAAGTGTCGGAAGCAACATTTCAATTAACACCAACAACCGCTAAATACTTGTTGGACTTTAGTATGTTTGATATTAAATTCGATTTGCTACATAACCATTCATTTTTATGAAAAACTCAACAATTTTTATTTCTACGTAAGCGAATTTAATCAGAAATATAGAACCAATCTTCAAGGAACCGAAGTAAAATGATAAGAACATTAAGAACAAACATTCCGATACCGAAGTGATCCTAAACACACCATATGATGCAAATTCTGTAAATCTCTTTAACAGAAGAAAAACAGAAGTGAAACACCGTAAGACAAATAAAACCGACGTACATAACAGATGTGTCTGAGGAGAAACGTATTCAGAACCTTATTGAGTTTACTGAGTTTTAAGTATACGAACATAACAGTCTATGTACCAACCAATACCGATACCCTAAATATTTCAACCGAAGGAGTCCACTTAAAGCCATCTCCAGGGAGCCGGAATACCGGCCCCCTAGATGTGCCGGAAGCAACATCTCAAGTAACACCTAGAACTGCAACATACTTGGTAAAAATGGGTGGAGCTCAGATTGTAAACGACTTGATAGGTGGTACATATGTTTGCAAAGATTTCATTCTAAATTTAGCCTGTTGGATATCCAATCTTTTCTATGAAAAGTGCAACCAACCAACTAACCAACCACCCAACCAACCAACCAACGTTGAGGGGCGTAGAGATAGCAAGCTATCTACAAGTGGACCCCTCTGAACCTATGATGTTAATAATGGATTAAGAGATTGAATTGGTACGTGTTTATATTGAAGGCTTGCAAGCTACGTACAAGTGTCTGAATATATGATGGTAATGATGGGTTAAGATATTTAAGTGACATGTATTAAAGGCTTAGCGGTTTTCATTTGAGTCATCGTCATTCGAAAACTATTAGAACGAAAACCAGGTCCTTTACTCTGGTATATCTTACTCAGTAGGAACCAAATGTCTTCTAAAACAACATTCTTTGCTTTTCTGAAAGGCAAGTGAGCAGCCCCCTTGTCGAACCCCTCCGAGCTAAAGGTAAACCCCACTCTGTCTTCGGGATCGACATCATGGACTATATGACTCACAATATCTTTAATACGATCTTTGACCCACTTCTCTGGATCGTTGACATCGTCAGGTATATCTTGTAGTCTAAAGCATACGCTTCGTCTATCAAGTTTAAACTTCTTATTGGAGGTCACTGTATCTTCAAGTATTTGGAATGCCATTGTTTCGTGCTACACAACTGACTGTGTTGGTTAAAGGACCGAAGTTTAGCCTCGTGTTTATTAAAGAACAAAGTTTAGCAGGTACTATTTGTTTTCACCTTCACTGTTGGCTACCGACTGAACCTTAGCGGACGCTCCTCGTCTTAATATTCGACAAACAACACAGACAACACAACTTATTGTTTTCACCTTCACTGTTGGTTAACGACTGAACCTTAGTGGACGCTTCACGTCTTAATATTCAACAGACAACAACGACAGCTGTCATACAGCTGTCTGACATGACAGACAGCTGTCATACAGCTGTCATACAGCTGTCATACAGCTGTCTAACACAGCTGTCTAACACAGCTGTCTAACACAGCTGTCTAACACAGCTGTCTAACACAGCTGTCTAACACAGCTGTCTAACACAGCTGTTTAACACAGCTGTCTAACACAGCTGTCTAATAGGGCAGACATATGTCTAACACATGTCTAGCAGATGTGTAACAGTCACTCTTTTGCGGAACATAAGCTGAATGTTTTTAAGTCAAACAAGAAGAAAACAATTTAAAACACATCTACGATGACCATGAGGCAGCCTACATGGACTTTGAACAATTTTTAAAAATAGATGCGGCCAGGTTAGTTGATTAACCATCCAGGTCAGTCACAGCTGACGCTATAAATAAAAACGATGCTGGAAGCGAGTGACGTCACAAGAAACGGTGGTGCATGTGCCCAGGTTAGACCTCTAAGCTTTCCAGGTTAATACCGGGTTAGCTCCATGACAAGGTGGTGGACCAGTCGGGTCAGCTAAGAGTCGGGGGTGATGGAATGGTCGGGTCAGCTAGGCGACCGGGAGCCCTAGCTGACCCGACCATTCCACCACCCCCGACTTAGCTGACCCGACTGGTCCACCACCTTGTCATGGAGCTAACCCGGTATTAACCTGGAAAGCTTAGAGGTCTAACCTGGGCACATGCACCACCGTTTCTTGTGACGTCACTCGCTTCCAGCATCGTTTTTATTTATAGCGTCAGCTGTGACTGACCTGGATGGTTAATCAACTAACCTGGCCGCATCTATTTTTAAAAATTGTTCAAAGTCCATGTAGGCTGCCTCATGGTCATCGTAGATGTGTTTTAAATTGTTTTCTTCTTGTTTGACTTAAAAACATTCAGCTTATGTTCCGCAAAAGAGTGACTGTTACACATCTGCTAGCCATGTGTTAGACATATGTCTGCCCTATTAGACAGCTGTGTTAGACAGCTGTGTTAAACAGCTGTGTTAGACAGCTGTGTTAGACAGCTGTGTTAGACAGCTGTGTTAGACAGCTGTATGACAGCTGTATGACAGCTGTCTGTCATGTCAGACAGCTGTATGACAGCTGTCGTTGTTGTCTGTTGAATATTAAGACGTGAAGCGTCCACTAAGGTTCAGTCGTTAACCAACAGTGAAGGTGAAAACAATAAGTTGTGTTGTCTGTGTTGTTTGTCGAATATTAAGACGAGCAGCGTCCGCTAAGGTTCAGTCGGTAGCCAACAGTGAAGGTGAAAACAATAAGTTGTGTTGTCTGTGTTGTTTGTCGAATATTAAGACGAGGAGCTTCCGCTAAGGTTCAGTCGGTAGCCAACAGTGAAGGTGAAAACAAATAGTACCTGCTAAACTTTGTTCTTTAATAAACACGAGGCTAAACTTCGGTCCTTTAACCAACACAGTCAGTTTTGTAGCACGAAACAATGGCATTCCAAATACTTGAAGATACAGTGACCTCCAATAAGAAGTTTAAACTTGATAGACGAAGCGTATGCTTTAGACTACAAGATATACCTGACGATGTCAACGATCCAGAGAAGTGGGTCAAAGATCGTATTAAAGATATTGTGAGTCATATAGTCCATGATGTCGATCCCGAAGACAGAGTGGGGTTTACCTTTAGCTCGGAGGGGTTCGACAAGGGGGCTGCTCACTTGCCTTTCAGAAAAGCAAAGAATGTTGTTTTAGAAGACATTTGGTTCCTACTGAGTAAGATATACCAGAGTAAAGGACCTGGTTTTCGTTCTGATAGTTTTCGAATGACGATGACTCAAATGAAAACCGCTAAGCCTTTAATACATGTCACTTAAATATCTTAACCCATCATTACCATCATATATTCAGACACTTGTACGTAGCTTGCAAGCCTTCAATATAAACACGTACCAATTCAATCTCTTAATCCATTATTAACATCATAGGTTCAGAGGGGTCCACTTGTAGATAGCTTGCTATCTCTACGCCCCTCAACGTTGGTTGGTTGGTTGGGTGGTTGGTTAGTTGGTTGGTTGCACTTTTCATAGAAAAGATTGGATATCCAACAGGCTAAATTTAGAATGAAATCTTTGCAAACATATGTACCACCTATCAAGTCGTTTACAATCTGAGCTCCACCCATTTTTACCAAGTATGTTGCAGTTCTAGGTGTTACTTGAGATGTTGCTTCCGGCACATCTAGGGGGCCGGTATTCCGGCTCCCTGGAGATGGCTTTAAGTGGACTCCTTCGGTTGAAATATTTAGGGTATCGGTATTGGTTGGTACATAGACTGTTATGTTCGTATACTTAAAACTTAGTAAACTCAATAAGGTTCTCAATACGTTTCTCCTCAGACACATCTGTTATGTACGTCGGTTTTATTTGTCTTACGGTGTTTCACTTCTGTTTTTCTTCTGTTAAAGAGATTTACAGAATTTGCATCATATGGTGTGTTTAGGATCACTTCGGTATCGGAATGTTTGTTCTTAATGTTCTTATCATTTTACTTCGGTTCCTTGAAGATTGGTTCTATATTTCTGATTAAATTCGCTTACGTAGAAATAAAAATTGTTGAGTTTTTCATAAAAATGAATGGTTATGTAGCAAATCGAATTTAATATCAAACATACTAAAGTCCAACAAGTATTTAGCGGTTGTTGGTGTTAATTGAAATGTTGCTTCCGACACTTCTAGGGCATCGGTATTCCGAGCCCCTGGAGATGACTCTAAAGTGGGCTCCTTCGGTTGGAACATTTGGCATATCGGTATTCCGATAACCTAAATGTTCCTTCAGCTGACTGTTGTAATAGGCAATCAACTCTTTAGTTTTCTTATTTTCCAACCAATGACACATAAAGCCACATCTCAAGACAGTTAGTTAAGAGTGTTGTATGACTAAGATTACTCTTGAAATATTTAGGATATCGGTATTCCGGCTACCTAAATGCTTCTTTAGCTGACAGTTGTAATAGACAATCAACTCTTTAGTTTTGTTATTTCCACCCATTAACACATAAAGCCACATCTCAAGACAGTTAGTTAGAGTGTTGTGTGATTAAAATTACTCTGAAACGCTAGTGGCACCCATTTTTACCAAGTATGTAGCAGCTGTAGGTACCAAGTCAACCCCTTCTACTTGTTGTTGTAATAGACAATTAACTCTTTGGTTTTCTTATTTTATATCTCATAAACATAAAAGCTACACTTCAAGATACTCAGTTTAACTGGTCACATGGCTAAGATTACTCTGAAATGATAGAGATGTGTTAGTTTAGGGCAATTGAAGACTGTTCTTCAAGACATATTTACTTTGGTTTGTTAGGTACGCTTGACAGCTGCCTGTGCCGTCAACTTCAATAAGTCTAAGACGGTGTACTAAAATTTGTCTGTAGCACGCATCACTTGATGTAGTCAACATTTAAATACGCTATTGAATACTGTTCTTTCTGGTATGGTTGAAATTTTCTCTGAAAGTAACTTCATTAAGTCTAAGAGAGAGTGTGTTATTTTTAGGTGTTAACACAGCTTGTTCTGACTTACTTAAATATTATATTTCTTCTGTTCAACAAGACGATGATTTTGCGGTGTCACACATGTATGTAGCTCTAAGAACGGCTATACCAGAAGTGTCTACCGGAAGTAACATTTTTATTGATTTTATTGGTTTGCTGAACAGCGTGTATGTATTGGTTCTATCGTACATCTCGCCGATCTTCCGAGATAAGGGTTTGAAGATTTTTATCTCAGTTTCTTGTAGACCTTGTTACGAAACATACATTTTTGAAGTCGGTTCCTTTCTATCACTTTCCGTTCAAAAGATATAACGCTTTAAAGTTTAGACCGGAAGTGGCCATTTTATTGTATATTCCAATTTGATTTGGCCTCCTTAACACCGTGCATGTATTGGTTCTATCGTACATCTCACCGATCTTCCGCGATAAGGATTTGAAGTTTTTTATCTCAGTTTCTTGTAGACCTTGTTACGAAACATACATTTTTGAAGTCGGTTCCTTTCTATCACTTTCCGTTCAAAAGATATAACGCTTTAAAGTTTAGACCGGAAGTGGCCATTTTATTGTATATTCCAATTTGATTTGGCCTCCTTAACACCGTGCATGTATTGGTTCTATCGTACATCTCACGGATCTTCCGCGATAAGGGTTTAAAGTTTTTTATCTCATTTTCTTGTAGAGCTTGTTATGAAACGATATATTTTTAAAGTCAGTTCATTTCTATCACTTTCCGTTCAAAAGATATAAGGATTTAAAGTTTAGACCGGAAGTGGTCATTTTATTGTATATTCCACTTTGATTTGACCTCCTTAACACCGTGCATGTGTTGGTTCTATAGTACATCTCACGGATCTTCCGCGATAAGGGTTTTAAGTTTTTTATCTCAGTTTCTTGTAGACCTTGTTACGAAACATACATTTTTGAAGCCGGTTCCTTTCTATCACTTTCCGTTCAAAAGATATAAGGATTTAAAGTTTAGACCGGAAGTGGCCATTTTATTGTATATTCCACTTTGATTTGGCCTCCTTAACACCGTGCATATGTTGGTTCTATCGTACATCTCACGGATCTTCCGCGATAAGGGTTTTAAGTTTTTTATCTTATTTTAGTCGCCATTTTTTAATTCTGCTTACTTAGACGAGTAACATGACACTAAACACGTGGGGGGTTAGCTTAAAACTAAGAAAGGAATTGAACCTGTAACCAACCATTGTTTCTAAGCTTACTGTTTAGTTATTCAGTACCTCTTTGTATTTGTTTGACGCTACCATATCAAGGAGCATATATCAGGAATCGAACCTGTATCTCTTTCAAAATAAAATCAACTACTTGCCGCGCCCACACATAAGGCTAAAAAAGTTCCTATTTTTAAGAGTTGAACCTGTTGTCCATTTTGTTTCTGAGCTTCCTTCTTTGTTTTGTCAGCGACCTCTATTGTCTCTACGATATTTAAGTTTGGTTTCCTATTTGAACCTGTTGTCTATTTTGTTTCTGAACTTCCTTCTTTTGTTTGCCAACGACCTCTGTGTGTTATTTTTAGAACCTACCCATATAACAATTGTGGCGTTCGGCTAATTTCTATGCGAAATCTAATAGTCTGTCTAATATTAAACATATTAATTATTATGTCTTATGTCTAATAACAAAAGCTTTATGTATGGTTTGTTTTAATAGGGGCGTAACTTTAAATCATGGAGTCTTCGACCTATACCATTATTCTCGCTTATCAACCTCACTCTCATTTGTCGGCTCTAAAGGTTGGAGTGACGTAACTTTAAATAATGGAGTCTTCAACCATCTTTAAAAGCGAAAGGTCTTATTTTGTGAATCATTCAATTGTCTAATAATAATAAAATATTTAAATATGTTACATGTATGGTTTGTTTTAATTAAAAGTCGTATATATACAAATCTGAAACAATAAATTAACAAGTGCTTGATTAGCCGCGACGGTTAAGGTAGTCGTTCCTCATCTGAATGTCCCGGGTTCGAAACTCACCTGCTCCAAATGGTTTTTTTAAAAATATCCTTAGAATAATTTGAAGTAATAGGTTAGACACTTTGGAATGTTTGCATGTGACTGTCTGGCCCAAGTCATGTGACGTCACTGTCTGACCAAAGTTTCCTAGACATAACAGGTCATTGACCTTGGAATGTTTACAGGTTACATAACAAGGCGAGATGTGAAATGTGACGTCACTGTCTGCCTCAAGTGGCCTAATACCTACTCATACCTTCAAGCGTAACACCGAATACCAATTCCAAGTTCACCGTTTTAACTAATCATGTAATTATAAGTAGCAGTGATGACCACGTAAGAGTTGAAGAAAATTTTAACGGTGACCAAATGAATGTGATTAATATTATGTTACCTACTATTTTTACAACTTGTTTAATCTTAGGATACGGTCTCCTTTTTATAATTGTTCATAAAAATAATATGAATGTTTATTTTTTAGTCATTTGGTAATGTGTCCCCTAGTGCACAGGTGTGATTTTCATGAAAATTTGCAATGTGCTCTATAGTATACAATCATAGTTCACTACTAAGCTGGTGGTGTATCTCTAAAAACACATGTTTTAGAAAACCTAATACAGAAATGCAAAAAAAAATGTGTTGGCCAATTTTTATGTTTATACCAATTATACATTGTCATAAATTTCACTTCAGATAATTTTTTCATGCTTTCTTCATGTATGCCAAGTTAAGGGTTAAATCAGCTGAGTATTTTTTGAGTTGTCACTCTGATACATATATATACATATATATATATATATATATATATATATATATATATATATATATATATATATATATATATATATATATATATATATATATATATATATATATATATATATATATATATATATATATATATATATATGTACTTTACATTTAAAACCTTCGTTATGGGTTCTACGGGCTCTAATTTGCGCTCATTTGAGAAAATTTTCTAAAAGTCTCACCATCGTTACCTCTCTATGTTTTTTCATTAAGAAAATTCACTAATAATGTGAGACATGAGACAACTGTGATAAGGCATAAAAACGAACTACTAAAATTTTTGTTTTGTCGAATACTTTGCAAACGAACTTAGTTGATATTGATTTCAATCAATTCGAAATAATCAGAAAATTTGCACAAACTTGTACCATTTAACCGATCTTATAGTTCTTACAGATTCCAAAATAGTGTGCATCAGACTTTAGACACGCTGTATTACAACAATAAATTTCTCATATAAATGAGTACGTTGTGAACTGTTTTGAATGCATATATATATATATATATATATATATATATATATATATATATATATATATATATATATATATATATATATATATATATATATATATCTATATATGTATATAGGTATTACAAAGCTTTAAGGATTTACCTTTAGAGACATCTCAAAAACCATATACTTACAAAAATATTTTGTAAAATTTATTTTAACAGCAAATAATATTACCAACGTAAGGTTTTAAACTAAGAAATAAATATGAAAGAACAATTACATCATCAATAACATATTTCTATTTTAAATAATGTTCCAGTAGAAGTGTGATGCAAAGAGAAAAGACAGATACGAAAGTTGTTCAAAAACTTCAACATTAACTTTTTTGTAAATAATTAAATAATATAATAAAATTATAAAAGACTGCACTGTTACAAATTTCTTAAAAATTACATTTTTCTTATTTATTTTGCCAAAATTTAAACTAAAATACTTACATTATATCCATCAAATGCCCATGTATTCTCATCAGACCCTAACATACTGCCAGGACCACAGTCTGCTTTAGCCCAGCCAACTCGCATCGGGCCAGCTGTGAGTATTTCAAATTCAAAATACCATTTTCCAGCACTCACAGCATATGTTTTTTCTACTCTGTATGTTCTGAATGCTAAATGCCTCAACCTACTTGCCTCAGCTAGAAGAGCTTCATGTTGCTCACCTGTAGGTGGGTCTAGATTATATCCATATACAAGTAATGTACGTACAGTTTCTGAAGCTGTGTCTCTATTAGCCTTTTTTATAGCTTCATCTACCTTGCTATATGGAACCAAGTGAGGGCTGCGAAGCATTTCAAGATCCTGCGACAATTATTAATAGTTACAAATTTGTTTCTAGTGGGATCTAAAATCTGAAAATTAATTATTATTTCAAATTTCTACAGTAACATGTTTATAGTTTTTTGTATTAGCGATTTTTATAGACAAAATTCGGTTATGAGCAGATCACGACAGTAAGACTTGAGAAAATGCTTTTCAATGGGCGTAGGCTAGGGCGCTAGAAAACATAGTCAGGGTAGTTTTAATTTTTATATGTTTACCCACAAATACCACATTTATGCACTTACACACGCCCGTACACGCATGTGTATCACGTACACACAAAACCGCTCACTCGCTCGTGTAGACACAACGCACATGTTTGTTGGCATGTGTGTTCAGCACTTTTATGTGTAAGCATGACAGCTATGTATATACATCGAAATCTTTATTGGTTGGACGAAACGGAACACAGGAACTATTCCTCGGATGATTGATGTTGCCCTTACTTAGTGACACTATTCCATACTAAATAGGAACCTAGAAACGTAAAAGGCAAACAGTGTTGCAGAAAATAATGGAGATTATTCGTTCAGCTCGTATAACGTGGGTAGAAATAATGAGGCTCTGCGGTGATTACAAGAACGTAATTTCTTCCTGTATACTCACGTAGAGTCTTTAATTAATTTGTTATATGTCCCATGAAAGGTTAAATATTCTCGGAAATGATCTAGTTTGTCATTGAATATGATTATTTTACTATAAAGGTGGCCCTAACTTGAAATTTAATGTGTTATTCAATAGTAATAAAAGAAATTATTCATTTAAAAATTCTTACCTCATTAAGACCGTATGTCCATCCTTGCTGTATTCTCTCCTTTGCCCATAAATTATGGGTATTCTCTGCTAACTGATCAACTAATTCTTCCAACTTAGGTGTTAATTTAATCGCACTCAAATCTAACGGTGCCGGTTTGTAGCCATTGGCTTGCATAAATGGTTCATTTGGTAAGCGTACAGTTTTTATCCTGGACGGTGGCTTATCCATGGTGATATAATAACCTAGAGCTATTATAGTCCTAAAAATATTATTTACAAAGTAAATATTAATCATCTACAAATAACATGTAAACTTACTTTAGAGTTTGAACAGCTAACTGAGAATCATATTTTTTCTCAGCAGCGGGGAGTTTTTCGAAAGGAACTAGACAAGGATGAATGTGTCTCATATCATCTCTAAATTCACCCCACTGCCAACCAGCCTCAATCTTGTTCATTGCCCACATCTCATGAATGTTTTCCGCCAATTTATCTTTGATTTGGTCAACATAACTGGCCAAGGTAACCATTGCAGTATCAACGGGATTTGGAACAAATGCTGTATCATCTTCCACAAACAGTGGACCAGCTATGACATTTTTATTCATGTTACCAAAGTAAAAACACGGCTCCAAATTTAAAATTTGTTGTGGTAGGAGACTCTCTACTAATGGCGAAAATTCTTCAGGCGGCATGTACTTAAGTCTACCATGATCACCACCAAGCAGAAATCGGCAACTAAAATTAAGTACTTAATGAGCTATTTAAATGATTGCATAAACATTACAGTTGCTGTTAGTATATAAAGAATATTAGATTTATAAATGTAAACTAAATATAGGTACTTGCAAAGCAGTGTTGTTAGTACGCTAACATGTACACTGGTACGAGACCCAAACACTACAGATTTAAGATCATAATATCGAAGAGACATGCAGGCCTTAAATAAAATAGTGTTTATTTACGTTTTGAAAAGCAACAACGTTTTAACACTTATATGCTTAACAAAATTTGTCAGCAACGCAAAGTAATGTATATAAAAATAATGTAAAACTATTTTTAATCCTCAAACAATCACCCTATCCATAGACCAGGCTAAAATCCAATATATTTAAAAATAAAAGGCTCACATATCCAGCAGGTACCTCAAAAAACAAAACCCAAAAAGGTGTAATTTTTTTGACATTGAATGTGAAATGCACTTTTAGAGAATAAAACTTATATAACGATAAAAGTGACTTTAAAGGAGTCTGCAATAAGTTCTAGGTTGTGATAAAATATATTTGTATCGAATAACAAAAAGTCAGTGGATTTAAGAGCTAACGATAAGATACTGTTGAACAAGCTCTGGTCAGCGTATGCTGTACATTAATCATAGACCAACCTGTTAACTGTAGCTGCCAAATAAAAAATATTTTTTTCAGCACCAATATACAATGAAGTTGGTTGAATTGTTAGCTGCAAACGTTGTTAACTTACACCGAATTTAACAATTTCTCATGCAACCGGACCCTGTATTTACAAGAAGTTACTTAACCGTTACAGTTGAAACCTAGAACATCTCGAATAATATACTTGATCCGTTAAGTGCTTTTTATTACGATGGGTTGACTAAAACAAAACCAACCAAGCAATTAATAAGGAAAAATACCTGCCATATTATTATGACATAAATGTATTTATAATTTATTAATAAAGATTTTTAGAAAAAAATGATAACTGACATAATGAATGTGACCAACCCGACTTATAATTTTACACAGGTAGGCGTCCGACTATAAATTGCACTACACCATCAAGCAGCAGTCTTATCTTTCTTAGGTTTATCCTTATCGCGCTAAAGAGTATGCAGCTTAAAGCCTTCAAGTGCGTTAGCCAGAAAATTTTACTGGTTTTTCGAAGAAAATGTTGGGTTTTCTTTTGGAAAATTTTCGTATCTCTGAAAAGAACAAAGCTATGAGAACCAAATATGGCGCTTACATTTTTACTATCAAACTTACCCTACTTGTCGAAGTTTAGATCTTTATGATAAAAGAAAAAAAAGTTATAGGCATTTAAAGAAAAAAAATTGATGATCGAAGGAAAACACAAGAACAAGATATTTTGTGTGGACTACAAAATCAATTGAATATTACATACAACAGTTAAGTTTTCTTGACACAAAAAGGTCAAGAAGTAGCAGACAAAATTTTATAATTTTTCTTCTTAAAACGTCAAAGTCGCGATTTGAAAAGTCAAAATTTGCAATTTTCAGACAAATAATCTGAAATAAATACGGATTGTGTAGAAGAGATGTCGTATTAAGTGTGTTTTACAAAGCCTTAAGTTTCAGCTTCAACCATTATTGTGCTGATAATCATAGAGTGGCCCATAAGTCGCTAGTGATATACACTCTCTTTTTTTAATAGAACATCCCTTATGGTATTGCATGTTTGCATTTTCCATTGAATTACAATGCATTTTTGTAAGAAAAAAATTGATATCCTTAATCGTTTTTGAGTTATTTCAATTGTTTTGCAACTTTTCACTTTTTTGGCACCTTGCACAAGCACATATAACAAATTGTAAAAAGGCGTTTGTACCAATAGAGAGTGGAGCCCCATGGAAATGACGCATTCAGAGAGCTTTTTCTTTGTATTACTCGTCAAAAAGATCGAGCTGCCGTATACAGGCACTCTCAAACAGTGACTGAATTTGAAAAGTTTTCGCAGAAATACTTTTAGTGTTTCTGTAGAAATCATTTTTTCTAACATTTTTGTGAAATGTTGGTAATTAATAGGTTTAGGAAGTTATTGTAAATAAAAGTTGTCGAATTTTTGTGAAAAGTATAATAATATATAACATTTGAACTTTATTTTCGGGAAATTTTTGTACTTTTTGAAACAACAAAGCTATTTTAATGAAACGTGGTACATTGTTACTACTATATAGGTTATACTGCCAGCCAAATGTCCTTTTAAAAACAATACATATTTGACAATAAAAACATTTTTACGAAAATTCTCTACGATAACGCATTTGTTGCATCCAGATTTTTTTTAATTCCAATTCCTCTCAAAAACTAGGTTTGTATGTCAAAAATTGCTGCTTTATTGGTTGCCTACTTACGTTAAAAAATAACACACCTTAAATTTAAATATATGATCCCACTGAGCGTTACTTAAGTAACTTGTGGCATTAGTGTGAAATCCGAACTGTGGTATCGGTTTATTGTTCGTGCAACCATGGAACAGAACTACAACAATAAGATCGACATGTTACTAATTTTGGAAAAATAGAATGAATTACAGAGAAGCTGCGCGATTGCGAGCTATTATGTTTCCTCGTATTCCAAAATCCCACAAGGCATTTAGGCGACTAAAAAATCGAGGAGGCAGTACTTAAATCTTCGTTTCAAAATAAATAAATAATAATAATACGAACAAAAACCAACAAAGAGAGAGCAGTTTGTATTTTGGAGACAGTTGATCTAGATTATTATGGTAGCTCCCGGCAGTTTGCTAATGATTCATGTATCAAAAATCGGTGTTCACTATTTTGGAATCATACAATTTTCATCCCTATTACGTCACTATTTACCAGGAATTGCATGGTCAAAATTTTTAAATGAGGTGATATTTTGCAACCGGCTAAGATTTCACAATCAAGTGAACAATGACTTTTTAGAAACCATTATTTTTCTGATGAGTCAGTATCTACGAATTGAGCTCAGATAAGTTTTTATCTCACGTTCCGCATTCTTTGCTCTTTTAATTTGAGGTGGGTCGACACAATATGTGGTATTGGGCAGTTGAAAATCTACACTGGATGAGATTTGTGATATTGCTGACTAACGAACTTAGCCAAGTCACTTACAAAAGGACGGTACCTGCCAATTTTATCAAAATAGACGGATTCGAAAGGCATGTACCTTAATAACCCGCCGAAATGTAAAATCGCGTCCGTAATTTCTCGCAAAACAAATTAATAAAATGTCTATAAGTAAACAAAGGTCAGTTTTAAAACGTTCTAGAGCACGACCGTCCTTAAATTTAAGGTATGTACATAATACTAGGTTTTATTGTTTTAGAAAAATCTTAAGTACGCAAAAAATAAAGTAAACGCAACAATTTTCGACATACTTACGTAGTTTTTGACAGAGATTCAAAGTTGAAAAAAATATACCTTTTCATTTGACATTTCAAGTTCAAGTTTCCCACCCTCCATTCAAAACACGGGGAAAATAAAAATGTTAAAAGTATCTTAAAATCTATGTCAGTATATGCTTCCCTCACCAAACCATTATTATATTTTCCCCGATATTGCTTGGTAACACTTTAAGATCACTACCCTGTATGTATATGCGACAAATGTAAAACGTTGAAACGTTCAAAAGTCATAAAGTTATAACAAAAACAGCTTACCTTAACTTGGAAGAACAACTGATTACGGGAAAGAACATACCATCTAGGTTGAAGTTTCTAAAACTACCTCTGATTGGAATTCCATTAAATGTAAATGAGATCATTGGTATGTTCAAATCTAATGCACATCCTATTACATCATCTATAAATAAATGAAATTTGATATTAGTAAAAACATACTTGGAGGTTCAGTATCGACCAACTTTAATTATTACCTAATACTCATGTTCATTGGCCAGATCCATTTCAAATGTACAAATGAAATGGTTTACAATGTATGGACAAACATGGTTACCCATTGCCGAGGGTTTGTTAAAATGAGTCATTATCAAATTTAAAAAGTCTGGACCCAGCAGACGCCAGGGAGCAGGTTCATCTCAATATCCTGGAATATCATCTCAATGTCTTTTTTTTAAGGAAGAAGGCATCAAATTTGGTTACCAGTATACTAGTAGTATACAGTAGAAACAATGTACCATATTTCATCAAAACAACTTTATTGTTTGAACATGTACAAAGATTTTCCGAAGATAAACTTAAAATGTTCCCGAAAAAACTGGTTTCTGGGCAACGAACCTTAGGTTAATAGCAAATTAGGATAGTGAAATTAGAAGCATTTAATGAAAGTTAGCTACAATAACGCACTTGTTGCTTTATTTTCTTACAAACATACATTATATTTCGATGTAAAATGCAAAAATGCAGTAATATAACGCATGCTCGATTAAAAAAAATATATTTTTATCACCAACGACTTATGGACCAGCCTGTGATTATAAAAATATGTATATAAGATGCAACTCAAGACACCCTATAATTAATGTATACAATTTGTTCTCGTATCTTGTATAATAATGGACATATGAGGTTCACAGTATAAATGAGTCACCTGTATATATATATATATATATATATATATATATATATATATATATATATATATATATATATATATATATATATATATATATATATATATGTAAACCGATAAAACTGAAACTAACCCCGGATGTGAGTTCTAGGGGGCCTAGTTCGCGCTCATTTCAAGAAATATTTTCAAAATCTGAGAGTAGCGATTTTTTTCTAGATAAATTCGCCAAAAATTATAGACCATTAAAGCAAAAACTCTATAACTAAAACTACTGCCAAAGCATCAGAGAAAGGGTTTATTTGAAATGAATGTTCTGGAAATATTTTAGTAAAATGAACAATTACGTTTGAAGCTGAAACTTAAGGGTTTGTAAAACACTCTTCTTGCTACTTTTTCTTTACATAACCCGCATTTGTTCCAGGTTCTTTGCCTAAATGTTACCAATTTTGACGTTTCAAATCGCGACTTTTGGCGTTTTAAAAGGAAAATTCCCTTTTTTTAAATCCTATAACTTTTTTGTCTTTCAACTTACAGCTGTAAGTTTTGATACAGAGTTAACTTTTTATGATATAGACACCCGAACTAAATTTGGGTGCCCTAACTTTGTTTTCGAAGATATAAACATTTTTCGAAAGAAAAAAAAAAACTGGGCTGATTTTCCTGGATAACGAACCTATCCAAGCAACTATCAAAAGAAAGGTACTCACCAAATTTCATCGATATCGGCCTATTATTTTTTGAGTTATCGGTTATAAAATTTGAAACTGAGCCCGGATATGTGTTCTAGGGGGCTAAATATACAGTTTGATTGTTTACTCAACAATAATTGTGATGGGTATCTACAGTATTTTATAAAACAATAGATTGTCTAACAGATATCTCAGCAGCTTTATTTCCAAATTCTAAGTAACACTAACTAGAATAAAATAAACAAGTTAGAAAATTAAACTATTTTTATATTTTTATACAGTCCAGTTAATCTCAAAGAAGTCTCTGCACAGCAAGTGCGTCATGGTAGTAGATTTTCATAAAAATGATCTGGCACCAAACTTTTTGAATTAAATGCTTATAACTTTTTTTCTTGTTACATAGAGATTCGAATTTTAGTACATATTTGACGTTTCATAACATAAACTCACCATAGCTTTTTTATTTTCAGAGATAGAAATTCTGTTCGAGAGGAAACCCAAAATTTATCTAGAAAACCTACTTAGATTTTCCTGGCTAACAAACTTATCCAAGCCACGTACAAAAGGAAGGTACCTGCCAAACTCGATCAAAATCGTTACCCTATTTTTGAAATAGCCGTGTGACACAAACACACACACACACAGGCACGCACGCACACACACACACACACACACACACACATATATATATATATATATATATATATATATATATATATATATATATATATATATATATGTATGTATATGTATATGTATATATATATATATATATATATATATATATATATATATATATATATATATATATATATATATATATATATATATATATATATATATACAAAAAATTAGTAGTTTTCAGTTTTTCTGAACAGATTTGCAGAAAGTTGATCATCGAAAAAGTTATGCCCCTGTAAAACATTCGGGTTTAGTGTAGGTGGCGCCAACTATGATGTAGATCAAAATAGGTATCACGGTTGGAAGCGGCATCCTCGATAACCCCCTATTACAAAGTTCCAAATCAATATTCCAGTAATTAGCAGAAAAACGAGCGATTTAATTTTTTTCAAAGTCAAATTTAACACACTGTATATCGAAAACAAGCAACAATCGGACAAAACGTATTGATGAAAGTCTATTTAATTTTTGATGCTCTATCCGAATATATGGGTTTGGCCCATTGTTAGAGGGACACCCTGTATATATATATATATATATATATATATATATATATATATATATATATATATATATATATATATATATATATATATATATATATATATATATATAAATTAAAACTGACCTCGGATATGGGTGCTACGGGTCCTAGAATGCGCTCATTTGAAGACATTTTTTTCTAATTTTAAAAGTTGATATGTCCTTATTAGTGAATTTTTTCTACGAAAATTAACTAAAAGAAAATTTATATCACGACTTATAGGCCACGATATGATTGTCAAAATAATTTTATAGTTATTGTATACACTTTTTTCTCGTATCTTGTATAATACCGGATATATTGAGCTTTACCATAGAAATGCGTAAGCCTGTATATAGGTTATCAGATAAACTGAAACTAACCCCGGATATGGGGTTTAAGGGGCCTAGTTCGCGCTCATTTGAAGAAATCTTTTCAAATTTCAAATGTTTCGGTGTCCTCATTAGCGATCTCTACGAAAAATTATAGACTATTAAACAATAAACTCTATACCTAAAACTACTGCCAAAGCATCAGAGGAAGGGTCTATTTGGAATGATTTTTTTGCAAATATTTTAGTAAAATTAAGGACAATGACGGTTGAAGCTGAAACTTTAAGTTTCGAAAACACACTTCTTGCGACATTTTCTCTACATACTTCACTCGTATTTGTTTCAGGTTCTTTGCCTAAAGGTTGCCAATTTTAATGTTTCAAATCGCGACTTTGAGTTTTAAAAAGAAAAATTATAAATTTTTCAAAATAATTTTTCTGGTAATTCTTGACCTTTTTGCGCCAAGAAGCTTAATTTTTGTCTCAAATATACAATAGATTTTGTTATCCACACAAAATATTTTGGTTTTGTGCGTTTCTCTGGACATCAGTGGCACCCAAATTTTTAAATGCCTACAACTGGGTCTTTTAACCTAAAGATCTAAATTTTCTTGTATTGCATACGTTTCATTATATAAACTTGCGCACCTAATTTGGTTGTCATAGCTTTGTTACTTCTGGGGATACAAAAATTTTCCGAAGGAAAACCCAAGATTTTCCTGGAAAAACTGGTCAGATTTTTCTGACTAACGAACCTATCCAAGCCACTTGTAAAACAAACGCGCTCCTCAAATTTGATTAAAATCGGCCTATTATTTTTTGAGTTATCGGTGTGATACGTATAGAGGTGCGGAATTTTGTCCCTGGACATCATGGAAAACTCCGAAACCGTAAGAGATACAAACTTGGTTAAACTAGACAAAAGTTGCATAATTACCAGGGCAACTCGAAAGTGCTTACAGATTTCAAAAAAGTTGCATAGCTTTATAGATTAAAGCGAAATACCAAAAACTGCCATTTTTTTCTTATTTCAATATCTCCAAAATTATGTTGCCTATCAACTTAATTTTTTGTACAGGGGCATAATTTGCCATTACGATTGCCATGGTGATCTTTATGTCGTGATCAACAACTTTTTTATTAGTGTTTCTGATAACAACCAGATTGGTACTGGTACCTATGTAGTAGCCTCCTAGGTGACCTGACTACACATGTCTTAACTATTTTCTTTGGAGTTACTTACCTAATAAATGAGGTTTACAAGAAGCCAGTCCACACTATTCAAGATCTGAAGTCAAGAATGATCGAAACTTGTCATAATATCAATAGTGATTTCTTGCTGTGCGCAACAAATAATATAGTAGCAGTGGTGGGGAGGCGAACACCAATCAAATAGGCCACAATGGGTCCTTTTTGCCAACCACAGCAATCCAGCAACCATGCTCTACTCCTCCTCGGTTCCGTCGCCAAACCGCCTCGACCTCGAGATGAGGGCCGTGACGGTGTTCAATTGGACGGTACTTACCTGATTCCTCTGCAGAGTCCTCGATCCGAACAATTCTGCTCGAAGACTCCCAAAAGCCTCACATTCACACAGGCAGAGGTTGAACGTTTCTTCATCCTCGCCGCATTCCTGGCAAATGGGATCCCTCTCTACGCCTATCAATGTGAGGTGTCTTCTAAGGGCGCAGTGGCCTGTCAGCACCCCAAGGATGCTGCGAAGCGTAGGTTGACTCATAACAAATAGCCAGACAGCTTTATCTCTGTCCGGCCCCTCCACGAAGTTCCTCGCCTGCCTACAGCCACCAACCGACCCCCAGTGCCTCTCCATTGCTTCCTCTGTCCACCTGTCTAAGGCGACAGAGACCGTCTTCCTACTTATGCCTAGCGCAGGCTCCTGGCCACAGAACGGCCACCGGGAACCAAGCCTTGCGAGATTATTCGCCACTTCATTCCCCGCTACGCCACAGTGTCCCGGAACCCACACCAGTTGTACCTCCTTTTTCCCGGCTAGTCCCTCGAGGGCGTCAGCGCATTCCTGAACCAGTGTTGACCTGATTCTGGCCGCGCAGACTGCCCGGAGGACCGCTTGGCTATCTGAGGAAATGTCCACACATTTCTCATTTCTCGGGGCTCCTCCTTACATCCTGTCTATTGGTCACAGACAGGATGGCGTACACCTCTGTTTCGAATGCTGTGGTATATGCGCCAAGAGCATAACTTTTGCGCACCCCCAGATCCTCAATATATATTCCTGCCCCGGAGGATTTTTGATTTTCCAGCCGCGATCCGTCGGTGAAACAGACCAGGCTTGCGGGCTGGAATGCAACCTCATTTTCCCTCCACTGATCCCTACTGGGGATCCTGAGGGTATATGGCCTAGTCAACCTAATATCGTCCTCGGCATCCCGTACCTTGATGGCGGAAATCGGAATTTCCTTATCCACCTCCTTGGCGACTCTTGCATGCCCTATTACTGCTCCCTCTCCACACCAGTTTCCCGAGTCTCGCATTCTAAAATGCGACGCCATAGCCTCTCTTATGATACAGATGGGAAACGGTGGCAGCATCAACAAGACCTCCAGCGCGGCTGAGGGTGTCGTCCTCATAGCACCTGTGATACCCAGGATTGCCAGCCTTTGTAGTTTGGCTAGCTTCCTGCTGGTAGTTTGGTTCACACCACACCACCAGACCAACGCCCCATAGAAAATTCTCGGCCTGACGATCGCAGTGTAAATCCAATGAAGGATCCGAGGATTAAGTCCCGAGGTCCTCTCTATCACTCGACGCAGCTGCCAGAGGGTAGCTACTCCCTTCCTCACTACTCGTTCTTTTTGCGAGCCCCATGTTAGTTTCCAGGATCACCCCCAGATATTTGACCTCCCGCACTTAACCTAAAGGCTTTCCAAACATCACGGGCGCCCTGAACCCCTCTACATTCCTCTTCTTGGTGAATAGGATCATCTCAATCTTCGCTGGGTTAACGGAGAGTCAGCTTACTACACCAGCTTTCAAGTATTCTACAGGCGGCTTGCATGCACTCACAGACGACGCCGAGGAATTTGCCAGTGACTAAGACCAGCCCATCATCAGCGTACGCCTGGGCGTAGAAGCCATTCTCGGAGAGCCGCTCCAAGAGGCCGTCCATGACCAGACACCATATATGAGGCGAAAGGCAGCTGCCCTGAGGAGAGCCGCTCGTCACCCCAACGTCCAGCCCCCGGCCCCTCAAGGTCATAGAAACTCTCCTGCCAGCTCGCTCAGCTTATTAGGGACCTCGGCGTTCCCCTATCCTGTAGGGCGGCACAGACTGTATCCGTCCTCGCCTTATCAAAGGCTCCCTCCATATCGAAGAACACAGCTAATGTGCTCTCCCCGTAATGTAGGGCCCTTTCCACCTTCCGCGTCACAGCCTTGAGCGCCGTCTCCGTTGATTTCCCCTGCTGGTACGCGTGCTGACCTTTATGGAACGGGTGATCCTTGAGGATCCCTCCCAACATAAACCTATAGCAAATAATATAAAACGCACACGTCTATCCATCAGAACAATTACTTTTGTTTTTCGTTTGCTACTATAAATGTGTGTATGCTCGGTTGATGTGTTAATCTATTTGCATATTTTAGTGAATTTTTATTTTAAAAAAATCACATTTAGAGAGGTATCGATGGTGAGACTTTGCAAAAAAAATTCAAATGCGCGCGAACGAGGACCCCTAGAACCCATATTCGGGGTCAGTTTCAATTTTTATATGTATGTATATGTATATATATATATATATATATATATATATATATATATATATATATATATATATATATATATATATATATACCTGATAACTCAAAAAGAATTAACCGATTTGGATGAAATTCGGCAAGTACCTTTCTTTTATTAATGGCTTGGATGAGTTCGTTACCCAGGAAAATCGAACAAGGTTTTCTGGGAAAATGTTAAGTTTTCTTTCGAAAAAAATGTTTTCACAAACTTGTTTTAATAAAATTTGGTGGATATGTTGCTACATACCAAAATTAAACTTTCTAACTTGATATAAAATTGACTTATTCAAATTTGAAACATTTAATGAAAATTCATTACCATAACGCACTTGCTGCGTCCCGAACTTTTTAAAATCTTTCTTTATTAAATTTTTGTTCAAAAAAACCTAATATTATTGATCGCCTATATGATAAGTCTACAGTGTTAGTAATGATACATATTTTTGTTTGTTAATAACACTTACCGCGGGGGTCACAAACGATTTAAGCCCAACTTAACTTTGATCCTGGATCAACTAGCATGGCAACAAACAGCTGAATACCTAGTCTAGCTCTAAATCATTTAATCATACATTCATCCTGACACCCTGTCGGATGCGGCAGACAGAATCTAATATCTATATTCCGTGGAAGCGCTGTAGAATATTTTTGTTTATTATAACCTCAAAGTCTGGGCAAACAAGGGCATCATCTATTTTGTCAGATATTATGTCATTTATTTATTTTATGCATAGTTGATGTGTTGCCAGATTAAAAACTCGATGCTTTCGCATTTGTCTGGTTACCATGGTAGTTGACCTTAGATCAAGTTTAAGCCTGGATTAACTTTGATCCACGTTTGTAAAACCGGCGGAGAGTGCCTTTTTGCCCTGGCCAATTAAAATTTATATTATATACTTTTCGGACGTAAATGAATTAGTTACACCTAATAGGCCACTGCACAGGCCCACTAGTACCAATTCATTTTTTGGCAAACGCACTATTAAGAAATTTGATCACGATTCGTGTATCATGAACTGTGCACCGTCTTGTTGGAAAAAACATAATTTGAATCTTTTTGAAAAAATGCCGACAAAACATCATCTAGTCACACATCTTTGTAACCAGAAAAAACAAATATGTTGTTGGAAAAATTACATATGGCGTCCAAAAAATAAAAAAAGTTGACTATCGCAACTCAGAAAGTAATGAATTTAAACAAATTTTAAGCTTACCATGGCAACCTCAATAGCAAATGTTCCTGTACAAAAAGTTAAGTTGACAGGCAGCATAGTTTGGAGATATTGAAGAGAGGACAAAATAACAGTTTCTGGTATGTCGTTTATATCTAGAAATATATGGAACTTTTTTCAAAACTGCAAGTACCTTCGATTTGCACTTGTATTTTCGCGACTTGCCGCACCCTGTATATATATATATATATATATATATATATATATATATATATATATATATATATATATATATATATATATATATATATATATAATTTGAAACTGCCCCCGGATATGTGTTCTAGAGGGCCTGATTCGCGCTCATTTGAAGAAGTCGCGATTTCCCCATTAGTGAATTCTTTCTACGAAAATTCACCATAACAGATGAGACGCTCCATGCTAATTTATTTTAAGTGAAAAATTTTAGGCGGAACTAGGCATATTTACAGACCTCCTTGCTTGTTCACAGTTTTTACATTTGAATAGTTAATGTGACAAGTATAATTTTTGGAAACGCACAATACAGTTTTCAGATCTGGTGATCATTTCGCTAACAAAGTTAGCTTTATGAGAGGGATGAATAAACTAAGCGATTAAAATTATAAATCCTATTTATATGTTAGTTGACACATTTACTCACTCAGTGAGTAAACAGTGAGTAAATGTGACACTAACAGTTTTTTTCTTTATTTTTTTAACGTCGGTCTATTTCCCTGACTGTGGGCAATCACCGACGCCAGGGAGCAGTTTCACCTCACTATCCTGGAAGTTGTGCCGAAACCTGACTTACTGTAAGGAGGGTAGTAATATTTAACGCGCCCAACATCGCATGGTACACGGGACTCATGGCTTAACCCCCTCCGAAGCGCGGAACGTGCAGACATTCAACTTGCTTAACCACAATGCCGCAAACTCGGTTGTTGTTAATTTTACAGACTGTACTAAAAAAAGTGAAAGATGAACCGAGGAGTAAACACTGACAATCGTACACGACCTTGTAGAGGTGGTGTTTCTTCTGGTAGTTGTTTATGTGCCATCACTGTGTCCTAATCTTAGTGTTCTAACAATGACGATATCTCAACGTTTAATAATATTTTGTTTCATACAAATATTTTTGAGATTAATATATATATATATATATATATATATATATATATATATATATATATATATATATATATATATATATATATATATATATATATATATATATATATATAATCTCACAGGTAATCACACCGATAACTCAAAAAATAATGGGGCGATTTTGATGAAATTTGGTAGTAACCTTCCTTTTGTAAGTGGATGGATAAGTTCGTTAGTCAGGAAACTCGGACCAGTTTTTCCGGGAAAATTTTGCGTTTGCTTTCGCAAAATCTCTGTACTTTCGAAAATAACAGACCTATGACAACCAAAGATTTGACATATACCTTTCTACTATCAAATTTACCCTACACACCAAAATTCAGATCTCTGAGTTAAAATAAAAGAAAGTTATAGGCATTTAAAGAAAAAAAATTGGGTGCCACTGGTGATCAGAGGAAAGCGCAAGAGAAAAATATTTTGTGTGGTTAACAAAGCCAATTGAGTATTCCATACAACGGTTAAGTTTTCTTGGCGCAAAACGGCCAAGAAGTAGCAGAAAATTTTATAACTTTTTCTTCTTGAAACGTCAAAGTCGCGATTTTAAACGTCAAAATTTGTCATTTTCAGACAACGAATTTGAGGCAAATACGGATTATGTCGAAAAAATGTCGTAATAAGTGTGTTCCACAAAACCTTAAGTTTCAGCTTCAATCATCATTGTCCCTCATTTTACTAACATATTTTCGGAAAATGCATTTCAATAGACCCGCTTTCTGATGCTTCGGCAGTAGTTGCCGCTATAGAGTTTATGGTGTAATAGTCT
The DNA here is from genome assembly GCA_964006375.1 of Tillus elongatus. NCBI lineage: Eukaryota > Metazoa > Arthropoda > Insecta > Coleoptera > Cleridae > Tillus > Tillus elongatus. Next base: position 119,916,647 of record OZ023263.1, read on the forward strand.
ATATTTCATGTCTCATTTTTTACAAATGTTCTGTACGCACTAACAAACAACGAAGTTACGTCAAACAATATTAAGACCTCGCCTTCAGCCAACTTACATTTTTAGTAAATTTTCGTAGAAAAAAATAATAAATATATACATATACCCATATACACATATACCCATATATATATATATATATATATATATATATATATATATATATATATATATATATATATATATATATATATATATATATATATATATATATATAAGGGTCTTAGTTTGCGCTCATTTGAAGACCTCAAAATTCAAAAGTCGGGATCTCCCCATTATTGAATTTTTTCTGCGAATATACAGGGTGATTCCTGCAATTAGTTGGTTAGAAACTTTCGAACTTGTAATAGGAATCTCCATCTAAAAGCATAGACCTACTCAATGTCTATCTTTCAAATGAAAATACTTTTAAGATGGCGACACATCCAGTTATACCTAAAAACCGTAACCGACTCATTTATGTTAAATAAAACAGCCTATATATCATTGTATATTTGGATTTTCCGTTAAATTTCAAGTGAACTTTTTTCTGAACCATCATGTTTTAATTTTCAACCATTTCTGAGGTATTTGTAAATTTACGTGATTTTTGACGTATCAACTTTGGCTGAACCATCATATTCTAATTTTCAACCATTTCTGAGGTGCATTTTCGTTATTTTTGACGTATCAACAACTTTATAGGAACCACGATATCTACCAAATGATACTTGCGAGTAATCTAAAACTTGCTGACATTATTAGAAAAATATCAAAGCATTTACCCTAATGGAAATTTGTCGGAAATATATACAGGCTCTTTATAAATTGACCTTGAATTTGGTATTAGAAAATCTCGAAAATATCACATATCTCAAATAGAACATCCTGTATTTTATACCATTATTTTATAGTAAAACGAAATGTCTATTGAGCTGTATTAGGTTTTCCTATACCTATCTAGCATAGTTTTTAAATGAATCATGCGTTTATGAATTTCACCGAATTAATTAAGTACTTCATTTAAGTTTCTCAAAGTTTTTTATAAATTCAGTTTGTGTAAATTTCCCCACTTACTACTTTACGGATCATCGAAGGAGCATCCCTTAAATATGATATTTCCTACTTGAGGAGAGAAAAATGTTACAATACGGAACAAATCTACAATACTGATATTTCTTCGGTATCACAATTTCAAATACCGGTATATGGATGTTAATTGCACTTGTTGATATTAAATCCATACGTAAACATTTAATATACTTTATTATTTCACTAACTGAATAAACTATATGATACATTTAACTATCAAACAATCACAGACAGTACATGAGTACATAACAGATAACTGACCGAGCGTGGAGAGACGTGTGATCACTGTGTCGGTTGGTAGCGAGGAGAGAGAGAGAGAGAGAGAGATCCCTGGTGTCTCTTATATAGTAGTTCTTGACAGCTTGCTGTCGAATAACGTAACGCAACGTTTAGCTGTCAAGAGAAACATAGAGTAGTGTTGACGAAAACACTGCGGTCGGAACCACCGCCACATACTCCCGTCTCAGTGGCAACGCTATTAGTTCAAGTATCTTCGTGGAAATCGAACTCTACGTCCATGGCGTGTAGTTTGAACGGGAACTTCACTGTCACTTTCAGTTTCACTAGGTGTTGGACTTTCACTGTCACTTTCAGTTTCACTAGGATGTCTCTGAGGCTGGAAAATTGTCTGTTCGTTATCACAAAGAATGAATGCGGGTTTAAGACGGTCAACAGAAATTGTCTCTTCTCCGTGTGATGTCTTGATTTTGAAGACTTTGTCAGTTCGGGATAACACTTCAAAGGGGCCGTCATAAACTGGTTCGAGGTTTTTTCGCGGAATATCAATGCGAACAAAAACAAAAGGAGCTTCCATAAGCTTATGATGGACAAATACCTTTTTTGCAGTATGATGTTTAAAAGGTACTGGTCGAAGTTTCCTTATGTCTTCTTTCAGCTGAGATATAAGTGGTGGAACATCATGAGCTTGTGTGCTGATGAAAAAGTCGGTGGGAAGTTTGATTGATTCTCCGTAGACTATTTCAGCGGGTGTTGAGCGATATTCTGGAATTATGTACGATCTGAGTCCTAGTAACACAATTGGCAATTTAGCGACCCAGTTTTCGTCCATATGAGCTTTCAAGGCCGGTTTCAGAACTCTATGCCATCTCTCGATTACACCATTTGCTGCTGGGTGGTAAGCTGTGGTCTTGATGTGGTCTGCACCTAGTGTTTTAGTGAGGTGTGTGAAAAGGTGGCAATCGAATTGTTTACCTCTGTCTGTGGTGATGTATTGCGGAACACCGAAACGAGAGATCCAGCATGATAAAATAGTGTTCGCTACTGTTTCTGCTGTAATATCTGACAATGGAATTGCTTCGGGCCATCGAGAAAATCTGTCTATTATTGTTAACAGATAGCGTTGACCTTGTGATGCTGGTAATGGTCCCACAATGTCAACATTTATATGCGAGAATCTTCTCATGGCTGGGGTGTATTGTCCAATGGCACTGGAAGTGTGTCTCCATATCTTGACTTTCTGGCAGGGAATGAAAGTTTTAGACCAAAGAGATACATCGCGTTTCAATTTGGGCCAACAAAATCTATCCTGGACCAGATCGACTGAAGCTGATATGCCTGGGTGAGATAAATTGTGGATAGAACCGAAAATCTTTCGGCGAAATTTGAGCGGAATGAATGGGCGCAGTTTCTTTGAAGAAGAATCGCAAATAAGATTAATTTCGTTGCCAAGAGGCATGTTTTGAAATTTGTATGAGGAAGATTTAGACTGCAGAAGGTGTTTGAGTTCCTCACAAGATGACTGAGCTTGCGCAATTTCTTGGAGTGACACAGTGGAAGAAAGTGAAATTGTTTCAATGCGAGAACAATAGTCTGCGGGGATGTTTGTAGGACCTGGTATGTAGCGAATGTCTGTGGTAAATTGACCTAGGAAGTCTAAATGTCGTAGTTGCCTTGGAGATGCTTTATCGACGGGTTGATCAAAAGCGTATGTCAAAGGTTTGTGGTCCGTATAAATGGTGAAATGGCGACCTTCTAGGGTATATCTAAAGTATTTAACTGCCTGATAAGCAGCTAGAAGTTCGCGATCGTAGGTGCTGTAAGATTTTTGGGCTGAAGTAAGCTTTTTAGAATAGAAACCTAGGGGTTCTAGTGTTTGATCACGTAGTTGTTGGAGGGAAGCGCCTACGGCATAATCAGAAGCAACGACATGGAGAATCAGTGGTAGTGAAGAAGACGGATGAGCTATTAGTGTAGCGTTTTTTAGTGCCTCTTTCGAACGTTCAAATGCTTCTCGAGTCTGAGGAGTCCACTCGATTTTACGTTTGTCGCGTTTTTTTGGGATTCTGGCAGAGGTCGAATAGTGGTTGCTAAATTTCCGCAGCACGTGGAAGAGAACGACGGTAGAAATTTATGAGATCTAGAAATCTTCTGAGTTTTTCAATGGTATCGGGAAGAGGTAGGTCGGTAATAGCTTTGATGCGTTCAGGAAGTGGAAATAATCCAGATTTATTAACACGAAAACTTAAAAATGAAATTTCGGCCACTCCGAATTCACATTTAGATGAATTGATACGGATGCCGTTGTCTTGAAGTGTCTGAAAAAGTTTTGCTAGATGCTCTTGATGTTCTTTTTCAGAGGCTGATGCAACGAGAATATCGTCAAGATAGGAGTAGGCAAAGTCAACATGTCTTAAAATTGAATGTAAATATCTTTGAAATGTTTGTGCTGAATTACGAAGGCCAAATGGGGTTTTAACAAATTCGAATAACCCAAATGGAGTTATGACTGCTGTTTTGGGAATATCTTAAGGTGCTACTGGGATGTGATGGAAAGCGCGAATGATATCTAATTTTGAAAAAATTCGTTTGCCTTCTAATTGGGAATTAAAATCCTGCAAATTTGGAGTGGGATATTTGTCTGGGATTGTTTTAGCGTTTAGTGCTGGTCTCCATGAGCCATTTTTTTTGCACCATGTGGAGGGGGCTTGACCATGGACTTTTGGAGGGTCTACAAATTCCCAAGTCCATCATGTGCTGGAATTCTAGCTTTGCTTGAGCTAGCTTTTCCGGCGGCAATCTTCTAGCTTTTGCAGTGACAGGTGGTCCTTCCGTACTTATAGTATGGAAGAACTCAACCTCTGGAAGGTTGCTAGAAGAAGTTTCCTTAAAAAGGTCAGGAAATTGCTGTAGCAATTTGAAGTACTGGTGTGTCGGGTCTACGAGATGAATTTTAGAATTAAATCCTGGTGGTGGGTTAGCACCGGCCTTAGAGAGGTTTGTCTTTGTATCGATTAAACGTCTATGTTTCATATCTACAAGTAAAGCAAACTCTGCTAGAAAATCAGCGCCTATAATTGGTTGCTTGATATCGGCAAGTGTGAAGGGCCAGCAGAACCTACAGCGTAAACCTAGATCCAAATCTAATAATTGTTCGCCATAGGTATGAATAGGGGTCCCGTTTGCAGCATACAAGGTACGTTTCGATTGAAATTTCCGTTGGTCGTGAGTGGGTAGAATAACTGAAATATCTGCTCCAGAGTCGATTAGAAATTTCATATTGGAGCGTCTATCAAAAATAAAAAGGCGGCGTCTTAGGTGGCTCTGGTCTCCTGCCGCGTGGAGGGAGTGTCTTATTAGTTTTTCCGACACATGTTTAGCTTTGAAATTGCAAGGTTGGATGCAACGTTTGGCCTTGTTGCCAAATCGTTCATGATACCAACACGTGGAGGTTGAGGAATTTGCGGTTATGGAATTTCGAGAAAGCTTGGGTCTTTCTCGGGAGGTAGATCGGGAACGTGTTCGCAATTCGTTGACTGATGCTGTTAGCTATTCTAATTGCGCTTCTTACTTGGCTAGCTTGTCGGGCTCGCGTGACTGAATTTCAGTCACGTTGTATTTATCTCCGGAAAATTCCACGATTTTGTCTGCTGTAACCGACAAATTTTCTAGAGAATCGTTGCTCAAAGCCAAAATTGAACGAACGTTGACTGGTAAACGTTGTAGAAATAAAATTTTAAGGAAATCCTCTCCAATCTGACTACCGGCTAAAAACTTCATTTCGCGTAAAAGTTGCGATGGTTTTCTGTCGCCTAATTCTAGCTCTGTTAAAAGTTTATTTATTTTGGACTATCGGACTCTTCAAATTCTAATGAAAGACGTTTCATTAGATCTGAATAGGGGGTTGATGATAACGGTTGGGTTAAAAAATCTGAAATTGACTCTGCGACATCAGGATCGAGTATAGCGAGTACATGACTGAATTTTGTCTTTTCAGAACTGATCTGCGATATATCAAACTGGGCGTCAACCTGCATTTGCCAGATTTTCACGTTACGTCTCCATATAGGAGGTAATTTTATTGCAACCCTTGCCATGATATTGCTGCTTGAAGAATCTTCGGCCATTGTGAAAAAAATCAGATAATTTTTAAATTAGAAAAGACTGTCCTGTTTAGATATTCGTTTTCTGTAGGCATGAGCACGTGCGTGGAAATTAGGCGACGTCGGCTGGAACATCAGGCTGGGCATCTTCGGCTTGCGGCACGGGGTCACCAATATGGAAGTTAATTGCACTTGTTGATATTAAATCCATACGTAAACATTTAATATACTTTATTATTTCACTAACTGAATAAACTATATGATACATTTAACTATCAAACAATCACAGACAGTACATGAGTACATAACAGATAACTGACCGAGCGTGGAGAGACGTGTGATCACTGTGTCGGTTGGTAGCGAGGAGAGAGAGAGAGAGAGATCCCTGGTGTCTCTTATATAGTAGTTCTTGACAGCTTGCTGTCGAATAACGTAACGCAACGTTTAGCTGTCAAGAGAAACATAGAGTAGTGTTGACGAAAACACTGCGGTCGAAACCACCGCCACACGGTATTCAGGTAGTAGTGAAAATGATAAAGAAATAAGTTAATTAGTTACCCATCAAACTTAAATGTGTTATATTGTCACGAAGTGACGTAATTGCCATTAGATAATCTAATTAGTTAACAGGCGAATACATCCGTACCATCTGTATTTAATTTAATTTATTTTTGTTATTAAAACATTCGTAAATGTTCGATAAAACATAGTTTCGAGAGCGCGTCGCGAAATCGGTGGAGGGGCAGGCATGGTACCGGTGTGTTATTGCCCAAGCGGATCCTTCGGTATGCGAAGCGATGAAAATAGGGACAGATGGGCTGGTCCACTGCATCGACTTACGCGCAACTCGCGGCGCAGAAACTGTGAACCGTCCGAGAGCCAGCAGGTCGGCTGTGACCCGTTGAACAATTTAGTTATTTTTCAGCAGTCGCAGGGGCCGTCACGGAGAGTGACCAGCCACCGTCCGCGTCTTGATTCTTGGTGTTTGGTTTTGTTGTGTATTTCAGTAGCGAATTCAGCAGGCCGGTCGTGGGAGTTGAGTTCTCTTTCAGCGATCGCAGGAGCAGTCACGGAGAGGAAGCAGCCACCGTCCGGGTCTCGATTCTTGGTGTTTGGTTTTATTGTGTATTTCAGGCTGGCCGTGGGAGAATACGCAGCGATTCGTTAGGTGCACCAGCTTAGGAGAGTTAGCAGCTGTGGCAAAGTGGAGAACGCCGTCTTCAGCAGGCCGCTTATTTCCGCTTCGTTTGGGTAGGTCGCTGTCTCTATAGCTTTACGGTGCAGGGCCTGTATGAAAGGGATTTTCCACGGATCGACGTCTCTCTCTGGCGGCGAACACCTAGGCGCGCTTGGTGGCCTTCGCCAGAGGTGACGTTAAAAGTCCAGGTGTGGAAAAGATATTGAATGTTGTTGTGTTTGTCAGTGGTTTTATTTCAGATAGGCGGCCGCAGAGGAGCTTCGCATAAATAGGTTCATCGTTCGCTTCTGTCTGTATCAGCGGAGCGACCTAGGGGAGCCGGGGCTCGCTTTCCAAAGCTGCGGTCTTCCTGAAAGCGTGAAGGCACTAGCAAAACGGCTGACTACAAGTTGATTTGAACCCGGTGGCGGTCTAGTCACGATCAAGTCACCCAAAGTGGTCTCCCGTGGAGCAGCCTCTTCGGTTTCGGTGACCGACTGCAGTAAGGGTACTTCGGGCTGCCATAGATTCCCAACTGTGTTGGTAATCGAAACAGTCCGGCGAGACTTGACCTCCTGGACGTCCGGAGGGGGTGTCGTTTTCGCTCTTCGTGGGAAAGTTTTCTTTGTTTCCGTCGGGAGGCGCAAAGGGTTGCGTTCCTGAGCTGGAGTCTCCCGGGAGCGCGAGAGCACTAGCAAAGCGGTTGACTGCACGTTGATTTGAACCCGGTGGCGGTCTAGTCACGATCAAGTCACCCAAGGCGGTCTCCCGTGGCACAGCTCTCGTGCTCCTGGATCTGGACGACAGCTGGGATATTTCGGGCTACAGTAGGTCTCCACCATCCCTGGCGATCGAAACAGTCTGGCAATACCCGATGTCCCGACCGTCCGACCGACATTATTGGGAAAATCTTGAAGTTTTCAGTCTTCGTGGAAAAAAGCTTTCTTGTTTCCGTCGGGAGGCGCAAAGGGTTGCGTTCCTGAGCTGGAGTCTTCCCAAGAGCTCGAGGGCACTAGCAAAGCGGCTGACTACAAGTTGAACCCGGTGGCGGTCTAGTCACGATCAAGTCACCCAAAGTGGTCTCCCGTGGCGCAGCTCTCGTGCTCCTGGATCTGGACGACAGCTGGGATATTTCGGGCTGCAGTAGGTCTCCACCTTTCCTGGCGATCGAAACAGTCTGGCGATACCCGGTATCCCGACCGTCCTGAAGGCACCGTTTGGGGGCTGTATTTTCCTTTAACTTGATAGTGAGGACTTCCTTTATTTTGTCGAGGGGAAATTTCCATCTCCCTAGGGAGACACTTCCTCAGGTCGTAAAGAGTCTGTATGACTGCAACGCATGCTTGAGGGTCCGTAATTAATTAAGTGATAGTAGAAAGTAGAACAAGCCGTTAGCTGATCTTGATATTGCACCTAGAGTTGGCTTTCAATTCACATATTGCATGCCTGCTTAAACCGACCACCTGTCTGGTGCTTTGCTTTGGCGATCCCGGGACGCTTCTGCCCGCCTACAAGCCGCGAGTTTACAACCCTTATTCGTGATACCGTTCGTATGACTCGCGAATATTTCTGTTTCTGCCTCTGGTCTCTAATAAATTGATTTGTTGTCAAATAAGTTAGTTTAAACGTGGGGTATGCCGGGAGAATCCCTTGTGTAAATATTTCTTTGTACATATTTTGTAAATATTTCCCCACCAATACTTTTGTAAATAGATTATTTGTTTTATATGGTATTTCATTCAAAGCTTCCCAAACCAATCCACCCCAACATATTACGCAACATTCTGATCTCTAATATACAGGCCATAATTAAGAAGTCCTGAGGGACTTTGCCTGGGGACTTAGGCGAACCCTGTCTCCACTGGAGTTTACCCTGGGTCCGTGTATCTGTAAATAACAACCGAGGACAGAGATATAGTCCTGAGGGAGCGCAGCATCTTCCTTTAAACCCACGCTGCTGGCGCCTGAGCAAATCCCGTAATTAAGCCGTATTGATAAGGTTATCCCGTGGAAACCTCCCCATATTAGGGAAAGATAACCTTATCCCGATTTGACCCCTCACAATATAAATGTGAGAACAAACATTACAGCTTAAATAAGGTATTCAATGTGATTGCCATTCTAAACACTTTAGAATTCTCTAATGAACCGCGTCATTTGTCACTTTCTAGAACTTATTGACAGGTAAGCTATTTATACAGGCCACTACTCTGTTAAATAACTCATCTTCCGTATTAACTGAACGAGCATATAGTTTCTTTATGTAGCACACCCAATACGTGAAAGCACTGAGTGGCAAACTTTTCGCAAAAGTCGTTACAGTACCTCTCAGTATGTGCAGGTATCCTTCACTGTTTAAATTTTGTTTATATATTTCAAATGCGACTTTATTGAACATTACCATTATGAAGACACCGAATCGAAAATTCAGTTGAAAAAGTGAATTTCGTGTGACATAAGGATTTTTATCTGTCCAGTGGTACAATACTTCTTTTGTTATAAACTCCATGCCGTGTGAATTTTGCCTCATCTGTCGTATGATTTTTGAGAGAAAAGTCCGGCCTTCTTAGAGTTGAGTGATGACGAACTCACAAAACTCCATACGCTTCTCATTATCGCCTGCATGAAGTTTTTGCACAGAAAAGTACAAGTATAAATGATATTGTATTAACGAATAGCTTATTCCTAAGTCAGCATGGCCTGCTCGTGATGATGATTATGATGAGCTAGAACATTGACTTCACTGGTTTCATTTGCGGTCACTGGATATGGCACCTTTTTAGCGATATTTAGATTCAAACATAGAAACTTTGCTTCAATACGTTTGAATTTAGTTTCGTTCATGGCTAGTAAGTCTAAATATCTGTCTAAAAGTGCGGCAAGTTCTGCATATAATTTACCACATTCCTCATGAATATAAATTAAATCTAAAATCCCTTAATTTGTTTAACTATACAAATGACTATTAATTTTTGAGAAGAATTCAGCTCACAATACTTTTTTTGACAGTTTGGTCATAATTTTTACACAGAAATCTTATCCCAAGTTTTTATAAAAGATAATAAAGTAATTTATTCAAAAATTGAATTAGGGAGGTATAGATAGAACTATATGTAGTTCACCGTCAAAAATATATATATATATATATATATATATATATATATATATATATATATATATATATATATATATATATATATGATAAAAAAGTTGGATCATTTCTATTAAAACTCACTACATAACGCATTTGCTCCGTCAAGATTTTTAACTTTAAATTAAAGTGAACTGAAAAGGGAAAACCTCATATGTGACAGCCAAGCTTTTATTTGTTAACCATTTCGCTTTATCGCGTGTCAGCAAATATAGGTATGGGCCAAGGTTTATGGATTAATAAGAAAAGCCGAAACAATAGGTTGCACAGATTTTACCGGTTTGTGAATTTTTGGGTGACCATTTTTTGTGCGGTTTAAAATTTTCGTTCCAAATATTTCGTAATAATTGTCGTTAGTTGTGATGTCCCTTCAAAATAGTTTTAACTTTATAAATCAGTTTTGTGAGATAGTTTCTACTTATTTACTTATACGGACCTGTCGCTATTGCATTTATTATTTTATCTTTATAATTGTTGTTCTTTAAAATCATAATCTTATTACTGTTGTATGTTTTTTAACATAAAACATTGTGTATCTCGCAATCGTCAAACCAATTTTATTTGATTAACATTCTTGATATTAACGAGTTTAGTTTCCTTTCGGCGTTTTAATAAAAATGTTATGGATCGTATAAATATAGGCCCAAAATCCAGTTTACAATCGCAAAAGGACGATCTAGTAATGTGTTACTATTTGTATTGAAACACCTATTGAAAATTATTGAATCTTAAAAAATATTAGAAGAGCATGTAAAGGTAAACTAATTAAAGGCTGAAAGAAGTGTACATTCGACTGTAGTAACAAATAATAGTTTAAGGACAGTACATTACTAAAAGAAATCTTCTTGGTTAGCCAATGTTAAACCATGAGAGTTTTAGACTCTGCATAATTCAAATTTCGTAGACACGCCTAAAATTATGATTTTAGATTTTAGCTATATTGTTAGGGTTTTTAGGTGTGCAATATAATATGAGCAAGATCTAATTGGTGTCCAATATTTGAGTAAGTACAGTTAAAAATAACAGAACGAATAATAATTACTAAGCCTATTTGTACATCATGAAAATGTATTGTCGTAAAAGAACTATCTGTAGATGACAAACAGTTACTAACTTTTTCTTATGTATGGTTCTGCAGCATTTGTAACCACTTGTGTCATTCGACCACCACTCCAGAGGAAAGCTCCATCAAATCCATATGAATATAAGTCATCTCCCACTCCGTTTCCACCCCACTTTTCACCACCACCTGGATACGGAACATACCTGAAAAATAGATATTTCTAAATAACTTGTTTGTGTTTAAAAACGCCAATAACACTTAAAATAAACAGATGTAGGTTATTAAAAAGAATCAAAGATCCTGACGCAGAAGGTACGCTATGATGGCAAAATTATACATAATTTCTTTCAAGTGCTAATAGCAAAATTTTTCAATGACATAAAACATGAATTTAGATACCTTTATGGCTGTTTGTTGTGTCCTATTAAATGTATACTATTTTGTCCAAATCGCTTCGTAACTATTAAGCTTCTAAGGTTAAAAAGAAACCGCAATTTTCTTAGAATCTGCTTAAAGATATGTTATTCTTTCCTTTATGGTGAACAAAATATTATTTAGTAGTACTTCCTATAGAAAGACGTGACATTTATTGCCAACCAGCAAACTTTCGGAGAACTTGGATGTTGTTTTGCGAAACTGCAAATACGATTTGCCGGAATGCTATCGTAGTATTGCGGTGTGAAAAAGTATTATGGTATATGTGTCTATAGAATCGCCATATGCTGTAGCTATAAGAAAAACCACAGATTGAAAAAACGGCTTCTAAATGTGAATGCCTTTAGAAATTGTTTTATAGCTACAAGGACAATTGGTCAAGATTGGTTACCAGATACAGTCCAACAGCTAACTATTTAATGTCTTTAGAAATTGTTTTAGTGCTACCAGGACAATTGATAAAGAATGGTTAACAGACTCAGGTCAGCAGCTAACCATGTACGGTAAATTTATTGTGAATTGGGAATTATGTGATACAGTTACACCCAGAAAATACGCATACATTGGCCGTCTTCCGGGATAATGTCGTCTGTGCTGGTTCAGAAACGCAACAGCCACGTTGCCGCTTCTCCGTTACCTTACTGGCGTTGGCAAACTGCTTTGGTCTATAGAAGTCTAACTTAGGGTGTAATGATATGAGTCATGTGCCTTAAATCCAGTTTGTTTGTAGTCACACAAGTATAGCCGATTTCATGTGTCAACTATTGTATTAATCTCCAAACTTCATGTTAGAGGAAAGGAGTAAGATTGGTGAATCAATATTAGATTTAATTCGATAGTTAACGCCTTGACCAACATTATTAAACGTTTTAATTTATTATTGGTATATATTGTGATGTATAAGCATATCGAACATGTTTTATTCACATAATGTATATAATAATATAATAATGCCTATATTCTGCATTAAGCTTGTTTTTGGTTGGACAAGGATAGTGGGGCAATAACCCATAAACTCCTAAATATTTAAAGCTGAAAATACAGTCATAGTACCGTATTTTCGAAGTAAGACAAAAAGAAAAATCGAAAACAGGATAAACACTCAGAGTGCTTCTATATCACTAACAAGAGAAATAATAAAAAGTGTGGACGCAGCAAGTGCGTTATGGAAGTGAATTTTCATAAAAAATGTGTTAATAGCAAATATGGCACTCTAGTGCAAGCAGGCATCAATCTGGTTACCGGTATAGTCTATACAGTAGAAACAATGTCCCATATTTTATCAAAATTACTTATTATTTGAAAATGTACAAAAATTATGGACCGTCAAACCATAAACTTAACTAAACCTACAGCCAAAGCATCAACTTGACTTAAGCATCAGAGAAATGGGACTATTTTGAATCAATTTTCTGTAAATATTTTAGTAAAATAAAGGACAATGGCGGTTGGAGCTGAAACTTAAGGGTTTCCAGAACACTTTTTTTGCGACATTTTCTTTAAATAATCCACATTTGTTTCAGAGTCTTTGCCTACATGTTGCGAATTTTGACTTTCAAATCGCACTTTGACCTTTTGGGGAAAACGCCTTTTTTTTTAATGCCTATAATTTTGTTTATACCTATGTTTTCGTACCTGGGTCACTATTTATAAGACAAACAAGCGAACCAAATTTGGTTGCCCTTACTTTGTTATGTCCGGAGATATATATATTTTTTTAGGAAATAAAACAAAATTTTCCGGGAAAACCTGGGCCAATTTTTCTGGCTAACGAACTTGTCCAAACCACTTGCAAAAGAAGGTACTCACTAAACTTGATCAAAATTGGCCCATTATTTTTTGAGTTATCGGTGTGATACATACATACAAACATATATATATATATATATATATATATATATATATATATATATATATATATATATATATATATATATATATATAATAAAAACTTAAACTGACCCCGGATATAAAGTTTTAGGGGCCCTAGTTTGTGCTCATTTGAAGAAATTATTTCAAAATTCAAAAGTCACGATCTCCTCATTAGTAAATTTTTAAAAATAAAATTCACTAAGAAGCTAAAAATACAGTCAAGAGCTAGTTGTATTTATTAAGCAAAAAGGAAACCAAACAGTCAAGTGCTGTTATATCCTTTATAAAAGGATAAAAATAAATACTCTGACTAATGCTTAGGATCAGCTACGTCGAGACATGAGTTGCATGTTTACGAACATGAATAAAAACTCAAAATTTAAGATTTCAGAAGGTAAATCAACCTTCGTTCTTCTTCGCTTACCGTCACATGACACATAAAAGAGACAGAAAAGACGTTTAGTGAGGCAAAATTCCGATCTGGAATCCTTTCTAAACATAATCAACAAAGCAGAAGTTGAAGTACAACAACGTCATTGTTTATATGTCAGTTATACTCCACAGAGATAAATAAGGCAACAATAACGGGGAGAATATTAAGAACAAGAAAAGACTTTGGGAAAAATACTGTTATCGAACAAATATAATTAAAAATGGATATGATGATAGCTCAGAAACAATCATTGTCCGAGGTCAAGCTACCGTGTTCAAACGGGGTTCCAAATGATACCGCCTTGAGTCAAGCGCTGGCGGGTGTCGGATCCAAACGAACCCGGGGAGGTAGAGACCTCTGTGGAATGGCATACTCCTGGATTTTTAGGCACCCACTGTGTGCTTCGAAACGGACAAATGTCCTTGTTTGGGTGATGCTCGGGTCCAGGATTCAGTGGGATGTCACCTTGAGTCTAACACTGGTGGGTGTCGGGTTTAAATAAACACAGAGAAAATCTGAGATATCTAAGGGTGGATTACAACTGGAGATTAAGGCCTTCTCTGTGAGCTTTGAAACGTGCAAATGACCCCGCTTGGATGCTGCTCGAATTCGGGACTCAAACACTGACGTGTGTCGGGTCAGGAGAACTCGGAGAGAGAACCTTGTTACAATGTGCTTTTGCAACGGGCATGAACTTTTCAACCTTAACTGACTGGTTTGTCTTATTGCATTCTGTACACATTGAATATACATATTGCATTATATTATCTGCATTGCTAGCTTCTCGCTGAGACTTGTTATGCCTGTGGGCTGAGTCGACGTAATTCGTTGGTTGACATTCACCTACTGCTCTTTTAAAATTTGCTGGTTTGCTATACGTTTTCAAGTTCAGTTTGTTTATATAATTATCTTTCATACCTTCATTATAATTACAACTCATAAAGTGTCACCCTTATTAAATTAGCATACGATAGTTCTTATAGTTACCCTTTAGAGTTGGCCCATCCGATTCTTAAATGAGGCATCATATGAGTTGTTTGTTCCAGGTGATCCACTGTTACTTCAAAATACCATTTTTGATATATGGCACTACCTTCTACTTTCCCAACAAAAATATTTGGACGCACACTGTAAAACAAAATACAGTATAATTATCAATTAGTTATTAACTATAGTTCTGTATATAAGCATATTATCCTAGATATAACGAAATATGATGGTTCTGTGTACATAAGATCTCAATTATTGTACTAAAAACGTGGAGACACGTCTATTTAGTCTATTTTCACAGAATTATACTGAATCTAGGGTTTCAATAGATTGATAGCTAAAATATCATTCCCATTTGGAATGTGCTTGTGTTTTGTTGAGAGAGAGAGAGAGAGAGAGAAAGAGGGATAGAGAGAGAGAGAGAGAGGGATAGAGAGAGAGAGAGGTTCATAAAGTAGTTGTAAAAATGTCGTTGCGATGGGCTACTGTATAATTAATTCAATATTTTCACGATTCTAGCATTGTAGAAAACTCTAAAACATAACTTTAATTATAATATAAAAACTCTGGACGCAGCAAGTGCGTTATGGTAGTGAATTTTCATAAAAATGTTTTTATTGCAAATATGTGTGTTTTCTTTTTAAGAAAGCAGGCATCAATTTTGGTTACCAGTATAACCTATATAGTAAAAGCAATGTGCCATGTTTCATAAAAATAACTTTATTGTGCGAAAATGTACCAAGATTTCCAAAAGTAGACTTAAAGTGTTCCCGGAAAAACTCGTTTCTTGGTCAACCTTATAGGTTAATAGCAAATTGGGCTATTCAAATATGAAGCATTTGATCAAAGTTCGCTACCATAACGCACTTGCTGCATCCAGAATTTCTTTTCTTACAAACATGCATTATATTTCGATGAAAAATGCAAAAATGCAATAACATAAGGCGTGTTTGATTAAAAAAAAAAGAAAATTTGTATCACCAATGACTTATGGGCCATCCTGTGATTGTAGAAATATTTTTTAAGATGTAGCTCAAGACACCCTATAATTAATATATACAAATTTATTTCAAATCTTGTATAATAACGGATATATTGAGCTTTATTGATTTTTTACGAAAATTCGACAAAAATTATATACCATTAAACGATAAACTCTATAGCTAAGGCTACTGCCAAGCATCAGGGAAAGCGTCTATTTCAAATGAATTTTCTGGAAACATTTTAGTAAAATGAAGGACAATGACGGTTGAAACTAAGACTTCAGTGTTTGTAAAACATCCTTCTTGAGACATTTGATTTCCATAGCCCGTATTAGTTTCAAGTTATTTGCCAAAATGTTGCCGATTTTGACGTTTTAAGTCGCAACTTTGACGTTTTGAGGAAAACCCCAATTTATTTTTCTTTAAATGCCTATAACTTTTTTGTCTTTTGACATACAGAGCTAAATTTTGGTAGGTAACTTACATATAAGGACATAAACCCGCGTACCAAATTTGGTTGCCCTTACTTTGTTAATTCTGGAGATATAAATTTTTTTCGAAAGAAAACACAAAATTTTCCGGGAAAACCTGGGCAGATTTTCCTGGCTAACGAACTTATCCAAGCCATTTGCAAAAGGAATTTATTCACCAAATTTAATCAAAATCGGCCCATTATTTTTTGAGTTATCGGTGTGATACATATATATATATATATATATATATATATATATATATATATATATATATATATATATATATATATATATATATATATATATATATATATATATATATATATATATATATATATATATATATATATATATATATATATATATATATATATATATATATATATATATATATATATATATAAACATATAAAAATTCAAACTGACCCCGGATATGTGTTCTGGGGGGTCTAATTAGCGCTCATTTGAAGAAATTTTTTCAAAATTTAAAAGTCGAGATCTCCTCATTAGTGAATTTTTTTAAGAAAATTCACTAATAAGCTTTCATTCTGTATTAACTCTAGCTTACTAACAAAAGTTTAACCAATGAGAAAACAGTTTACGTTGTGTAGAAGCTAGGTAACGCATACGTTACTTAGCAACGAAAGAAGTTAAAGTAACCTATAATCCATTTGCCTGTTTACAAAGATTTAACATTGATAACTCTCAGCAATTACATAATGTTTAGTATTCAGTAATTAAATATTGTAATACTCGTAAATATTAGTTGTTATTGTCTTTTAACTAAATTATGTAATGACTGAATTAAAAAAAAAGGAATAACGTCATAAATATTTCACTCCCCAATCCAGTTCATAAGTAGATAAGATTCAATATAAACAACCCGCTTCCCACTTGTACCGACTACATCAGTGTTAAACGAGGTTGTTTTCTATCTTTGGCTGGAATATGTACTTTATTATCTTTTATATTTGACACTAAACAAGTTATGTTATTTTAATTAATTTTCGTAGAAAAAAATTACTAATTATGAGATTGGGACTTTTAAATTTGGAAAAAATTGGGACAAAAACATTTCAAGACTAGAGTAGTATTTTGTCGCAAACAAAGTAGAAGAAAATTTAAAAAGAAGCATCCTTTTAACAGTAGTTAGTGATGACATGTTTGAGCTGAAGATTGATTTATATGACCCAGAAAAAGCGCCAGCAAAGAACAAGTAGAGAATTGTAAAGCAGCATTTACAGCCGGAGCCTTCAACAACCACAGAAAGATTCAAATTTTGACAAATGAAGCAAGCAGGGTGTATCAGAATAAGTTCCTAAATACACAGCAGCTCTTAAAAAACAGCAAAAGCTTGTGATTTCGGCAGTACGCTGGAAGAAAATCTTCGAGATCAGTTTGTTTATGGCTTAAAAAGTGACTTTATACGTCAACGACTATTATTAGACAAATAATTAGGTTATAAAAAAAGCTACGGAAACTGCCTTCAATTTGGAAGCAGCAGAGATACATACGAATCTTACCGAACCTTCTTCATATGTTAATTCTTTATTGCATAAATTGAAGTGGACTACGGGGTATTCTTCCAGAAGTGCAAGAAACCTGAATCAAGATTGACCTCATAGTGGCCAAGAGGAGTGTCGCCACTGCGGAAACAAGTTTCACGAATCCACGAGATGCTATTTCCGAAATGTGCAGTGTCATAAGTGTGACAATAAATCTAAGCACGACAGCAGTCAAAGTCAGCAGCGAAATTTAAATGTGATTAAAAAAGGATTAAGGCAAAATAATATGTTCATCATCCCCTGAGATCTATAATTTAAGTGATAATATATATTATGAAATTGTAACATTAGTTGTAAATAAATTTAAGATGATTAAGGACATTGATATTGGATCAGCTGTGTCTGTAATTTCCGATAGGTGGTATAGACATAAGTTCTCAAATTGCAAATTAAATTCTTCAGATCTTAAATTAAAATCTGACATATATGTGTCTATATGTCAAAAAATGTGAAGTAAATGAAAGCTTCAGTAAACTGAATGATGCAGTAAATCGTTTGAATAACTGGACAGAAGCTAGTGGTCTAAGTATCTGATCCCATAAAACCAAAGTATGTGTATTTAATTAAAAAACACGCTAATACACCATCCAGTGTTCTTTTAAGCGCTACGATTCTAACAGTACATAACACGGTAAAATTTTTAGGTATAGCTCTGGATAGAAAACTCTTGTGGAAAGAGCACATAAGCACTATTTTAGCAAGAACCGCAAAGGGAATAAACATATTAAGAGTACTAGCTGGCAAACCCTGGGGAGCAGATCCAGATATCTCATTAATAATATAAAGATCGTTCATCAGATAAATAATTGATTATGATTCCATTTTGTATAACCAAGCAGCAAAAATTCATCTTAAAAAGTTCGAAATTATCCAGAACAAATGCTTGAGAACTTGCATAGGCCCCTTAAACAGCACATCAATTTGTAGCCTATTAGCCGAGTGTTCCGAATCGCCAATCAACATTCGAAGGTCAATGTTGTCCACCAGGTTTTTAATTAAAATGTATGCCAAACAATCTGCGATCTAAATGTTCTCGACCTTACATCTATACTGGAGAAATAAAAAAGCCCCAGCATTGGTAAAAGAATACAGAGAGATACAAATAAAGCTGCAAGATGACATGTGGGTGGACGAATACAACAGCATTTACAGACTAGCAGAGAAAATATCAGACACATCCATTAAATTCCTGACGGACTACTCAATATTTCCGATAGAAGTGAGAAATAGACTATTTAACTTTAATTTCGAAAATATGGTACCACATAATTACATACTGTTTACAGACGCCTCCAAGTTGGATAACAAATTAGCATTGGCCATATGGGACCCGCAAAAAGATCTTATTAAAAAATGCAAGTACAAGAACTTTTCCCTATATACACTGCAGACTCCATAGCTATTATAGAAGCGTTATATATTGCTAGGATCATTGACCACACCAACTTTGTAATAGTATCAGATAGTAGAAGTACACTTGAAAAGCTAGACAAGTAAAATGTGACTTCACAGTGTAACTATATGCACGAGATTTACACACGGAGGATTAACCCTTTACAGAAACAAAACAAAAAAGTAACTGATTTGGCTTAAGGGACACTGTGGAATCGCAGGTAACGAGATGGTCGACAAACAGGCAAAATATGCACGAAATAGCGGTGTTATGATGGACAACAAATATTATTACAAGGATGTATACTTCTATGTGAAAACTCTGCACCAAAAACAATGGCAGGATCAATTTATCAAATGTACGAATGGGGCACATTATAGGAGTATATAACCTACAATACCTACAAAACCATGGTTCACCAAAAGCAACCTTAGTAAACAAGAAATTAAATGTATGTGTTGACTTAGGTTTAATCATGCACTTGTACCAAAACATTTATTTAAATTAAGGTTAGCTGTGGCTGTGGTGAATTGGGTGAGCACATCCTGCTGAATTGCAATTTATCCGCAACGAATGTAATAACATTGGCAGACCATGTTTGTGAGCTAAGAAGCGTACAAATGCCATTTAATTTGCCTCAACTACTAGAATCAAAAAACATTCTAATATATAAATTAATTTCCAACCATGTTAAATCACTAAAAATAAAGATGTAGATATATGTAATTAATATTTAGTTTTAGGGGTTTATATGTATGTATGTGTGGGTGATTTTGTATATTCCTGTACATTGAAAAGATATAAGACACGAAAATTAGGCATCAATAAGCAATTAATCATAAACAATATAATCAAATTAATTTAAGTTCACTATATGTTCAAGTCACCTTATGTTTGTCCTAGTGTAATACATTTACTATCCGTGGGCCTCCTGTGTTGTGTAAAATAAGTTGCTCGGACAGGCCCCAGGGCATGAAGATGTGTGTTCCCTGTCTGATATCCCTCAATAAAAATTATTAAAAAAAATAATGATGACAATAATAGATAGTAATATATGTAGTAGGTAATAAATTCGTTAGGGTAGGCATTAGGATGTGTAAAGTATGGTGGGCTGGCACACAGTTTGCTACACTCAATAACGATAAAAATTAATTAACGGCAACATAAGAAACAGAAAGGACATTAATTGTGCGAACGGGTAACCTAAACCGCAGTCAAAAAAAGCGAACAATGAATTAATGAATAATTTTCTTCAAAAATTCGGTAAATAATCCCATAATATGATTGATCAATAGAATGAAATAAATAACAGAATTTTTTTTTAACTGATCCAACATGAATCATGCTATGGGATTATAAATGCAAATATTTACAAAACTAGAGTTTTTAGCTTTAGGGGGTGTTATAAAAGAGTTGAAGCAGAGAGCATGCGATTCACGTCTGAAACATAAACTACAGGCTGCTCTGTCTAAAAAAATTGACTTACAGCAGTTTGATTTTTCTTAAATTCAGCCATTATTTGAGAGTTCCCTGTATATGATATCTTGACTTTTTGGACGAATAATATAAACTAAACCTTCCTGACTGCGTCATTTTTATGGGACTCCGATTTCTATTGGTATAAACGTTGTCTCATAATTTTTGATATGTGCAAAAAATGTGAAAAGTTACAAACGAATTTAAATAACTCGAACACCATGAACGATATCATTTTTTTTTCTTTACAAGCATACATTATAATAAGATGGAAAATGCAAAAATATAATAATATAAGGTGTGCTCCATTAAAAAAAATAACTCTTTATCGTTCTATGAAAAATTTGCTAATAGAATGTGGTTAGCATATATAACGTTAAAACAAAAGGCTACCGAACCCTTCAGGTGATGCCGGCTAGATTAGATTAGCTAGATTTAGTGCCATTGTTATGATAATTTTTGGACACCCAAATCGTGTAATTACTTGCTCAAACAAGGCATCTGACACGGCTTTGGAGGAGGCTTTCCTCAATGGTTTAACCTCTACCTATTTCGTCAATTTGTCTAATATTATCACCATGAAACAATGGCCCTTTTCCGATCGTGGTAACGATCCTCCCAGGCCTATAGTGACTATACCCCACTGACCTTTAGTAACGAATGGTTGCATCATCCCTGGCGGCTGTTGCGATACTTTATACTTCTAGCACGGATCACATTGACGTACGTATCGAGCTATGTCGCGAAACATCCCTGGCCAGTAGTAATTGCGGGCTTTCCTGGTAATTGTCTTAGTTACACCGAAATGCCCAGCGGTCGAGGCGTCGTGGTTTTGTTATCACTTTGTGCCAAAAGTTTTTAGGGAGGCAAAACTTCCACGGGTTGTAGACAATAAACTAGGTGAAGTTACTAGAATTCCACAAATGACAGTAGTGTCCCCTTCTGAATGGCATATTCAGGATATAACTCTGAAGTTTTATATACTGCTGCTAGCTTATTAACATACCAACGACATTTGGCGTCTTTACGGGTGAAGTCCGCATATTCTCCTGGTTCCTCAATTATCGGTAATGAGTTTCGGGACAACGTGGCCACGCGATTTAAAAAACCTTTCCTATCTTTGATATGAAAATCATACTGCTGTAAAAAGATACTCCCACGAGCCAATCCTCCAGGGGGATTACGGATTGACTGGAGCCACCGTTGATGCATGCGGTCAGTCAAGACGGCGAAATGATAACGTTCCAGGATGATCTCATCCTGTCTATACCCCATATTATGGCCAGAAATTCTTTGTCAGTTACAGAATAGTTCTTTTCGGGGGCCTCAATGTGCGGCTTGTATAAGCGATCACGGTCTTACCATCTTCCATTTGTTGCGTTAGCGCAATACCCAGTCCACCATTAGAAACATCGGTTTGTAACGTGAAACTCCTTGGAAAGCCAAAACAGGCTAACGCCAGTGCTTACGTGCGGCCAGTTTTTAATTCTTCAAACGACTGCTGCTGACTTTCAGCTCACCTCCATTTTTTATATCTCTTCAGGAGTTTTGTCAGCGGAGTTGTATTTTGGCCAGACATTCTCTCTCAGTTACAAAATAGTTCCTTTGGGGGCCGTCAATATGTGGCTGGCATAGGCGATCACGCCCTCACGATCTTCCATCTCTTGCATGAGCGTAATGCCCAGTCCATCATTAGAAGCGTCGGTTTGTAGGGTGAAACGTCCAAACATGCTAACAACGATGCTTCCGTAAGGCCAGTTTTTAATTCTTCAAACGCCTCTTGCTGACTTTCGGTCCACCTCCTTTTTTTCTTTTTCGGGAGTTTTGTTAGCGGAGTCGTCACCCGCAAAAACTTCCTTATAAACCTTCTGTACTAGGAGAAAACTCTCAAAAATCTGGGCATTTCCAGGGCATACATACTGACGCTGATAAAGTGGCGTGGCCATTGAGGTCATATCACAACCACTCAACGTCCGAAGCTTGCGCAGATTTTTGGGAGTTTCCTACTGGCACGTATTGCAAATATTAAATAGAACGGTGACAGAAATGACATTTTTCAGATTTAACTGAAGGTCAGCATTACGAAAACACCGGAATACCTCCCTGAAGTTATCCAGATGCCCCTTGAAAGTTTCCTCAGTACCATTACGACGTCTAAGTAAGCAAATGTTACTTCGTCCGTATCCGAGGTTATTGCAGCATCTAATAGGCGTTGGAACGTTGCACTTGCTGACTCGAAAGTAGAATACTATACTTCCTGGGGCAAAAAACGGCAACGGGCTGGTTTTCTCGAGTCAAAGGAGTCTGCTAATATCCTTGACGCAAGTCAAGAGTGGAAATGTATTCGGCTCGCCTTAGCTTGTCCAATATGGCGGAGATATACGGCAGCGGGTACGTATCCTTGATAGAGACTTTCTTCAACTTTCTATACAGAAACGTGGCGTGCCATCCTATTTTTTAGATATTATTATCGGATAACTCCAGGGACTAGATGATGGTTCTATAATACCCTTTTCTAACATGCGGTCTATTTCTTTGTTAAATATTTACCACACTTTCGGGTTTCTAAGTCGATATATTTGCTTAATGGGCTCTTATTTAGTCAGTCGTGTGTAATGTTTGATCAAATGGGTGGCACTTTTACCCGTTCCAAAGCGGGCAGTTCAACGGATAGGAATTGACGGAGTTATCTCTGTTTTTCAGGAGCCATTTCTAGGAAACAAGCTGTTTTGGAGCATATGGCTCTAAATTAGCGAGCTGGTGGCACAGAGCGAGAGGCAGCGTAATCGGTTCTCCATCTAAAAAATACTAGGTCGAACGGAGGTTAATATTAAATTCATATTCTTTTAAAGTGTCTATTCCGAACAGAATGTCGTCTGCGTTTTATTAGGCGTGGCCCAATTTTTAATTCAGGGTCGTACGCCTGATGTATATTTACGGAGTTTCCATCCGCGCTCGGACGATTACATTGGGAACGTTCGTTAGACCTAACGTTTCCATTAATACCCGAAAGGTCTTCTTAATAATTGCCTGGATAAAAGGGCGGTCGTCGTCTTTCGCGGTTGCTTCCGAGGAGTCATCAGACGGAAACTGCTAGGACCTCGTTCCCCTACAGCTTCCTTCTAGTTTCCCTGCCTAGACAATCTCTGGGATGGTTGTCTTGTCGATCGCAGCGTGAGCAGAAGATGCGAGCTATCGGTACCTGGCACTGACTTCTTATGTGACCGGGGCAGTCGCACCTCCAGCAGTTACTGATCCCAACATCTAATCGCATGGTTCTGCGGGCTAATGGCGGCGTATTACTGAAATTGTTCATACGGGGTCCACGGTAATATTCTTTGGACAGTATAACTGCTTGATCCTCGTTACGGGACGTCGACCACGCTGCCCTGAACATGTCCCTTGGTGGAGAGACGGTGTGTTGTACTTCTCTTTTATGAAACCTGATTTGGCACTGATAGATTTTGGCGAGAACAAGTTTTTTTAAATAAAGTTTCCACGCACCTGGCCTTGTCTGCAAATGTTTTGATGTCCCGGATTTCGCAGTTCCATAGCATTTGTCTGTAACTTGGTAGAAGGTTTCGCTTGGGCCAGGTCAGCTTCTGTACTGAGTACATGTTACCATGTCTCCTGATCAAAGTTTATAACTCGTTCATAAAATTTGTAACTGGCTCGGTCGAAAGCTGTAGCTTTCGACTAATGGCGGATTCCCAGTCTGACAAATAATTTAGTGGAAAATAACTGAGGAAAATAAGACAAAAAGTCTTCCCACCGTCTTAATGTGCTGCAGTTACGGTACCCTAACAGGGCAGGTCCTTCCAGTAATTGCGGTAATATGGTTAGTAATCCGTCACTACTAACGTCGTTCCAGAAAAGCAGCTGTGTCAGTGCCTCCTTCAAAGTGTAAATTCGAACTAAAAACATTTAGTGGTTCGGTAATATAGGGCCGGTTCTGGGTAGTTTCCCTGCTTAATACGGGCACATACAGAGCATCAGGAATTAGTGCGACATTGAGGTTGTATTGTTTTGCATCTGACAGACCATTTTGTAAGAACCGTGCCAGCCTATTACGCTATTCAGCAACGGTACTGGTCTTTCCCAGACCAAACTTAGCAAATTACAGTCATAATTCTGTCTTTTGAAGCTTGTCTACTGACGACACTCTGGCGGCTGAAAAAATGGACCTACTTTCATCAGCAGAAGCAGGTGTATCGGGATTATCTTTCAGATCAGACATAATTATTTAACAGATGCGGTTTTTCTACGGGATCTAAATAGAACGAAACGGTCTCTGAACAGAACGGTTTATTTACCCGCGGCCGTTAGATTGTAGGGGCTTTACTCCCTGTTGAAGAACTGTGCTATCACTTCACTCAACTTTAGCCAATGTCAACGGTCAAAGTACCTAGGTAACTCTGTAAAGAAGGGTTTGGTAGTCTTTAGGTGATGCCGGCTAGATACGTCACCCCCGAGTAAGCGGTCTTTAAACACTGACACGGTGTGACCCGACCACTTCTGTTTTATTAAAAGCTGTAGCAGATTTTGCAGTTAAAGGTCAGGATTAGATAGGACTTAAGTACTGTTGTTATTTTCCTAACCCTATATTTTATGCAAAAAAATATTTACAAAATGTATACAAAAGAATATTTACAAACTATATTCAAGTAATGTGGATGTTAAATTAATATTTGGATATCTATGTAACGGCTAGAGCTAGCGTTTGATGAAGCGTACGGAAATCGGTTATGTTTGAGGTGACAGTCAATTAAAACACAAATGTGATAGCGGTAGAGTACATACGGTATCAGCGGCAGTTTACGTAAGCAAGGATACAACAGGTAACAAACACACAGCGAATGCCGATGAAAAAGTGTTATTACCAGTCTCTCAATCAAAAGAATGGGGCACAAGGGACGGACAGTTTAGGATGGAAGAGGCGGGGCATAAGTTCCTGGAGGACCTATGCTGACTGTGACCACTCAGCATTCCCGCTAGGGTCAAACCAGGATACAAACCTCTTGATTACTTTAGTAAGCTGTGAATCCCCAGCGTCCTCACAAAAATAACACAAGAATTCACAAGATATAGAGCGCAAGGCTGGAGTATAGATGAGGTTCAAGGAGTTGAGTTGGAATGGACGTGTCCCATAAGCTGTGATCCTCAGCGTTCCTATCAGGATCAATCCAAAATAGAACTATCTCACATATTTAAGTGGACTGTAAATCATCTGCGTCTCTACAGAAATAATGCAGAATAATGTAACATGCAGGACCATCTAAAGGTACGGTGGTAGGTAGTAAAAATAGTTTCCCACCTATAAAAATATTCCTGTTCAACCAAATAAGCCAAGCCTAGAGCGATATGACGGAAAGCGAATCGATGCGGGTTCCCTCACTGCAAGCTAATGGACTCGGAAAGACTGCCTCTATTTGGTGAGGCCTTCTTTTTATATGGTTTGGAATGCACGTAAAAATCTTCGCGTCGATTGAAACTTTGTCGGTCTTATCGAAAGAGATAAGCTAATAAATACTCGAATAGACGCGTTTACTTAAAAATAAACTGCTTTAAAATATTTTACCATATATTTATATAATCTGCATTTTGTGATGAGATATTAAATTAATTATCAAATTAGAAGTCACCAGTTTTCTTACTGTGTATATATATATATATATATATATATATATATATATATATATATATATATATATATATATATATATATATATATATATTGTCTTTTGTTTGATAATAATACCAATTTTTCTGATTTTTATTGGGTTCTGTACATTATGGGACCTGTGTAGCACTTGTATGTTTGCGGACTCGCCTGTCCTGGATATTTGTTACAATAGACTCTGTCTTGACCTTTGATTTTTATATCTGTGTACGCCTCTGCCCTGTACCTATCTCAGTGTCCCCTGTATTGACCCTTCAGTTCCTTTATTTTAGGCTGTTTGGTTTTAAACCAAATTTGTGGACGTTTTTGTCCTTTTTTTGTCTCGATGACCGCAGTATTGACACTCGAGTTTGTTCACTTTGATTTGTTCAGTTTGGAAACCTAATTCGTGGACGCTTACGTCTTATTGTATATTTGATTGAATTGGTACTGCACGGCCCTTAACTCGTATATCTTCACTTACTTTGTTTAACTTGTATAATTAGTGAATTTTTATTTAAAAAAATTCACTATTAGAGAGGTATCGATGGTGAGAAAATTCTTTCAAATGAGTTCGAACTAGGACCCCTAGAACCCATATCCGGGGCCAGTTAAAATTTTTATATGTTTATATATATATATATATATATATATATATATATATATATATATATATAACAGCCTTCTCTTTCGTAGTTTATAGTCAGAAACGAGGTGTTTGCTTTATAGGAGATTCATCTATCACGTTTGCAGACCACAGTAGGAATGTTGGAGATCTCTGCCAGTTTCATCGATACTACTATCGACATTGCTTCTTAAAAATTTCTTCGTCTGTGATTATGCCTACACCCTTAAACGGCAAACCGTTTTAGTAAAAAACTACACGTTTTCAGTGTTAAATTAACGACTTGTTCCACAGCTCGTTACGAACCCTTGTTCTTTCCTAGAGCATCTAAACTATGGAATGCCCTCCCGGGAGGCATATTTCCGAAGACATATAGAATCCAATAATTCAAGAAGCAGTAAACACTTATCTTGTGGCACACCAATCAAGGTCATGTTGTCTTAGAGAAAATGTGGCTGCGCTTTCCATTACTCTTTCACAAAAAAAAGTATTCCCATAATTTTTAATTGCCGGTTTTAAATACTTTGTCATTTTCTGTATGAAATTCATAATGTGTATTTTTATATATTTTTATTTATAATTTGACCTTTATTTTAAAAAGTTGTGGTGAATAAATTAATATGGATTTTCCAATAGTGAATATATAGAATTACGTATGTGGTGTGTGCTCGCGTTCATGTGTGTAAGTGGTGTATCCACATGTGTCAGTGCACGTGTAGGCTTGTGCACGCGTGTGTGCATATGTGTGGGAGTGCATGTGTGTGCTCTTGTGTATATATTACGAGTACGTGCTTGAAAGTGTAGAGTTACGTGTGCGCGACTGTGAGTGTACAGATATGTGTACACGCGTGTGTGTATTTGGTTGTGACTTCAGATATTTCCATTTAAGGTCTTAGCGCATCAGTGTGTGATACATAAAACTTTTAGACGTCTTACCTGGCAACGTGATCAACCAACTGTGTTTGCAAAAGTAAATTTTTTCCAGGAAGCAAGTAATCACAAATATTGTTTTGTGAGCTACGAACTGCTACACCATTACCTACACATAATGAACACAAAACGTCTAGCACTTTTGGATCCCTTCCATGCTTTTCAAGCAGAGAAATAATCACTTTGATATGTTCGTCCTAAAATTAAATACAATACTTGAATTAGTACACTTTTTATTCTTTTGTAAACGGTAATATTCTGCCAAGCGAGTATCCCTAAGAGCCATTTAAAGTTAGTAGAAATTTAATTTAACATTACTTACATACACAATACAATTATAGTGTATTATTAATGCTATCATAAAGTAAGCGATATACATTAACTTATTATATATTAAAAAATAATGGAAACAAGTACACGATGTCTAATTGCTTTAATAACGAGATTTTTTGTTTTAGTTTTTAATATGACTTTCATTGTGTTGTTAAAGAACTGGGTACGAATGTTTTCTTCTAAATTATACGGATCATTAAGTAACATTTCTCGCTGATTTGTACAAATTGCTTCTCTAACATTCCAGGTCCAAAGGATAGTATTTTATACAGTGTGAAGCAGCCAAATAAATTCAGTATCTCAATTATTGTGCATATTTAGACAAAAATCTCAAAACACGTCAATTTTAGATTAAAAATGACAGCCCACAATGTGAAAACGCTACCACTACATTCATCTCCCATCAAGTGACAGTGGCAACTCCAAAATTTTTAAATAGGAAGTAGGGGCTTGTGATACCTCATTTGAAACTCGTCTTCATTCTTCATTCTCTACACAAAAATCCTATGGTTGTAAAATTTATTGCAAAAATTAATAGTAACAAAAGAGAAATTCATCTCATTGACGAACTTCGCTACCACACATTAAAACATTGATAACTCATCGCGTTTTATTCTGAATAATGAGAAAGCAAGCAAAACATTTCCTTTTTGGATGGTTTCAGGTAAAAAGAAGTCGCAGTGCTCCTTTGGTTTAAAACGCCTCAGCAACTTGCTGTTTAATTGTAACTGCATGACAGTAGTTGTCAGTTGTTAACTGCAATTTAGAAACATGGTGTCATTAAAAGAAATACATAAAATAACAATTCTACAGATGATTGGTAACGGGGATAAAATGTAATGTTTGAGCTTGAGACAAGCCCACATACTTCGAGTTCAAGCAACCACAACGTTGAACTTTAGCCATGGATCGATTATTCGAATGATAAAAGAAAATAGAATGCAATCCTATAAATTTATACTAACTTCAGGAGCTTATGGAAGACCATTTTGATAGAAGATTTGTGAACAAATTATGGAAATGTTAGATAAAAATGTTATCCAAATAGAACAATGTTTTGTTTTCTGATAAGTGTAGTTTTACACTTCACGGCCGTGCTAATCGTCAAAATTGTCGTTATTTAGAAAATTCACTTAGGGTGAGAGAACAACATACGGAATATCCTGACAAGGTCAATGTTTGGACAGTAATATCGTGAAACCACGTCATTGCTCCCTTTTTCACTGGTGCCAATTTGAAGGGATATAATTATTTATCACTGCTCCAAAATAATTTCGTGTCAGCTTAGACAAACTTATGTCCTGATTGAGCAAACCCACAAGTTCTAGCCAATGTGATATGGTTCCAACAGATCACCAGCACATTACCAAATCAATATCTGGCAGCACCTCGACTTAATATTTCGAAATCGGTGAATAGGGAGACGAGGATCGTTCTGTATTTGACAAAGCTACGAACTTCAGTGAAACTACAGTCATACACACAATACAAAAATAATAGTGTAACTCAATTTGCTTGTTTCTCTAAGTTAGTAGGGTGTAGGTAGCATGTATATTTATTTACTATATTACTTACTGCTTATGCTAACAATTAACAAAATTTCGATTTACGTGCCTGCAACTGAAAATTATATTTTGCTGCCAACATTTACACTACCAGTCTAAATGTTAAGGTCTTATTTCACAATCACTTATTTTCTTAAACGATTAATATTTTTCCTTAATATTGACATAAAGTATAACAGACAAAGTCATCTTGGTGGGCAGTCTAATTTTTTTACATAATAAATAAATAAACCTCTTACTAGACTACTTCTAACCTAATTATAATTCGAGATATTTTGTACTCAATTCATTTTAAAACAATAAAATTACGTACCCGCATCATGTTTAAAGCTTCCGGAGAGTCAATCAAAACACAGTGGAGTACATCGAGCATTCCCGTTCCTTCACTTGAAGCCTGTGATCCAAGCCGGGAAAATAACCAATTTAGTCTGTTTGAGTTAGCAAACTGTGCACAGTTGGTATGGTTTCCTTTAATGATTGCAGCTGAAACAAATAGTTGCTTGATAAATATTTTTAGATGACAATAGAATATGTGTGTGTGTATTTCCTTAAGGTTGGTCTATTTCCGCGACTATGGCCAATTACCGAAGCTAGAAAGCAATGTTACCTCAGCATCCTGGAAAATTTGTCGAACCACTGCCTTCATGTAAGGAGGGTAGGTATCTTTAAGGTGCCCAACATTGCATGGACACGGGACCGACAGCTTTACGCCCCCTCCGAAAGGCGGGACGTGCAGACATTCAACTTGCGGAAATACAATGCCAAAACCTCGGGTAATGTTAATTTGACAGCATGTACTGAAAAAGTGAAAGAGGAACCCTTGGAATCGAACCCAGTACACTTCGGTTCAGAGGCACACGTTCCTACCAATGAACCACCGATGCTTTTGAGAATAAAGTGAATTATTAGATACTGTAATACTTTTCTTTCATCATACACAAATGTCCAAATAACTAACTAACTTCAATTTATTTTTTTCATTTTCGCTTTAAATTAACAAAAATTGATATACCTACTTGATTATAATTCTGAGTAAGTATTACGTATATGTGTAACAAAATTGCTAGAGAATTTAGATATAGCCAAAATTACTAGATAATTTAGGTATAGCCGAAAACACCAGCCTTCCACAAATTATATATACAGGCTATCTGTTTTTCGAGCTTAAGCATGAGGATCTCGGTAATTATATTAATATGTACTAACACAAGTTTTGAACTTATTTGTACTTCCATCTTGTAGAAAACTGCATATTACAAAATTAATAAATAAATACCGTTAAAATAGGACAAAAGTAAATATTTTTATTGTGATCAACAATCTGCAAGTAAATTTACCAGCCTTTTAGATTTTAAGTAAGGTACTTTTGTACGAAGAATCTAAATCAGTGATTGTACATATTTTCAAGGATATCTTGAACGTGTCACAATATTTAACTCTTTTTCATTATAGACACCATTAAAAATTTTGCATTTTTTGGCTAATTACAACCTTGTACTACATAATATGTATTTATAAACCTTTAAGAAAATTGGAAAAAAAAATCGTTTTTGCGAAAAGTGCTTTGGAAAGGATATCTTGTGTGTTACATTTAAATTTGTGACAGCTTCAGTTTCAAATCACGGGCAACAGAATTAACTAGAAATGTATTTTACACAATGAAACAAAATTTGAAATGTCTGGACCCAGCAAGTGCATTTTGGTAGCGAATCTTTATAAAATGTTATTTAAATGTCAGTAACTCAAACTTTGTAGACGATAAAATTTACGAGTATAAAGGTGTAAACTTTTGATTTGAAAACTTTTATCCACAAAAATTTGCTAAATAGTTTTTCTAAAAAAAATTACAAAAATTTTTATGAAAATAAGTAAAAAAAAATCGAAAAAATTTACTAACAAATCTAAAAAATAATTAGGATAATTTAACCGAATACAGAAAGCCTGTACCGAACTTGTGTGACGTGGTAATCTGATTTTCGTATTGCTGTCAAGTGGCAAGAAATATCAGGAGTCTTAGTGAAATATAATATTTTTTAAATACAATACATGACTAAATAGGTAGAGAAGATTATTAAAATTTACTAGGTTTTCACCAGTAAAACCTTAGGCGACAAATAATATTTATTATGGACATATTCTTTATATATCATTTTTTTAATTATTTTTTTTACATAAATACTTAGATCCATCCATACTAACATTCAATAAATTAACTAGAATAGTAAATGGGACGAGGTTGAAATGCCTGTTCTTGCACCTCTCCAATTCATAACGACACTAGCAAATGATATATCTACGCAAAGCAAGTGTAATTGTATAATGCTCACAACATTTTATAGCCTTCGCTCTTAGGATTTCACCTCAGTGTCTACACAATAATTTCTATTCGAATATCTGAAAATCTAAATGCCTACTCCCTAGAGCGGGAGATAAGTGTGGGTTGGGTTGTTGCAGCTTGATTACGGGCCCTCAATCTGCCTACTCTCCAAATATCACTGTAGGTCGTCTCTAAGGCCTCAGTGTATTTAACCCTAGGTTTATAAGATCTGACCGTTCGTCGCAAGTGTTGTATTATTTATAGCGTTTCATCTACCTAGCTCGTTATCTGGGTAATTAGTCGGATCGGAAATGTTTATTATAGTCAGATATTTCTTAACGGTATTTAGAGGATTGAGCAGGTTAGGGGTATTTGTCGAGACAGGTAAAAGGTCCGTTAAAACAATAGAAATAAAGTATAGTCCTCCACTTTTGACTCCACTAGCCACAAAGTCCATTGTTTAAATGGAAAGCTGAATCTTTTTCCCAAGCAAACTAAGAACTTTATACGTCATTTATATATAGGTTGCCTTTCAAACAAAATTTCACAATTAATTCATCAACAGTAAAAAAAAAACGAAATGCGCACTATAACAGATTTGAAAAATAATGGATGTTTCTATTCAAAATTAAGCAACAATTAACATAATTAATATTCTTGATAAGGATATAGTTTGATAGAGTGAAAAGTCTCATCAGAACTGCTCCTCATCGAAATATTTATCCTTGGTGTAATAATTCGGTTAAAAAGTACAGTTAAACGTTGCGTTAGTTCAACGAATGAAAATTTCAAGGGAGTCGCCTTATCCAACCGAATCGTACCTATATGTATCATCTCCGCAATAGTTTCTCGTGTAGGTTCCCTCACTTATGGACTTTTCAAATGGCCATGGAAAAAGCTCAGTGCGTTAGAAGTTCAACCTCATTTTCGTTGAAAAATTTTAATTCAGTAACAGAACCAAAAATATCAGGTTGAAACCAAATGAAGTACTCATCTCTTTTAAAGTCAAGTCGTTGTTCCTCTAGCTCTTTTATATCGTCGAGACATGCTTCATGATAACCCCAGCTATCGAATATACAGGTGGATCAATATATTAAGTTGACTTCGTTATGCAGGTATATGAGAGTTTCTTTCCGATTGACGAAAAGGTTTATCGACAAACGGCGGAAACCACAATAAGAAATACATTCACTTCCTTCGTTTTCGAACTCATTATGAGCTGATTCGAAAATGACTCAGATACGTCGACGCCATTTTTGTTATAGTTGACCTTATCACCAGTTTTCTTAAAAAGTCAAACAGCATATCCCCTTTAATCGAGTTCACTTATGAAATTGGGAACAACGCCTATCCTTGACATTCTTATCACAAAAGCGGTAGATAGGTTATAATTTATTTGAATTTATAGGAAATAAACTTCCACAAATCGTATCATCACATCAAATTCAAATCATCCATTTGGTCATAAAATATGGAGTTTGAGCTTTCATGATCGAATGTTACTCAATTTTGTTTTAATCAGTAAGTAATAATACGACTTAGTGATAAACAAAATTATAGATATTACAATTTTGATAAGTAATATTACGTCACTATACCCCTCATTCAATGAGCAACTTAAAAAGTTTTGGGTATTACCTTTCTATCATTTTCTTACAAAAGGTTTTAGAGACAATGATCAAATAAAATGACTTTAGAGTCGCCTACAATATTTTAGTTTAGATTAATTATTAAGGCACCTACTGTTTTTCCTAATATTTTGACCCAACCTATTTAGTTTTTTTTGTATAATTTAAATGCCACAATGAACACCTTGGCGAGAAGTGAGTATCCCCAGTTTCATCTCACTAGAATAAGTCTCGTTAAAGTTTCATGAAAAGGACACTTTAGTATGTAAAGTCATGTAATTGTACATGAATTTAAAAAAACACTTACAAATGTACGTACGTAGGCACGTATGTTCTAGTCGGCAAAATAAAACCAAAAAGAAAATAAAAATAATTAAATATAACTCAAAAAATATACATATATTATTAATAAATAATGTAACGCGTGTGAGGAGAAGCCCACCAGTGTCGACACTTCCTCTTGGATAACACTGAATTGTCAATTCAGTAGGTCTCTTGGTCAGGTTCTTCTTAAGCGTCTCTCGTAGAAAAGGTCTTCAGAGAGTTGTTCTATGAGGGGATTCTCGTGGCCAGCCAACTTTGCGTAATAATTTTGAGCATATCAGCTCCCTTGTGGTACGCCAGATCCTACTCTATGGGATATAGACTGCATCATCGTGTTTCGCAGAAAAGTAGCGATCTGGCAAGTTAAATTTTAGTAGCAAATAGTATGGCTGTGGTAGAAGATGCTTGATATTGTATAAGAGTCCAGAGTGCCATACTTTATGTGCTTAAAAGTGCTTAAATGGAATCTCAAAACACTGTACTACAAAATTCGTTGTTGTGTTGACTATTTGTGAACTTGCTGGACTGTGGCGTGGTGTTCATAAGGCCTGGCTGTTGTCTTCGTATTATATTATACAGATTATCCTTAGCCTCTTCAGTAACAAACTTTCAGCTATTTTCTCTTGTGTGGATAGCAAGCTTATAGGTCTATAAGATCTCATGTTCAGGTTTTCCTTGTTTAGCTAGCATAATAATCAGGCGTATTTCCATATGGATGGAAAATAGGATAGATTCACCATACCATTATAGATTGTGGTCAGTAAAGAGATTCCTTTTTCAGGAGAATTTTAAAGAAGTTTTCTGTGATAAGGTCGTAACCCGGGGCTTTTGGGCCTTTAGTGTCTTGATATCGAATATGATTTATTTTTTCGTGAATGGCTTAATTAGCTCCCATTATCAGGGTTGACAATTTACAAAAATTGTTAGTTGGATATACCCAATCCCTATTTATAACATTTTATATTAATTGGTGCTGTCGTGACAACATACTAGCTGGTTCCGGCTGGCTACCGGATCCGTATTACTATATATGTGTGTTCTCGCTGTAGGTAGTATAGCGCACTGACGAGCTCAAATTAGAACGAAACCGGTCTGCGTTTCTAATCATGGTGAGAATACATCTAGCCTTACATAAAGAAAATGTAGTCAATTATATCTTACTCTAGATTTTCAAATTTTTATTCTGTCCAGAACTCCATACACTTTTAACGACCGGTCTTGCTGAGACAGCCTGTTTATACTCGCAATATTATATATGCTAGATATCTTTAAATTTTTTGTCACAAAAGGAAAATATTATATTATCAAACACGTCGTAACAAACGCCTTACAGGCACCCTCCGTTTTGTTCTGAGTCTTATCGACGAACTTTTTAAAATCAGATACACTGTACAATCGAAATAAAATATAATCGTATAATTACCATTAAGGGTGTTAAGTTTGCAACATTTCTAAATGTTTGCAATGAAAACTTACAAACGAAGCTTTACGATAACTTTATAATATCTGTTTTGTCAGCTTGTGGTTTTTCTCCATTTTCTCCATGTATCTTGTATAATAAAAATGAAATATTTTTAGCCAATTTATATATAGAGGGGCATATTAATAATTATTTTTTGTTATATATTTAATAAGATATTACACCGTCAATTTGCAAAAAATTGCTATGAATCACTAAAACAGCTACATACTAAATACATGTGTGAATTCAATAAAATTCGTCACTTTTCTCCACCATAATTTAATTTTTGTATGACAGTAATCTACTGGTGAATTATTCTAAGATGGCTGCTCGTATTTGTATTTTTGTTTGTTTTTATGAAATGTTCTTAACGAAAAAAAGTCTAACTGCTAAATACGAATTTTGTTGTCCTTAGAAGCAGCGTGGAGGTGCCTTACCTGGGCAGACTAATTTATTTCAAAACGTTAAATGGCATGAATATCCTATGGAAACACGAGGCCTATCCAGAGCAATCGAATTCATAAGAACAGTACAACAGTACATTACCCATCAAGCTGCCAGGATTGCTTATTTGGCATATTGTCAGAGTATCATATCGTATGGAACACTCATATGGGGTAACTCGTCAGCAGCAGAACATGTAAAGTAGGCACTAGACACTTACCAAAGTGGAGGAATTTATTGGTGCTCTAAACTAATGTATATAGTGTTACCTAATATTTGTGTTAACTCTTTGTAGAGTGTGTGTGTGTGCGTTAGGCAAAAGATTCGGAAGGCAAGTTCCATTAGCCACAAACTTTTTTCATGTATACGTAATTCTTTGTAGTCATAATTTCGCTTTATTTTAACTCGATGTTTCCTAATATACACAGACATTGTGTACCCGATAGAGATAGTTAAGTGAACGTCTTCCGAGCCTGTCGCCATATTCAGGCTATTTTTGCGTTGAATTTGTATTTGTTTTCATGCGTTTGACTTATCCATTGCAGATTCTTACGTTTGCTTAATTAAACTTGGTCTAAAATCGAAATGAACTATTTTGGATATTTCTTTTTTCACAATTTTATATGATATGTTGCCTATGTGTCCCATATTTGAAAAGTGACTTCATGAATAATTTCTTTAAATCAACCCTAGGTTCCTACATGTGAAGTGGCAGAAAACCGGCAGATTTTAAATTTTTATTCGTTGAGATTTAAAAAAAGGATATTATTTTAAAACGAATAACTGAAACTATTTTGAACATTTCCTGTTACTTCCGGGGAACTTTTAGTATACACTCTCTTTTTTTTCGTGCTTTCAGCTCAAGATTCATAATAAAAATTTGAAATTTGGTGGTTTTGTATAGCTTGACGTGTACTATAAAAATAGTCTACAAAAAGCTAACGTTTTCATTTACAAAAATTATCAATGGCATTGGGCAAAAATTGTGTAATAGATTTTTTAATCTGACTCTTCGGAGCATTTTTGAAAAAAAAGCTGTAGTAGATTAATTGGAATTATTGTAAGTTACAAACCTGCACTGTATATATAATACTTACAATTGCAGATAAGTTGGAAATGTAAGTTAAATTTTACAACTTTGCTAGGCTCTTTTAAAATTTAAGCTTGCTGAAGTCAACATTTGTAAGTGTGAAGAAAGTTTGTAACAGCTCACCAACTTGCAGTAAGGTTACAAAAGAAACACTTGGATTTGTAATACCACTGTGGGGAAGATTTGTTATTTACAGAAAAACTTGCAGGATTCTTTCTGTAAGTAACCTATTAAACTTTCACTTTCTTTGGAAAAAATTCTGCGAGGATGGTGCAATACTCCCACTGAGCAAAGGTAATATTGCACCAACCTCGCAGAATCTTTTCCAAAGAAAGTGAAAGTTTGATAGGTTACTATTATAAGTAGAATATTTCAACTGATAAGTTTTAGCTGATTATAATTAATGTATTGATTTTAATTTGTTTTATCTAGGCTTTTATTAACTGACTAATTTTATGACTTCTAATCAACGAAGTTTCGTGAATGCACTGGTTAGTTTTAACATTGTGTGTGAGTTACTTTGCTGAGGCATGTGCTTTCATAGTTTTTTGTATTGACGTGTTCTACACATTTTTATATGTATTGATGGTGCAAATAAATATATTATTATTCATATTATTATTATTATTATTTGTATTATTATAATTGTTATTGTTATTATAAGAGTATCGATAATATCCTCGAGCATATTAAGCTTCTGGTTAAGAGTCAAGCTTCTATCAATAAATAAAGGACCAATTATGGAATTTCTCAGAATACCCGCGCAAACAAAAACTTTTATGGCCACTGTGTATGACCTCAAAAATATGAAGATTCTCGTTGCTCCAATAGTAATAATTATGCTTATTCACGTTTCTATTTATTTTTAAGCTACTCTCATCACAAAAGTAAATGTTTGTCAGTATATGAGAGGTGGCATTAATGAAATTCAAGCTAATTTCGCAAAACCCCATTCTTCGGTCAAAATATCTTCATGAAGCTCTTATATATATATATATATATATATATATATATATATATATATATATATATATATATATATATATATATATATATACAGATAGATGAAGCAATTTCAGTCACTTTTAAACAGTTTCGTGTGACATTTCTAACTGAAGTGCCACTGCGCGTATTGATATTATGCCTTCTGCAAGGGTACCTGAAACTTTAATTTGTATTGCTATATCTAGCACTCGAGGGTTATATATATATATATATATATATATATATATATATATATATATATATATATATATATATATATATATATATATATATATATATATATATATATATATATATATATATATCTGATTTTTCACTGAATCAGTGTCTGCAAACTTCTTCACTTAGGTAATCCAGACCATACCGATGACTCACGTTACAGCAATGACGGCGTCTCCATGGAGGCTGCAGAGCTGCAGCGCCATCGAAATTTTGCTTGAAAGTGCAGTTTTTTTTATTTTATCAAGTAAGTGCTGTTAAAAAATAACGTAAATTAAAAAAATGATAAATTTTGAATGTGTCATTATTTCTATATATTTAGATGCAAGGGTCTGCACACAACGCCAGGCAGCACGAATCATTACTGATATGATTTTGATTTCTATATATAGCTGAGAGTGTACCGTGTGTGTACCTATAAAGAAGTCAGACACAGTGGGCTAGTACAGCAGGCGCCAGCTGAATTATGCCAGGAATATGTTACAGAATGCAAATAATGGCAACTGCGTTACACATACTCCTGGCCCTGGCCTCTGTTATTCTGTCATTCTGTTATTGGGCGCGTTCACCGGGCCCCAAGAGCTGCGTCAGCTGAATTGTTATGTAAAAAAATGTTGACATTTATCAATATATTGTCAACATTTTTTTCACTTCAGCTGCTAGCACCTGCTGGCTCCTGGTTAACTCGCGCATTGTTTTGATTAGTATTCCTAGGTATGTGTGTTCTATATTGTATAACCCACGGCAGTATTTGTGTATTGTGTTATATCACATTCTTTTTTGGCTTTTCGTGATTTTCTTGCAATTCGTTATTCCAACGTTTATCTGTTTTCTGTTCGTTTGTGTGTTGCTCTGCATTGTAGCTTGTTTTTCTAATCACACCGATTCAGTTTTTTAGGTGCGGGGCTTCAGTGTATTGTTTATTTTCTTAGACTAATAAGTGTGATTGGAAGCTGAAAGTGTTTCCCCACCTCAAACTTAAGCAACAAATACAAGCATTTTGTTTCTGTCGCACATTGAGATAAATTAAAGGGGGTAGGGTGACCGTTGCCCAATTTAAATATATTTTTCCGAGCGGTTGGCCCAAGGTAGCGCTAGAAAATGTAATCGGAAAATATTTGCGGTTTTGCTGTAAAATAAAAACATTTTATTTCGTTTTACGTGTGTATTTCTTAGTGGTGGCCTTGGTAATGACGCCTGGACAATAACAGGTATTCGTGAATTTTGGACAGTTGCTTGATAAGATAAAATTACATGAAATTTTCATTTAAAGAAATAGTCATATGTGACTAATTTATGCTTTTATTTATTTATTGTTACATGGTATCTTCTGTTGTTACCTTCTACAATGTTTTAAGTGTATTGTAATTGGTCCCTTTTTGGACTGTTGGGCAAAAAAGTATTATTATTACCATTACTATTATGCGTACATATGAATCATGTGATTATTAAGCGTATAATTTTAAATAAAGAAAATGCAATGGTCGCAATGAGTCGTGGAAGGTTGAAACTTTTTTGGTAATGTAATTAACGAAACCTATCCTTTGAGGGTATTCGATACCTGCCAATCTCACTCCTGCCAACTTTCAATTTAAGACATTGACGTTTGACCCTCAGACAAAAAAAACTTTTTTTACTTTCACGTACATTGCACGGGGGTGGTGCAATGTACGTGAAAGTACTATTTAACGAAAGAAATCCGAACCGTAACGCAGTGGCGGTTCGTGGATATAACCGCCATTGAAAGTCCCCCCCCCCACTTTCAATATCCACGAACCGCCACTGCGTTACGGTTCGGATTTCTTTCGTACTATTTACCGAAGGAAATCCGAACCGTAACGCAGTGGCGGTTCGTGGATATTGAAAGTGGGGGGGGGGACTTTCAATGGCGGTTATATCCACGAACCGCCACTGCGTTACGGTTCGGATTTCTTTCGTTAAATAGTAACGCCGCTCTCCTTGCGCATTTTATAATAACTTAGTAGTTGGAAATAAGTTCAGTTCTTTTTCCAAATGGTAAACCATTTCTCTTTTATCTATTATTATTTTACCATTAATGCCACAAAATAACAATAAGCTAAACAAAATAAACGATAGAGCTTTAAAAAAATATTTCGTTCACTAAACAAGCCTCAATATGGAATTTTGATATTCTTTTTACAGGAGACCTAGGAAAGATAGCCTTATCACTTTAATAAAATTATTTTTTCTTACTTTATGGTGATGATATTCAAGATATAAATAGTTATCTTTGCGGCCATGAGACAAGTATTTTCTTGCATGTTATTCCTCATTTAAGAATGATAAAAATGAATAGCGGTACACGTGTACACGTTCTCCTACATTTTGATTTTTGTGAAGTAATTTGTCGCAACCTACCTATCCAAGAATTAGAGCAAACATTGTTTTAAAGGCAATTGATCAAGCCTCAAATGAGGTAACACGCAACCTCCTTTCCCGTAAAATTTTTTGGGGTTAAGCCTACCCCGGCTAACGGGTTGACCTAGTGATGAGGTGAGTCTCGCTTCATAATAAAATCGACTATCTCGTGGAATTTCAATATTGCATACAATGGTAGAGATGTTATTTTTAAAATTAACACCCTGCATAATCATCATTCATCAGATCATCATTCCTACCTGCAATGGCCTAAGTTGAGGACGTAGCCTTGGTAACAAAAAATTGCTTTATTCCTAAAGAAATGCATAAATATATTGTTAATTTGTAGTAATTTGTTTATTTGTTATACTGTATGCACGAGACAAATTGGGTTATTTAGTTACTGAAAATGAAATAATTCTGTACTTGCCCAACTCATGGTTTGCTTTTTACTTAATATTGCTTTAAATGATATTATAAAAAATTAATACAATTTTCTGTAGATAATAAAGAAAATCGTGGCTACATAATATACCTACCTAAAAGCTGATATAAGTAACCGGAAATCATTTCCCAGCTCTGATCACCAGCTAAGGCTACCAAAAATCCTTGAGAAGTTATGACGTTTATCTTATCAATTGCTTCAAGTATAAGGTTAAGTATCCCCTCTTCCTGAAAGAGATCTTGTCTGTTTCTAAGCGCTCTCAGTTTGTTTTGCTTTTCTTCGTGTTCTAAAATAGATAAAACAATATCAATTAACCGTATACCGTATACGTATGTTATAGTAGGCAACTGAGAATAGACCTTACCCATGTCATCTTCTGGCTGGGCAAAATAATTAATTAAGTCCTCTAGACACATGACCATTTCACTCAAATTGACTGCTTGGAAAAACACAGAATGTCGTCTGTTCATTTGCAAGTTTTCGAGTCCCCTGAAATTTGTTTGGTTTTAAGTTACTATGTCTATATAAAAAAAAAAGCAAAACAAACCATTCATTCTTCAAAAAAAGCTTTTTCATTCTCACGAAATTAATTTAGGGTCACAACGAAAATATTCGTATTCCTGTACCCATAAACTTCTGGAACGTTATATCACTCGAGTTTCAACGAAAAAATGACATTTTTCACAAAATCGCCCCTCATTTATCCCCTGAAGCGAACTTACCCAAAAAAATATGAAGCGTTTCTTTGTCAGGTGCTAACTGGATACCAAATTTGAAGATGATATCTGAATTCGTTTGAAAGTCATTGCTAACAGACAGACGTAAGGCCGACAGACCGACCGACCGACAGACAAAAAAAATTATTTACAGAATAAAGTGTTATGTTTTGAGACTTTACGTTTAAAAAAATTGATTTTCGAAATTTCTGGTACCAATGGTCCACCACCACACATTCAACTCCTAATTTAATTTCAACACAATACCAGATGTTTGATGATATTGAAAGTTTTCTAATAACCAACCCTAAAACTTATATTACTCGAGTTTTAACGAAAAAAATTCAATTATCACCAAATCATCCCCCATTCAGCCGCCACCCCCTGATTTTACCCAAAAACAATCTATTTTGTCGGGTGTAACTGTACACCAAATTTGAAGATAATATCTCAATTCGTTCGGAAGTTATTGAGCCTACTAACAGTCAGACGTATAGGCCGACAGACCGACCGACGACAGAAAAAAGATTTTCGTCCCAGAATCAAGTTTTTTACGTTTTGAGACTTTTTACGCCATTTTCGAATACAGAAATTTCAAAATTTTTGTCACCGATGTTCCACCCCCACACATTCAACCCCTAAAGTAATTTTAGCACAGAATAGCAGATGTTTGATGAAATTGAAAGTTTCCTAATAACCAACCCTAAAACGTTATATAACTAGAGCTTTAAAGAAAAAATTTCAATTTCCACCAAATTGTCCCCCATTCTCACCTTACCCCCTGGAGCGATTTTACCCAAAGACAATCGGAACCGTTCGCTTGTCGTGTGTTAACTGTATACCAAATTTGAAGATGATATCTCAATTCGTGCTCAAGTTATCCTGGCTACAAACAGCCAGACATACAGACCGACAGATTGGCAGACCAACAGACCGACAGACGGACAGACCGGCAGACCGGCAGACCGGCAGACCGATAGACCGACAGACACAAGAATTTTACGTTCCCAAATCATGTTTTCTATGTTTTGACACTTTTTTCGACGTGTAAACGAAAAAAAAAATTGAAATTTTTATCGCCGATGCCATACTTCCATATGTATTGACAATGTGGAAGTAATATTATTTGCGCGACAATGGTAGATCAGCAGGAGCAATTTTACCCCAGAAACCTATGAATTATGCAGCGCTTCTGTCTTCTGTAAGCAGGATAGGTGTATTTACGTATCCAACATCGCATTGGATACCTTACTGATGACTCAAAACCTCATTCAAAGAGCAAAAAAACCTCATCCAAAGGTATTCAATTTTCTCAGAACGCCACGGTCTCAGTAGTTATTCTTTAGTTTACGCAAAATAAATTCATTATTCTTAATTTTTAAAAAAGTTCGGCAGAACTTTTGCACAGCGAGCCGACCCATACAGCACAAGATATTCTCAGAATGTTATCACAATGTGAGCACATTCTTTTTTCAGAACATTTGTTTCGGAATGTTCTAATAACATTCATGGAATTTCAAACTGCATCTTGAATATTCTGAGTACAGTCATCCAATCACATCCTAAGAAAATTCTTCATCAATATACTGAGAAAACTTGAGTGGATCATTATTCAGAATATTCGCTCAGAATGTGTTCGAGATATCCTTACAATATTATATAACTATAAAATTTAATAAAAAAGATAGATGATGATCAGGGTATAAATATAGTGTGAGAATTATCAGAGGAACTATTTTGCATGTTTGATTTTGTTATCTGTTCTGTAATAAATACATCCGAAAGTTGTATATTTAGGCGTAGAGCGCATGTCCATACCGAAGGGCTGATGCCGATAGACGTAAATGTAAATTAATGTCAACTTGAATGATGTTAGGTCATGCTGTGTAAGGTTATATTGTAACATAATTAATTAACCATAATAATGTGACATGAACACGGAGAACAGTGTGTAATTACAAACATAACACGGAGTACAGAAGCAACTAAAACATGGTGTCAGGTTGTTAAGAACTAAGAGGCACCCAGTAAATAAACAAGTTTTAAAGCATTTTTTTTACAGTTGAAACCGACAAAGGGTTCGCCACTTTTGCCTAAGACTATCATCTTACGAATTAGGTACACATATATTGTATAATATATAATTAAAAAATTGTGTTCTTTAATAGTAATAGTAAATTATGCCATATAAACCGCCACTTAACACTTTTCCAGTAGAAAAGACAAATAAGCTGGAAGATGTTCTCTGTTGTCTTGATGAAGCCAAAGACAAATATTACTATGAAAACGTTAAAATTTTATAACTTCTATGAAAAACCAGACCATTCACTGTTTTGTAACGGAACTTAAGAAGCAACCCGCTAGTTATGGATGTATCTGCATAATTA
This sequence comes from Tillus elongatus, assembly GCA_964006375.1. NCBI lineage: Eukaryota > Metazoa > Arthropoda > Insecta > Coleoptera > Cleridae > Tillus > Tillus elongatus. Next base: position 119,960,636 of record OZ023263.1, read on the forward strand.
TAAAAATACATACACAGGTTGAACGATCAAAGATACATTAATTCTGGGTCTCTACAACAAGCAAGTACAACAAAAGATTATTTACGAAACTGATATTACGCTATCATAAGTGCAAGAGTACTGCAAACATATAGAATTGTGTACGGAACATCTGTGGCTTTTTAGTCAAGTAGAAGAAGTTAATGCTGTAAGAAGTATGATAAGAGCAGAAAATCTGGACCTGAACATATGGTAGGTAGATGAGCTGTGTACAATCAAACTTGCAATTTATGAAGTATGCTTTCACAACTAGAATATCCAAGCTGTTGGTGACAAACATCGGACATCGGGATATGGAAATAGATTTAGAAGTCAAAATCAAGTCCGTGGGAGCAGAGCAGAGAGCAACCATACAAGGGAAGGATCAAAAGGTCTGATCGATGACTTCCAGTTGTAGTTTTTTGTAAGTGCAAGTAAGTGTGTATTTGTGCCATATTATGTCCAATTTAGTTGTGTTCTATAAAGGCATAAGTACTATTGTGTAATGCAATTCCTTTAATACCACACTGACAGCCTGTAGGATCAATAGTCTAGGCAAATTTCAAGTTACTTCAGTGAAGTAACCTCGAACATTCATCTCGGAAATTTTGTGTTTGGCTATTAAATTTTCTGGAAACTCAAAGAACTGTATCTTTATTTTATTTTATTTTTATGTTATTTAAATTTTAATTAATGTTTTATTCACAAACATATCTTTTCATTTGTTATATTAATTAATCTGAATAAATGTGCTATACTCTTATTAAGTGTCTGAGCGTGAGTTTACAGGTGTGTGTAGCCACTAGAATAATGGTAACCTACACAAGGGTGAGTGATAGAAGTTCAAATTACAACATATATGGCGAGTTGGGCTTGCTTATACGAAAATATATACCAGTCCAGTTAAATGGAGGAAAATTAGTAAATTTTGAAGACAAATCAAATATTTCATAGCTTTGTATTTCCTTAATTTCTGTGTCACTTAAAAAAATGTACACAGGGTGTTTCGCATAAGAATCAACACAGAGCAGGGGCATGTAGCTAAAATATGGTGATGGTGATTTAACGCAACTTAGCTATATACTAAGTTGCACCACTGAGAAGTTATAGGCCTTCAAAGTAGGGTTTTCAATTTGGAGAAAGATCAATATCTGCGTAATACTTTAACTTAGAGAAATCAAATTTGATACACATTCTAAGTATACCAAGAGCATTTATCGATGGTAAGTAGAGTTCAATTAAGCCATTTGGAAGAGTTGATTAGGAATGATGCACCCTTAAAATGTCACAATTTTTAAACATATTTGTGGATTTAATAAATTATTATTTCATTTTATGAGGAATTTAACTTTGAAACTTTTGTTACTCTTGTTATTTTCAAAAAACTTTGTTGGTTTCCAGAAAAACACGAATAACTAAAGAAACATATTTTATGGAAGTTGCTAAAAATCATATAGAAATCAATATGTGCCAATAAAATTATGTATACGTCAAATTTGACAATCAGGGGAAAAAAGTGTGAATAAGTATAATTTATTAGAAAACAAGCAACAGAAATAAAAAAATTGCTAACGCTAAGTTATAGAAATTCTTCAAAATGATAGTTTTATAGGCATCTATTGAATTTTTGATGATTTTAAGTTTTAAGTAACATTGATAAAATATGTCTTCAGTTATTTGGGTTCTTCTTGAAAACGACAAATATTTTTTGAATAATAAGCGGAAAAAGTTTTAGAATTTACTTCCCCATAAAATTAAATATTAATTTTTTAAATCCGCCAATAGTTTAAAAAAATGTTACATTTAATGGGTTCATCGCCCTAGTGGACCCTTTATAGTGCTTCAATTGAAATCTACTCACCATCGATTCATGCTCTTGGCACACCCAAAACGTGTATCAAATTTGGTTTTTCTAAGTTAATTAAAGTATTGCTGAGATATAGATTTTTTTCGAAATTTAAAACCCATTTTGAAGGCCTATAACTTCTCAGGGGTGGAACTTAGTATGGGGGTATGTTGTATTAAATCACCGTATTTTAGGTTCCCCTATACGCCCCTGGTCTGTGTCGGTTCTTAGGGGAAACACCCTGTATATCTTTTTAAAAAAGCAATGTTCCCAGGAGTATATGTATGAACATTTTGAGAAGATTCATTGAATGTTCGTGGGACATTTTCAGAACATACTGGGAGCTCCTAAGAATATTATAAATAACATTATGAGAACGTTATTAGTATGACAGAATTTGTCCCATTGTCATGTTCATAGAATGCTCTATGAATATATATTGTATCTTGTCAGAATGTTCTGGGGATGTTTAAATATTCTTTCGAAACATTCCTTGTATGTTCTCAGAATGTGTCTGTGCTGTATGGGGATGTTCCTTAAGCTGCCTTAACTGAGACCGTTATTATATTGTTTAACACGTCTGATTACGTACCTACATATATTACAAAGCCGGAAGTATATAATTCTAAATTTTAAATAAAAATTGTTTAAAAATGTCACCCCTTCAAAATATTTTTTGAATTTTCTTTTACAACCAATTTAATATATTAGGCTTGCAACGAGATTAACTTTAAAATACTAACGTAATAAATTGCGTGAACAAAGAACTGCATTTTCTAATAACCCTTGCTGTCTTCGACTCCTCTTCTTGACTTCTACTAAAATCAAGGCCATCGTCCATCTTCCCTTCTTCGTGCAAAACTGCTTGCTTTTCTTCAACTTTCCCTACACCTTTTTTCTTTGTTTCGTAAGACTGAAAATAAAAACAGGTAATTAGTGAATTTTTTGGGGTCATACTGCCGTTAACGTACTTTTAGACTGTTTTAATGAATAAATCATTATATTATGCTCCATACGCATAAATCATTTCATTCCTTCTTTATATTATAGTTTTTTAAGCCTATTAGGAACAATATTTTTATAAATTTGTAAAAAAACGCCATGTCGCGGCAAGTGCTTTATGTTAACAAATTTTCATAAAATGATTTTCATCCTATAATTAACGTATACAATTATTTCTGCTAACTTGTATTATAACGGATATATTAAGCTTTACCGTAGAAATACATGACCCTGCATATATGTAAACAGATAAAAACTGAAACTAACCCCGAATAGGTGTTTTAGAGGTCCTGGTTCGCGATAATTTGTAGAAATATCCTCACAATTCAAAAGTCGCGGTCTTCTAATTGGCGAATCTTTTCTACGAAATTTCGCAAAAAATTGTGGACTATTAAACCATAATCTCTAGTACTAAAACTACTGCCAAACCATCAGAGGGTCTATTTGAAATGATAATGATGGTTGAAGCTGAAATTTAAGGGTTTGGAAAACGCTCTTCTTGTCACATTTTCTCTACATAACCCGTATTTCTTTCAGGCTCTATGCCTAAAAGTCGCTAATGTTGACGTTTCAAATCGCGACTTTCACGTTTTAAGACGAAAACCAAAACTGTTTTCTTAAAATGCATATAACTTTTTTCCTTTTAACTCACAGCTCTAAATTTTGGCACCTAGTTTACATTTTATGATATAAACCCACATACCATGGTTGCCATAACTTTGTTATTTCCGGAGATATAAAAATTTTCTAAAAGAAAAAACAAATTTTCCGGGAAAAACTGGGCCGATTTTCCTAGCTAACGAACTTGTTCAAGCTACTTTCAGAAGGTAGGTACTCACCAAATTTGATTGAAATCGGCCAATTCTTTTTTGAGTTATCGGTGTGATACATACATAGATACACACACATACACACACACACGCACGCACGCACGCACGCGCGCGCACAGATATATATATATATATATATATATATATATATATATATATATATATATATATATATATATATATATATATATATATATATATGTATGTATTTCTTTAAATTCAGAAGTCGTGATCTTCTCATAAGTGATTTTTCGTTAAAAAATTCACTAATACGGCCTGCTGTAGAGTTATACTTGGTCATGGCATGTTCTAAATTATTGGAAAATTTATTTATCATGGTAGGGTTGCTCAACCTAATTTAACTTAACTTAACTTGTTTTTTTTTTGGTTTATGTAAACCTATCTTTTATGTCGTGCTTCAAAACCTTTTTAACAATCATCACTAGCTTTATTATCGTGATTTCATTTTATAGGGTAATGCACCTTCAACTATTTAGCATAACTACTTGTATGCGAAAATACAAAGCCTAGTGGAGCCTAGCCCATAACACATTTTTGAAGTAGTGTGTAAATATTCGACCAAAGATGTATGTTGCTGTGATGTAAAAATTCTTCTGTTACTTACATTAGGTTAAGCCTAAAAATCTTCAAAGGTCATTTGTTATGCAAATTCTACAGCTCTGTGGAGGGCTGGCCTTGGTATGCTAAAATTGATAGCGGTTGCCCGAAACGAGGTTTTGTTTGTTACAACATACATTGCATTTTTCATCAATTGGTCTGAGAGTCTTTTTCTCTTCCTTGCAGTACTGTTTTGCATGTAGATAATAAAGTTCATAATCACTATCCAATTTTGTGTTAAAATTCACAACAAAGTATCCCGACAAGTATGGGACAGTGCCCCACACATTACCTTATATTTTGTTTCATTCGTATCCTTTATCTAACAATATAAATCTAGTGGTAAACAAAAAGAAAGCCAGCTATTAATTGTATATTTTTCCATAAGAATACCTAAATGTTTACTTACCATCTGCAACTATTAACTTAATATTTCATTGATATTGTAGATTATAGATAATTTAATAAGTCGTATAGGCCTTTTGCCTCTCAGCACTCCGACCCCAATGGGTCTTTTGTGCATGATTCTTCTTCTTAATAGTCGCTCAAAAAGTTCAGACTTTTTATGTAAACCACTACCTTCTTGGGGGCTATTTTACCTATTTCCTGTGGTGTTAGGTTCGCCCTCCCAAGGTATTTGAGCCTTTTGCAGAACTGAGCCACGCAGTCACATAGCTCTGTTGTTTCTGCTGCTTCAGTGCGGTATCTGAAGTTTTAACAATCCGCCTTGCCCATCTTTATGATGAGGTGATACCTTACTGGGGAGTGTCCTGTGATTATTCTCATGTCGTTCCTGGTCAATCCAAGAAACAGAGTCCTCTGGAGATGTTGTGAGGTACCGTTTAGACCGCCTGGCGTTTTCCTGCAGTACGACAGCATTTGGTTCTTCTCCCAAGTATCAAGTTCATTTCTTACGTGATTTTTGTTAGTCCACAATAGGGCCTTGGAACATAGGATGGTGTTGTTGCTGCCCTTTTACAAGGCTATCTGTTTCCGAGTTTCCTTCGAAGCCCTGATGCCCTGGTACTTACATCAAGGTTACTTTGTTGTTGGCAGACAGTTGCGTCATGGATTTTTTGCATTCCTAGATCAGTTTAGACTCGGTCTTTTTTCTATGGCTTAACAGGCAACTTTAATAATGTCATCATCCCTTCACTGGCAAATACATATAGTTAATTATTTGAAATTTCAGGTTTCGCTGATAACTGACTGTAATTTATCCCCTGACTCTGAATGTGGCTGTGACAACAACATGGACTACATATTTTCAGGTATTTATTGTGTATTGTATTGTATAAAACTCTTTTTACGGGCATTTAAAAATAGTGTTTTAACTAAAGTTCGAAAACAATTTTTGCACGTGAATTCGCAAACATTTTTTTCACAATAACTTATTAAATTATCAATTAATAGCATTTCACAAAAATTTGAAAAAAATGCGAAAACACTGAAATAAATGTCTGGGAAAACTGACTAGATATTTTCTATAGGAAAATTTACTGAACAATTAGATAAAATTCAAATTATATATCTAATCTGTAATTGAAATCGAAAAAAACTCTGAATTCAGCAAGTGCGTTATAGTAGTGAATGTTTTTAATATTAAATATGCCTTTTTTAACGGAGGCAGGCAACAAATTTGGTTACCGGCATAACCTATATAGCAAAAACAATGTACCATACTTCATCAAAAGAACTTTATTGTTTGAAAAAGTACAAACATTTTCCGAAAATAGACTTAAGATGTTCCCCAAAAAACTGATTCGATTTTTCTGGCCAACGAACCTGTTCAAGCTATTTACCCACCTAGCAAGATATAATTATTCACAAAAAGATTTCCGACGGAACTTCCATAAAAAAAATTACATGAAAATTTGCCAACAATTTTTTGAGGAAAATCCGAAAATATTCTTTTGCAATAACTTATTAAACATTTATTACCAAAATGTAACAAAAGCGTTACAAACAATGATTTCTACGAAAACACAAAAACAGTTCTGCTAAAATTGACTAACTATTTTTTTTACAAAAAAGTTGCCTAAGGAATACATAAAATTCAAATTATGTACTTAATCTGTAACTAAGTTTAAAAAATAGGAAAATGCAAAAAATATTTCCAAAACTGAAGCCTGTAGGTATAGGGAGTTGCTCAATTTGAAAAAATTGAATTGCAACAGTTCGACTGTTTCCAAATTCAGTCACTATTTGAGAGCACTCTTTATACGGCATCTCGATTTTTTCGACAAATAGTAAACGAAAACCTCTCTGAATGCGTCACTTTCATGAGACTCTCCTGTCTATTGGTAAATATAATTGAAAACCTCTCTAAATGCGTCATTTTCATGGGACTCCGATTTCCGTTAGAAAAAACGCCGTATCACAATTTTTGATATGTTCCAAAATGTAAAAAGTTGAAAAACAATTGAAGTAATTCGAAAAAGACAGGCAATATTAATGTTTTCTCCTTACAAGCATGCATTAAAATTGGATCGAAAGTACAATAAAGCTACAATAAATGGGCTGTTCCATTAAAAAAAAAAAACTTGTATCACCCCGTAATTGTCAATATAATGTGGTAAGATGCAGCTCAAACACCCTAGAAATAAGTTTTATAATATTTTCCTGTATCTTGTATAATAACCGATATATTGACCTTTACAGTAAAAATGTACCACGCTGTATATATATATATATATATATATATATATATATATATATATATATATATATATATATATATATATATATATATATATATATATATATAACATGCAACAACTGAAATTGACTCCGGAGGCGCCTAGTTCGCACTCCTTTGAAAACATATTTTTAAAATTTTAAAGTCGCGGTTTTTTCAATAATCTTTTTTTCCCACGAAAATTAACGAAAACGTTCAGACTATTAAACTACAAAGTTTATAACTGAAACTACTGCCAAATGATCATAGAATGGCACTATTTGAAATGAATGTTCTGCAAATATTTTAGTAAAATGAAGAAGAGTGGTAGTTGAAGCGGTAACTTAAGGCTTTTTGAAACACATTTATGATGACATTTGTTTTACATAGCTCGTATTCGTTTCAGGTTTTCCGTCTAAAAATTGCAAATTTTGACGTTTCAAGAAGAAAACCTATAAAATTTTCAAAGTAATTTTTCTGTTATTTGTTGACCTCTTTGCGCCAAGAAAACCGAATCTTTGTCTGTAATATACAATAGATCTTGTTATCCACACAAACTATTTTTTTAAATTTCAACAACGCACCACGAGGGCTTACAGCCTAAATATTATCGTATCGTGGGTGTCGACAAGGAGGAAAGAGGCAACTTGTTAATTCTAGACTTGAAGGTTTTGAGGTTCGCGGGAGAAGGAAAAACAGGTGCCGGCAAGGAATTCCACAACTTGAAAGTCCTCGGGACAAAAGAGCTGGCATAACAAGATGTTCTATGTCTGGTGACCTGGACAGTAAAAGGGTGCCTTCGCTCTGTTCCCCTGGTAGATCTGTTGGGGGCAGCAGGTGGGGGAACTATGGAAGAAAGCTCCCCTGAGCAGTGCCCGCGCAGATATAAATATAAAAGAGAGAGAGAGGTCACCAACGGCACGTCGGTGGGCAAGGGAGGGCAGCCTTTGGGTGAAGGTAGGGTCACCAATGAGACGTATAGCTATCTTCTCAATCGAGTCGAGGATAGCGAGTGTAGAAGCGGTAGCGGCACTCCAGATGCGGGAGCAGTATTTAAGGTTTGGCCTTATTTGTGAAGTATATAAGGTATAGAGATCAGCTGGCGAAAAGTATTTGCGAGCCCGGAAGAGGAAACCTAATTTCTTAGCAGCCGCTTCTGCAATTCATGTGACATGTTGGTGCCAATTGAGATTTCGATCCACAGAAATGCCAACCAGTGGAAAGGACTCATTACTTTGAATAACTTGGTTGTTTATTGTGATGGGTCTAGGGCTGGTGTATCTCTTATGAGAAAGAAAGCAGGACTGTGATTTGGTGGGGTTAAATTGTACAAGATTTCTACTTCCCAGTCTAATATTTTTTGGAGATCCACGGAGACAGAACCCTCCATGAATCTGCGATCCTCATCTAATTGGGCTAAAGAGACAGGCTTAGAATATTGTATATTTGAGTGGAGGGTGCTGTCGTCCGCGTATTTGTGAACTGGGTTGGATGTGCTAGAAAGGAGGTCATTGATGTGGAGAAGAAACAAAGTAGGGGCTAAAGCTGAACCTTGAGGAACTCCTGCATTAATTGGATACAGTTTAGAGGAATGGCCATCCACGACAACAGAAATGCTCCGGTTGGAAAGGAAATTTGCTATCCACGTACAGAGTTTTGGTGGTAGGCCATAGGCCGGTAGATTATTAAGCAGCGCTGCGTGCCAGACCTGATCGAATGCTTTGGATATGTCTAGAGCGACAATCTGGGATTCACCGTGTAGTTCCTTTTGTGCATTACTCTCATCAGTGGCGCCCAATCTTTTTTAATATCTATAATTTTTTTTCTTTCAACTTAGATATCTGAATTTGGGTCTGCAGGGTAATTTTAATAGTATAAACCTAAGTACCAAACTTGGTTGCCATAGCTTTGTTATTTTCGGAGATACACAATTTTTCTGAGAGAAGACCCAAAATTATCCAGGAAAAAACAATTTTCTTAGCTAATGAAGTTGTTCAAGACACTTACAAAAGGAAGGCACCTACCAAATTTTATAAAACTCGGTGAATTATTTTTTGATTTCTCTGTGTGATACATTCATATATATATATATATATATATATATATATATATATATATATATATATATATATATATATATAGATATAGATATAGATATATAGGTTTTTTTCTTAAAACATCAACGTATTTATCTCTATAATCGACCAGATTAGAGGATTATTTAATGCGTTTTCGAATAAAAAATATTAAAAATCAACTTTGGTACAAAAAACATAAGAAGTAATTAATTTGATTTGATCTAATAAATTTGACATTTCGTTATTTGTTCAGCAGACTTAAATAGTGTTAAAACCTGCTATTAAAAATAATGTTCATCACTATGGAGCTGTATCATTAGAGAATGTTCAGCTAGAGGTGTTTTCTGAGTTTAAATAAAACGATGATTACCAATATTATGAATAACTGTGGGGTAGACTTTTTTAAAGTTTATCCGATAGCAATCTAAAGGATAGTAAACAAAATTGCAGTTGAGGTGATGACTATCCGAAATATTTCAACAATATAATAGATTTTTTTATTATGCTATACAATTTTTCTTAGAAACTACATACTGTTAAATGTTGTTGTTTAATAAAACCGTTTTGATTAATTTGTTATCACATGGATTGCTAGATAAGAAGATTAAATTCATAATGAATAGCCTGGTTTGCCATTTAGTCCTAGAATAATTAATATTCAATATTTTTCACGAAATTTGGTAGAGACCCATTTCAGCGAAAGCCAAATTCAGTGGCGTGCGCAGATTTTTTCTAAAAAAAAACGCTCTGTTTTTTGAAATTTTGGGTTTTTAAAAGTGATCTAGTAGGCTTGGTTTTATAAAAACGCGATGCCACTTGATATATATGTATATATATATATATATATATATATATATATATATATATATATATATATATATATATATATATATATATATTCAGTTTTAACTCATTTTGAATTTTATGTATTTTTTCAGTAAATTATCGGGAAGAAATATTTACTCTGTTCTCTCAGACATTTGTAATGCTGCCAATTAAATAATTAATGTATAATAAGTTATTATAAAAAATTGTTTTCGACTTTTGTGAAAAAAATTGTTTCGCAGCTTTCCGTACAAAATATAATTTCTGTATAACATTAAGTATTTAAGCCATATTTGTGGAAAAAAAATGACGATTTTTCGTGAAATCAATTGTTTGCAAATTTTCATTTCAAAATGTATTTTTCTAATTTATGTAAATAATAATATCTTTGCAGGTGTGTATAAATAGCTTGAAGAGGTTCGTTGGCAATTAAAATGGGACAAGTTTTTTCGGGAACATATTAAGTTCAATTTTAGAAATTTTTGTACTTTTTCAAACAATAAACTTACTTTGATGAAATATCCTACAATAGTTTTACTATAAAAGGTTATACTGTCAACCAAATTTGATGCCTTTCATTAAAAAAGATATCAGACAATAATTAAAAATATTTCTATGAAAACTTCTTACCATAACGCACTTGCTGTGTCCATACTTTTATAATAAAAATCGGCAAACCAAATTTGGTTGTCATAGGTTTGCTATTTCCGGATGTACCAAAATTTTCCTAAAAGGAAACACAATTTTCCTGGAAAAACTGAGTCGATTTTCCCGGCTAACGAACTCATCGAAACCACTTCCAAACTAGGTACCAAGATTTAAATCTCTAAGTTAAAAGAAACAAGTTATAAGCCCTAAAAAAATGTGGGTGTCACTGATGATCAGAGAAACACTCAAATCCAAACTACTTTGTGCCGATAACAAAATCTATTGTATATTACAAACAAATACGAAGCTTTTTTGGCGCAAAAAGGTCAAGAAATACCAGAAAAATTACTGATAATTTTTTTCCTAAAACATACAGTCGCGATTTAAAACTTCAGAATTGGCATATTTTAGACAGCGAATCTGAAACAAATACGGGTTATGTAGAAGAAATGTCATAAAAAGTGTGTTTGGCACCAATTTTTTTTTAAACGTCTATAACTTTTTTGGTTTCACACAGCCATCTAAATTTTGTTATAGAGTAAATCTTTTATAATGCAAGCCTGTGTCACAAATTTGATTGAAATTGCCTTGTTATTTCCGGAGATATATTTGTTCTGAAAGGAAACCCAAACATTTCCAGGAAAAACCAGTGGGATTTTCCTGGCTAACAAACCTATTGAAGCCACTGGCAAAAGAAATGTAGTCACCAAATTTAATTAAAATCGGCCCACTATTTTTTGAGTTATCGGTGTGATATATATATATATATATATATATATATATATATATATATATATATATATATATATATATATATATATATATATATATATATATATATATAATCTTTTTAAGCAAGTTCACTAAAAACTGATAAAAACTGACTTGGGTTTCTCCACCATTTGAAATAGTACATCTTTATTATTTAGTCCTTATCGAGAATGGTAGTGATATCGAAACCCTGCGCCTGAACTATCTCATGCAAGGTTTTTACCAGTTATTTTTGTTACCTTTTTTACTTAAATAAGATTCCACCAACAGCCAAACAAAAATTTGCTTCCCTGCATTTAGAAAAGTCTAGCCGCAGCAAGTACGGTATGGTAGTGAATTTTCATAGAAATGATCTGTCAACAATTTTTTTCTTGTAACATAGAAATCTATGTTGTATATAGTTTACTTTTTATATCATAAACCTACGTATCAAATTTGGTTACCATAGCTTTTTTATGTTAGGATAATTTTTGCAACATTTTCCCGGAAAACCTGGTCCGATTTTTCTGGCTAACGAACTTATTCAATCCACTTACAAAGGAAAGGTACATGCCGAATTTTATCAAAATTGGAGCAATATTTTTTGAGTTATCGGTGTGATATATATATATATATATATATATATATATATATATATATATATATATATATATATATATATATATATATATATATATATATTTATATATATAATGAAACTTCCCCGGATATGGGTTCTAGGGGTCCTAGTTCATGCTCGTTTGAAAACATTTTTTGAAATCAAAAGTCGGGATTTTTTCTAACAAAATTCACAAAAACCATTTACAATTTGAATAACTTTGAGTATTCCGAATGCTATAATCTAAAATCGTATTTGTGTCGGAAGAATTGAATATTTTATATTACTTTGTTGGCAAACAGACTTTGTAATTATTATAATAGCAAAAATAGGAACAGTAAATTTTAAAAACTAATTATTTTCTTGCTTATATAATTTATACTTATAAAAATACCTCCTGGTCTGGAAACTAAGTTGAAACATTCTATATTTCTTTTAGCATAAAATAATAATTTTTTTCTTTTACTTTTTCTTAGCACTTTCTCTTAGTTTCTACAGTTCTCGATAAAAACGTAATCGTGTAAATGTTATTGAAGGTTATACATTTGTGTTTAATCAAATCGTAAATGGATCAAATATTGTGTTCATGTAATAGCTATGTGTAGATATAATATGACTTGTTTTCAAGGTAAGGATTTTTTCTGGATTAACAATAATTGTGGTTCGTATTACTTAACCCATAAATGAATCATTTTTACAGTTGCCTTTGCATGACTGTTTCATTAAAAAAATTTTCTTAAAATAACTATTTAATTTTGTTTAAAGTTTATGTAAAGTGTCGACTGTCGTCAGAGGAATAAATATAATTTTGATTTTATCTTTAATTAAAAAACTATTACAAGTACATTTTTGTTTGTAAAAGAAACAAATTTCTTTGGTCCATATTTCTCTTTGACCTTTATATTTATCATTAGGTATTATTTCATAAATAGAAATTTCGGGACGCGGAAAGTGTGTTATAGTAGTGAATTTTCATAAGAATTGTACAGTCTTATACGAAATATTAATAAAATTGATACTTTAAACGTACAGAGACCTTAAAATGGATTTTAGAGGTCATAGTACGCGCACCTTTGAAGAATTCTTTCGCAAGTGTTGCCATCGATATCTCTGTATTATCAAAAAAATCTTGCGTTCTAACTTTTGAGAAAATTGCTCAAAACCCAATTCTCTATGAATCTAGAAAATTGAAATTTGCTATATCTATAGTTAGTGTAAGTCTCTTTAAAAGAAACTTGTATTAGAAATGTGATTAAAATTACAAAAGCTTTCCAGAAGGAAACTTAGTTCATACTTAGAAAAGTCAAGTATCTGCCAATTCATAAACGTATCAGTTATTTTTCTTTATTAATCGCCTGGATTATTGCGTTGTAGTCAACCTGATCAACTATATTTTTAACAGCTAATCAAGTTTTTTTTAACATATTCTTTATTAGTGAATTTTGTTAATAAAAAATCAATATCACCAATAACAAAATGTCTGCTAAAAATTATAATTTTAGACTCAAAAGTTACAAAGTTATTCAGACCTTTCAAACAAAAACGAGAGCTTATTCCAAACGTACGAAATCTATAGACTATAGTTTCTCCAAATTTTACAGACACAAAACAAAATGATACATGCATCGACCGGGAATCGATATCGGAACATTCTGCGTAAGAGACATGCATGCTACCACTGAACCAGCTGAGATACGTTAACTAAAACTTTGTTTACCCGATATTTGACGCCGACTTCATCATGCCTCCGAATATTTTATATTACATTAAAAATAAACATAACAACTAATTACAGAATTAATTGAATTGTGACTTGAAACAATTCAATGATTCTTTGGATTTTAGATGACGTCTTATGTTTAAGTTTAAAGATAAAAGAACAAATTGTTTTAAAATCATGTTTATAGAGACGTGAACTGATTTTGTATACATTTACACTATATTAGGCTACACTTTCAGTCTAAAACTGTACCTGAGGCCGTTCATCAAGCTACAAATATAGTGTATTTTAAAAATTGATTAAAACCCCAGTTAAAAAACAATCACTTGGCAAAATTTTAATTTCATGTCGTCTGTCATTCGGGATATTTGTGGCCGAGATTTCACGATTGTTGGTTCGGGTAGTAAGTTTTGTCCCTGTTATTTGTATTGATTGGTTATCGTTTATATATGATTTATGCCTGCTGTATGAATCAATATACGCATGGCAGCTACTACTCTGTCTGTCAGGCAGTGGACTTTAACCCCTAAATCGTTTCAACGCATATCTTTCAACTTTTATTGTGAATTTGGAAAAAACCCCAATTTTGTGAACCAAATTACTTAAAATTCACAAGGTGGGTTTATTTACACAATTTATCGATACATGTAAAGGCTAATTTCAATTACTCTAATACGTTCAAATATTATTATTTTTCTACACACACACACACACACACACACACACACACACACACACACACACACACACACATATATATATATATATATATATATATATATATATATATATATATATATATATATATATATATATATATATATATATATATATATATATATATATATATATATATATATATATATATATATATATATATATATATATATATAGACAGGGTCGCTGATAAGTCTGGAAACGGTCGATTATCCGGGAAAATATACAAGGTGTCGAAAAAAGTTTTATACAAAAGTTTTTGGGTTCTTCAATGTCTACTAGGCGGTGATAATTTTATTTATACAGGGTTGGTCATACATGCGTGGCACACCAATATTAATTTTTTTTTAATGGAACACCCTATATATTATTCGATATTTCAATCCTTCTCTTAATTTTGAGCAACATTTATGAGAAGCATAATGTACCTAAACTCAATCGTTTCCGGGTAAAAAAATAAATAAAAATAAACGCTACTGTTTTTAAAATCTATTGGATGAAGAACAAAAATAAATGAAAAGTAGAATATCTCTTGAAAACAATCTGTGAGTGTGAAAAGAACCGGTTGCGATGTTTTTAACATTGTTTGGAATCCCAAGATAAGATAAGATGCCCATAAGAAACGCAGTATTATTCTTTTGTTTTAAAATGTTTCCAGGACAACGAATGTCAAACATTCATTCAGTGTCAACAGTTTTGAAACATTAGTAATTTAGTGTCAACAGTTTTTGTGCAAAATGGCAAGTTTAAGTGAAACCGAACGTATCGAAATTTTAATGATGATAGGGTACGGTGATAGAACACGAAGTTTTGCTCAAGTGGTGATTATGTTCAATGAGTTGCATCCTGAGCGGGAATCGATCTCCAAATCCACAGTTTCGAAAACTTTGCATCGTTTTCACGAAACTGGCGGTATCAAGGATAAACCTAGAACTGGAAGGCCAGTAACCGTTACAAATGAAGAAAATTCTTTGAATGTAATATTGGATGTGTTGGAAAATCCGAAAACTTCGGCACAGCAATTGGCTTTAAATCACAATATGAGTCGATATTCAATTCAAAAGATTACGAAGCGGGAAAAGTTCCGTCCATATAAAATTCATTTATTGCAAGAACTGAGTGAAGACGATTTTGATCGCAGAATCGAGTTCTGTGAACTTATTATGGAGAAGTTACGCCAAAATTTTAACTTTGCCAACCACATTTTGTTTTCCGACGAATCTACATTTTGTTTGAATGGACAAGTCAACCGACACAACTGTAGGTACTGGTCAGACGAAACCCACATTGGATGGAACAAATTCACACCCAAAGACCGCAAAAAGTAAATGTTTGGTGTGCTATTATTGGTGGACATATCATAGGACCTTATTTTATACACGGTAATTTGAACTCTGCTCGATATTTGACACTTTTGCAAGAATCAATTGTTCCAGACGTAAGTCGATTATTTCCGAACAATAACGACCCAAATCTACCAGCGGAAGAAATATGGTTTCAGCAGGATGGGGCACCCCCTCATTTTGGAATTGAGGTACGGGAATATCTGAATCAAACCTTTCCTGGCAGATGGATAGGGCGCAGGGGAACTATTGAATGGCCAGCTAGGTCTCCCGACATGACGCCGCTTGACTTTTTTTTGTGGGGTCATGTAAAAAATTTAATTTACCAAAATAGACCGCAGAATATTGAAGAGTTGCAAGCAAGGATTGTGCATGAAATTAATAACATTCCTCAAAACGCTCTTGTAAATGCAGTGCAATGTTTTGTTAAGCGAATTCATTATTGTCAGGAGGTCAATGGAGAACACTTTGAACATCTTATAAAATAGGATTCCAAACAATGTTAAAAACATCGCAACCGGTTTTTTTCACACTCACAGATTGTTTTCAAGAGATATTCTACTTTTCATTTATTTTTGTTCTTCATCCAATAGATTTTAAAAACAATAGCTATTATTTTTATTTATTTTTTTACCCGGAAACGATTGAGTTTATGTACATCATGCTTCTGATAAATATTGCTCAAAATTAAGAGAAGGATTGAAATATCGAATAATATATAGGGTGTTCCATTAAAAAAAAATTAATATTGGTGTGCCACGCCTGTATGACCAACCCTGTATAAATGAAATTATCACCGCCTAGTAGACATTGAAGAACCCAAAAACTTTTGTATAAAACTTTTTTCGACACCTTGTATATTTTCCCGGATAATCGACCGTTTCCAGACTTATCAGCGACCCTGTGTGTATATATATATATATATATATATATATATATATATATATATATATATATATATATATATATGTATATAAGGCATACAAACGTTCAAACGGACCTTGGATTTGGGTTCTAAGGGCCCTAATTCGTCATGTGTCGTTACATACCTCTCTATAAGTGAATTTTCTTAATGAAAATTAACTAATAATATGCTTTAAGACAAATTAAATAGTCACATTATTTTATTTATGAAGTAGTTCATTGAAGGTCAACTTATGTGTCTCTAAGATATGATATTGTGGATACCGATACTTTATGTAAATCCATTGTCAACTTAGATAAATAAACAAATTGATTTAGACTATTTTATTGAACGTATAACTGCAGTTTCGCTAAAGTTATACGTTCAATAAAATAGTGATGAACTCGATTATTATGTCACAAGATGGGTGTTGTGTACAGTGACTACTGGTCACAAAGCCCGTCATTTTAACAGCTGAAAAGCTTAAAATTAGTTAACAAAAATATTCTTCTTTTTATACAAACTGTAACAAAATAGTATTATAAAAAAATATAGATCAATCAAATTTTCACATGTTCAGCGTAAACCAAACTAAAAGAGGGGCAGAAAGCATTTTATCGCTGTGAGACATTTCAATAGGTTAAACTGAATAAGAAAACATAAAGTATAACTTAATATAGTTTTAAAATTTTCTTAAAATTAGTAATGGATACAAATGTAGAGTTTCTTTGTCTTCACAATAGCTTGTTTTCTTCTCGGTTTCGCCCTAAAACGTCTTTAATATGGAACGGTTTCCCCAAGTAAACGCAACAACCACTAATACATTTTGTGGCCTCAAAGTTTAAAAACTCTGGACGCAGCAAGTGCGTTATGGTAGTGAATTTTCATAAAAATGTTTTTATTGCAAATATGTGTGTTTTCTTTTTAAGAAAGCAGGCATCAATTTTGGTTATCTGTATAACCTATATAGTAAAAACAATGTGCCATGTTTCATAAAAATAACTTTATTGTGTGAAAATGTACAATAATTTCCAAAAGTAAACTTAAAGTGTTCCCGGAAAAACTCGTTTCTTGGTCAACCTTATAGGTTAATAGCAAATTGGGCTATTCAAATATGAAGCATTTGATGAAAATTCGCTACCATAACGCACTTGCTGCATCCAGAATTTCTTTTCTTACAAACATGCATTATATTTCGATGGAAAATGCAAAAATGCAATAGCATAAGGAGTGTTTGATTAAACAAAAAAGAAAGTTTGTATCACCAACGACTTATGGGCCACCCTGTGATCGTAGAAATATTTTTTTAAGATGTAGCTCAAGACACCCTATAATTAATATATACAAATTTTTTTCATATCTTGTATAATAACAGATATATTGAACTTTATTGATTTTTTACGAAAATTCGACAAAAATTATATACCATTAAACGATAAGCTCTATTAGCTAAGACTACTGCCAAGCATCGGAGAAAAGGTCTATTTGATATGAATTTTCTGGAAACATTTTAGTAAAATGAAGGACAATGACGGTTGAAACTAAGACTTCAGGGTTTATAAAACATCCTTCTTGAGACATTTGATTTCCATAGCCCGTATTAGATTCAAGTTATTTGCCTAAATTTTGCCGATTTTGGCGTTTTAAATCGCAACTTTGACGTTTTGAGGAAAACCCCATTTTATTTTTCTTCAAATACTTTTTTGTCTTTTGACGTACATAGCTAAATTTTGGTAGGTAACTTACGTATAAGCACATAAATCCGCGTACCAAATTTGGTTGCCCTTACTTTGTTAATTCCGGAGATATAAAATTTTTTCGAAAGAAAATACAAAATTTTCTGGGAAAACCTAGGCAGATTTTCCTGGCTAACGAACTTATCCAAGCCATTTACAAAAGGAATTTATTCACCAAATTTAATTTAAATCGGCACATTATTTTTTGAGTTATCGGTGTGATACATATATATATATATATATATATATATATATATATATATATATATATATATATATATATATATATATATATATATATATATATATATATATATATATATATATATATAAACATATAAAAATTGAAACTGACCCCGGATATGTGTTCTGGGGGGCCTAATTAGCGCTCATTTGAAGAAATTTTTTCAAAATTCAAAAGCCGGGATCTCCTCATTAGTGAATTTTTTTTAAAGAAAATTCACTAAAAATATACCAAAAAAGTTATTAGTAATAAATAATCAGTGAAAACAAGAGCATAATTTTGATAACCGGTTTTTACCGTAGACTAATAATACGTGATAAAACGATCTGATTTATAATAAATACTGAAAAATTATGTCTTTACATAAAAACTATAGTTTTCAAGATAGATATTTGTAAGAAATGCGTTTGGTTTTATGTGTCAAGCACCATATTTTGGTAAAAGCTGGATTTTTTTTTGAAATCTAATCAGCACCTACAAATGTGGTAACACACGTATAGAAAAATTCATACGGACTTATTCACACATCAGGCATCAAACGGATCAGGCACATGTTCTGATTGGATGTACTGTTTATTCGCCTTTTCGGGCAGAGTTGGCATATGCATCATCTGACTATTTACTATAATAATTAATTGTGAACGGCTAGATGCATTCTCACCACAATTAGAACCGTAGACCGGTTTCGCTCTAATTAGAGCTCGTCAGTACGGTGTACTAATTGCAGCGAAAATACACCTA
Source organism: Tillus elongatus (assembly GCA_964006375.1). Classification (NCBI taxonomy): domain Eukaryota; kingdom Metazoa; phylum Arthropoda; class Insecta; order Coleoptera; family Cleridae; genus Tillus; species Tillus elongatus. The sequence goes on from OZ023263.1 coordinate 119,979,952, forward strand.
TAAAGTAATACGGCTATGGTAGCCAGCCTTGCCACACTAAGTGAGATGTAAGACACGAAGCACGTGCCACCACCTCGTTGCGGAAGCAAGTAGTCTGTTGTCACGGCAGCTCCAAATAACACAGAATGTTAAAAAATAGAGACTGTATACAACCAACTAACAATTTAGTAAATTGTCAGCCCTGGCCCATTTCTACCCTAATATAGGGACAAAATATGTAAGGCTAGATGCATTCTCACCACAATTAGCACCGTAGACCGGTTTTTCTCTAATTAGAGCGCGTCAGTACGGCATACTAATTGCAGCGAAAATACACTTATACAGTAAAACGGCTATGGTAGCCAGCCATGCAACACTAAATGAGATGTAAGACACGAACCACTTGCCGTCACCTCGTTGCGGAACCAAGTAGTATGTTGTCACGACAGCTCCAAATAACACAGAATGTTAAAAAATAGAGACTGTATACAACCAAGTAACAATTTAGTAAATTGTCAGCCCTGGCCCATTTGTACCCTAATATAGGGACAACGTATGTAAGGCTAGATGCATTCTCACCACAATTAGAACCGTAGACCGGTTTCGCTCGAATTAGAGCTCGTCAGTACGGCATACTAATTGCAGCAAAAATACACCTAATTGTGGTCTAAAAGCTAATATACGTGGGTACATTGCTTCAGTTAGTGTAATGGGCACGATATTATTTTTGAAGATACCAGTCCGAAACGTAAAAGTACACTAAAAATGGAACATTAATTAGTTGTTTCAGAAGTACAAAATAAAGGCAATTCAAAAACATCATCAGAAACTAGAATGCATCAACGTTTTATAATTATCCCACTAAACATGAAACGATAATGATGTGTTTCGAAATTTTTTTAAATATAATTAGAAACTAGTTTTGAACATGTCATAAATGACGTGGCAATTAAAAATTGTTTGACTCTCTGCGTTTAAAGTAAATTGGAATTTTCTGTTGCAACATACGTAAACATTTCTAAACAAATGTAGTAATTGCAAGATAAATTTGAAAAGTTTTCTTATGTACAAAGCAAATACAAACATCTGGTATATTTATATTTCAATCAATTGATTGTACTGTATTTGATTTTCACAGCCGCAGGGGAGTTTAACCTCACCAACCTGGAAACTTTTTCAAATACCTGCCTTTTGTAAGAAGGGTAAGAACTTAAGTTATGCATATAGCATTATCTAATTTTGGTACTTTAGGAGATATTAATTATATAGAATGGATATTTATTTTACACACATCTACTCGCTTTCTGTTTTAGTTAATTTTACATTTATCAAACATATGCGTTCTAAAGTTTGATTTTTTGTGTAATTTCAGTGCCTAAACAAAAACGCATTAACATTTAAAAAAAAATGAAACAAATCATCACATACGAGAAATGTTTCAGAAAATAGTTTATGTAACAAAAAGAATCAAATGTATTCTTAAAACATATATGTGGTAGGACATAGAACACATTTCAACAAAGTTGCTGAGGTTTTCTTGAAACTTCCGTTAAATGTTGAATAGTTTAACAAATAATTAACTAATTTGACAAAATTTGGCAAGTATGTTTCACCTGTAAATTTTGTCAACAAGTTTACTTCCTGTACTGTGTAAATGAAAGCTTTTGTGAAGCCTAGACCCATAACAAAATCAGAGATGGTGAGCATAACACTTTTCTCCAATGCATATTTTGGCAATGTATGCCTCCGAGCCGACTTGGTGGAGCATAGCTATGACTCACATGAGACCGGTCTGTGTCTCCTGTTATAGATCATACCACAAGTTCCGGTAGGACTGAAGTTCTTCTGGCTAGCGAGAGTTGCGTTTCAATTCCCGTCGTCGTATTAACTGAAAGAGTAGTTGTTTTTTTCGCTAGTTTCTTCCCACGGTTTCCTTCGTGCTGTACGTTGTGTACGTGGCAGCTGTAAGCTAACTGAAGCAAGTAGCCCTTCTGAATTCTAGATGTTCTAGGATGTTCTCCAATGTTTCTGTAACCGGTTTCGCTGCTTGAGAGCATCCTCAGACAGATAAAAATTTAATTACCGATGCTGTCAAGCAGCGAAACCAGTTACAGAAACGTTGAAAATCATCCTACAACATATAGAATACAGAAGGGCCATTTGCTCCAGTTAGCTTACGCGCTGGATACGTCGTTAACTTACCGAAACGAAACCCAACAGTGAACCTAGAGAAGTAGTCTCCAAGTCTGTATCTAGTATGTACCAGTTTCACCAAGTATGGGCTACAACAATCAATGAATATATAAGGTGAGTTTCTCCATGCGCGTCGGTAACTTATCGTTATATCTCTGAATTTTTTAAACAAAATTCTAGCAATATGTCCCTATTTAGCTACCATATCCAAAAATACTGCTATCTATACAATCTGGCCTGTTTCTGCCTGGAAGCATTTCACTTTCTTATTTTAAAGAGAACATCCTATATAATATTGAATTTTCAGATTACTTGCTTAATTTTAAGGTGACTTTGGGAATTACTCAATGCCTTGTCTAAAGCTGTTTTTTAGTTATAGCCATTTAAAGAAAAAAAAATTGCAATTTGCGGGTGTCCAAAAAAATTACTATAACTCAATGATTATAAGAGCTATATACATTACCTTTTTAAGGTAACTGTGAATTAATCAAATGCCTAATCTCCAGCGGTTTTTGAGCTATAGCCATTTAAAGAAAAAATTGCAATATGCAGGTATTCCAAAAAAATACTATAACTCAGTGAACATGAGAGCTACAGATATAATATTTACCTTAACTCTTTAGCATGTGGGGCCACACTCTTAGATGCTTGTATATTTTACAAACTACATACACGATGTAGACAATGTTTAGAAATCCTTTGAAACTTTTAAAGATACACGATTTGATTATTTTAAATGCAACACCCTCAATCATTACATTTTCATAACCTTTGTTTTATTCTAAATTAAAAGTATGTATAGAGATGTATAAGTCAACTATATTTTTATCATAAATTATAATAAATTTAGTGGTTCATGAACGTTATGAAGCAAACGTCAAACAGTCATTTTATTTGTTATAGTGTTTCTACTTTGCTTCTCGTCCCCTATTTCCACAAAGTGACCGAATATACACATAATGAACTTCTTGACACTGTCTAGGATATGTTGAATGTTTGCGAAATCCAGAACGGGGCTGTTCACTATAAAAAGTCTGGACGCAGCAAGTGCGTTATGGAAGTGAATTTTTAGAAAAATGTTTTCAATAGCAAATATGTCTCTCTAATGCATGTAGGTATCAATCTGGTTACAGGTATAGCTTATATAGTAGAAACAATGTACCATCTTTTATCAAAATGGCTTATTGTTTGAAAATGTACAAAAATTTTCCGAAAATAAACTTAAAGTGGTTCCCAGAGAACTGGTTTCCTAGCCAACAAACCTTAGGTTAATAGCAAATTGGGTTATTAAAATGTAAAGCATTTAATGAAAACCCGCTACCAAAACGCACATACTGCGTCTCGATTTTTTTTATAAGATGCAACTCAAGACACCCTATAATTAACGTATACAACTTTTTCTCGTATCTTGTATAATAACAATTATATTAAGCTGTACCGTAGAAATGCGTCACATATGTAAACAGATAAAAACTAAACCCGGATATGGATTCTAGGGGGCCTAGTTTGCAATCATTTGAAGAAATCTTTTTAAGATTCAAAAGTCGTGGTCTCCTCGTCAATGATTTTTTTTACGAACAATTGCTAAAAATTATAGACCGTTAGACCGTTAAACCAAAATTAAAACGACCGCCATAGCATCAGAGAAAGGGTCTATTTGAAATGAAATTTTTGAAAATATATAAGCAAAAATATTGGTGGTTGAATCTGAAACATAAGGGTTTGCAGGACACCCTTTTTGCGACATTTTCTTTACATAAGCCATATTTGTTTGAGGTTATTTGCCCAAAATGTTGCCGATTTTGACGTTTCAGACGTTTTGAGAAAAACCCAAATTTTTTTTCTTTAAATGTCCATAACTTTTTATCTTTAAACTTACAGACATAAATGTTGGTACATGGTTCACTCTTTATAATAAAAACACACTTACCCAATTTGGTTGCCCTTACTTTATTATTTCCAGGGATATAAATTTTTGCCCAAAGAAAACACACAATTTTCCAGGAAAACCTGAGCCGATTTTCCTGGCTAATAGACTTATCCAAGCCACTTGCAAAAGGAAGGTACTTAGAAAATTTGATCAAAATCGGCCCATTATTTTTTGAGTTATCGGTGTGATATATATATATATATATATATATATATATATATATATATATATATATATATATATATATATATATATATATATATAGTATTATTATTTATTTATTGATAAAAATCCACCATTAGCCTATACAAATCTTAGCAGAGGACAGCTCAGAAACATAACAGGACTCTTGACGGAACATATGGCCGTCAAGAAACACCTGCATTATATGGGGCGGTTCGAGAGGAACCTGGCATGCAGACTCTGCGACGAGCGGGAGGAATCAGCCCAGCACATCTTGTACGAGTTTAAAGCTCTGGACCGCAAAAGGCAACTGATCAACGGTCAGCCTAGACCGGAGACGGAGCAATATAAAAGTTCACCCTACCAATCGCTGTGCAGACTAGTTCAAGGCACAGTGATTTTGGAATGGGTGGAGTAGAGACAAAGGGCATGCACAATAAGCCAAAGGCTGCGGTGCTATCAGGCGGCAAAGACGCGGAAGAGCCCTGATGGAGAACCAAAGTGTCTATACAATAAGTCTGTGACTTGTGCTGTATATTTGCATAATTTTAAAACATATATATATATATATATATATATATATATATATATATATATATATATATATATATATATATATATATATATATATAAACATTAAAAATTGAAACTAACCTAAATATGGATTCTAGGGGGCCTAGTTCACGCTCATTTGAAGACTTTTTTTCAAAAGTCGGGGTCCCCTCATTAGTGAATTTTTTTAAGAAAATTTACTAAAAGCGACGAAAGCGGTATTCACACAAAATAATTAATGATGCAGCACTTGTTTTTTTTTCAAAAATGGCACACCTACTATATTTTTACAATTTTACAATTTATTTATTCTAAATAAAAAGCATGTCTCATTTCCTAAACCTATCTTGGCGTTTTGTAGAACCTGAAAATTTATAAATAAATTACATTTATCACAAATTCTAATATCGTAAATTTAGTCATCCATTAAAGTAAGTGCCAAATAGATATACAAAAAGATACAAAAAGCTTTATTTTGGCAACGATGTATAATAGCTTTCAACATCTTATAAAGAAAATAAGGATTTGCCAATTATATAGTTTATATTTTCAATACATAGGTGTATCACAAATTTAAAAACAAGTAAAAAATGGAGAAAGATCAAAATAGCGAATCAATTCAATAAAATATTTACGTCGCCGCATCCAGTTTATACAGAATGTTATAAATATAGCCTTCATTTTCTACAGAAGCTTAAAATCTTCTTATTATTGATATATTCACTAATTTCAAGGTAGTTAAACAAATTAGATCAACTTCATTTCAAATAGGCTTTTTTATGTCTTCTAAGATGTGCGTGTGTCTTTATATACGTACTCTCTTGGTTGTTGACACTACCCGATAAGAAGATCTCGATTGGTGTCATATCGAGCGAATAGGCTGACCAGTTGACACGGCTGTTTCTATATATTTTTGGAATATAAGCGACTTCAGAGGCGTCTAATGTTTTGGTGGTTATATGACGGTGCTGTCGTGTTAGAACAACATATTTCTCTGAATATCAAAAATTTCATGTTCTATAATTTCTGGACAATTTATTCAAAGTAGTATGGTCCTAAAAGTTATTCCCCAGCGCTACTTGCACCAACATATACATTCCAGCAATTATGTGATGAAAACTTTCTGACGTGGGGTTTGTATCAGAGTAATAATGTAAATTGTGTTTGCTTACAGAACCATGTTGTGTGAAAAGTTGCTTCATGGGTACAAGACCTATTTTTAAGAAATGCTTATGGCCTTTTACACGTTAAAGCGCCTATTCATAGAAATTACTTCGCGCCATATACTTCCAACTCTCGAAACCATGCTGCAAAACAAACCGATATAAGTACGTAAAATTTATGTTTTCTGGAAAATTTCAGAACACATCTTTGACTTGGTATCAATGTTTCGGATATGATCATTGTATTTATGGTTGACTCTTAAACAGCAGCAAGTAACTCTTTATTATTGTCTTCGTGCTAAACAGCTTTTCATAATAGTCGGCTTCGCTTATGGATTTTGCACACATTTAATATATACATACGTTGATCATGTCAGTAAGCTCATTATCTGTATATTTGGTAATTTTTTGTGGAAATACTAGACGAGAAGTAAATTAGAAACATTATCACAAATAGAATGATTAACGATTATTTATACGTTTAACGTTTGCTTTATAACACTCATGAGTCACTAAATTTATTACAATTTATAATACAAATGTTTACTTACTCTTTGTAAGCCAAAAGTAGGACATCATACTGCATTTGATTTAGAGTAAAATGTAGTAAATAAAGTTACATCAAAATTAGGCATATAATCTAAAAATGCATAATATACAGGTGTTTCTATTTAAAAAATAAGAAAGTAAACCGTTGGCAGGCAAAAGTGGCCCCTTGTACAAGTGGCAATATTTTTGGATAATACTGGCTATCGATGGAAATACATGTACCTAAAAGAAATTTAGAAAAATTTAGAGATAAAGTCATAATTTACCGACCCACGTGAAAGAACTCATCTATATATATATATATATATATATATATATATATATATATATATATATATATATATAAATATACGGTGGCCCATTGAAAACGAGCTGGCAGCCATAACTACCAGGAAAAGATTTTGTCGAAAAAAACCTAAAACCTAAAACAAGTTTGCTTGTGAGGAGGACAACTTTTGACGCAAAAAGTTTAGCCCATACTTATCACTCTTAAGCGGGGGTGTCATCACTCAAATTTTTCAAATGGAAATAGGGATCATGTGATAGCTCATTGAAAAGAGCTTCTGCTTTCCTATACATTGCTTTTTATTCGTTTAGAAGATATGGATTTTTAAAACGTCCATTGCAAGATAAAAATGTTGTTAAAGGTTTTCGTAGGTAATAAAAAGTCATTTAGATTAAGGTGCTCCAAAAAAATTCAGCAAAATATGTCTTTTGATAACGCATTTTTGCTCCCAACGAGCTATCACATGACCCCTATTCTAATTTGAAAAAATTTAAGGAATGACACCCCCGCTTGTGAGGGTAAAGTTTGGGCTATAGTTTTTGCGTCAAAACTTATCCCTCTCCCAGCAAATTTGACATGTTTCAGGTTTTTTCGACAAAATATATTCCTTGCAGTTATGGCTGCCAGCGCGTTTTCAATGGGCCACCATATATATATATATATATATATATATATATATATATATATATATATATATATATATATATATATATATATATATATATATATATATATATAGGCACGCCAACTGTTACCGAGGTCAAGACGCCCACGGTCAGTACTTGAATGGGTGACAACCTGGTAATACCGTGCGCTGTTGAATGATCTCGGACGACAATAGCAAGTCACCGAGCATATTTGCCAATTAAGTTACGTTAAAAAACGGCGACACTCAGTTGAATTAGATTACTTACTTTATATAGACATGTGACGATTTTAAATTATTTGAAGGCAATACCCGCAAAATAAATTTAAATATTATGATGAATTTTTTTAAGGTAATTGGGGGGTAGGCAGACCGTGGCGAGGTTTTAAAATAATTTTGAAATTCACCCCTTCTCCACATTTTCAATGAAGGGTGGCAACTTTTAAAGGTGAAATGGAAATAAAGTTTTTCTTTAATCACATTGTTTGTCAAAAACTAAGTAAATATGACAAAAATTGTTGCATTTACTTTATTGATTATATTACTGTTTTGAGGATTTTAAAGTGCTTTGAAACAATATGGGAAAATGGTGTGGAGCATTTTAAGACACAAGTCGTAAGGTAATTTATTGGGGGTGGGGTGGGGAGGTCGTTGGTGTGGGTGTGTGACAGATTTTAAGATACTTTAGATATTTACCCACTCTTCACCTTTTAAATTACGGTGACCACTCTCATATATCAAATGGACAGCTGTACTTTTAAGTACAATTTGGAGAACCAAATTTATCACAATACAGTTTTTAAACATGACGATCGTTTCGCTAACAAAGGTAGCGTCATCAGAGAGATGAATAAACCTTATACACCCTGATGAAAACTGTATTGTGGTGAATTGGGTTCCCCAAATTGTACTTATCAGTGCTCATCACTGGTTCCAAACATCACTAACAGGTATCCTTTTTTTAGAAATTTGGAATGCAGTGGGTAACAACTAGCAGAATTTAAATTAGAATCACCGTCACATGGCATCTTAAATGAGAGTTGTAACTTTAAAAAAAAAGACAATAATATTTGCAAATAAAACTGTAATTACCTTGTATGATAGCCACAAACTTGTTTCCGAATGTTGAACGATCACAGTTGAGTCACCGTATTTTATAATCGCTGTTCCAATTATTTCTAGATCTTTATCTTCAAGAACTACCTTTTGGTCATCTTTTTCTTGCCGCAGGCAAAAGGCAGTTAATACAGTTGTGGCCTCCTCACTGCATGAAAGAAAAATAATAATCAACAAGCAAAAAATCTGTTTGTGGCTTAAAAAACCACCAGATTAATTATTACTCATAATCAAACAACAGACTTTAGAAAGCAATGACAAATTACCATAATATAACTCGTCGGTTATGAGCGCATCATAAACTGTACGTCTTCTTCACCTGTGTAATGCACTAGCACAATGTACAGGTGAGGAATCTCCAATGCTCAGATTGATAAGGCGTTTGAAGAAAATAAGATCAAGATAATATTAAGTAACACGATTAGAGATTACTTGTTAACTCTTTATATTATAAGTATTTAGACATTTTTTAAATTTAAAATAGAATGGCCTATCCTACTAAGCATGGTAAGCTACAAATTCTTACCACAAAATCACGCAAGTTATCATAAAACGAGTTTGTAACATTTGTGAAAACTGGCTCTTAAGAAACAATTGCAAACTTACAAATGAAACTTTAACATAACTTTCGAATCTTATACTTGTTTTTCCAGTGTGTTGATAAAGTGAAAACATTATTAGTGATTTTGCAAAAAGTTGCAATTGTGGTGTTGCTGGACGTCTGGAGGAGTAAATTTAATTTAGAAATAATGCGTTTTTATGAAACTTATATTACTAAGCTATCTGTAAATTTTCAAAAACAGTTTGTTTAAAAGTTGTAAAACATAAATAAATAAATAAATAAATAAATAAATAAATAAATAAATAAATAAATAAATAAATAAATAAATAAATAAAACATTAAGTAGAAATGTCAAAATTTATGTGCTGGAGAATTCTGGTTTATTTTTGAGAAGATTTGATTAAAATTCACATCAATATGTAAATAAAAGCAAATATTAATCTTTCTGGCTACTGTGGAAACGTTGGTGGGATCTAAGCAGCAGAAGAAGCAAAATTAGGAACAAAATCAAAAATGACAGTCATTATAATAGTTTTGACAGAAGCAGTTTAGGAGGACGTAACGAAAATTGTATCAATACATCCACAAGCATAGCTTAATTGTAAGATGCAATGTATAATTTTAATTACATATAAATAAATAAATAAATAAATAAATAAAATAAATAAATAAATAAATAAATAAATAAATAAATAAAAGTGTAATGGAAATACAATTTTGGAAAAATGCTACGCTTTTCATCAAACGGTTGGTGATCTGTTATGGATAATTAATGAACATATAATTTTTATGAACTAAAATTGGTTCTCAACACATATACCTATATTTTTTTAGTTAAAATTTAGGAACAAAAATATTTGTTAATCTGGTTGACGGTGGTACCTCAATCATAATTTACACGTTAAGAAAAGTTTTATCGAAAACTTCGTGTTTTTCATAATGTGGCTATTTGGTAGAATTCAAAATGTTTGAATTTCAATTTTTGCTACCGGACGAGACTAATAGGGTAAAGATTTCTCGTCATTGTGTCTGCTAGGTTTTATCTCATCCGTCCAATAACTGTTGTGTCATAACTTTAGTTGCAAAATGTTATTCTTGTTTATTATTATTATCATTATAGATGATGTGAAATTTGAGTTCATTTATTGTTTTAGAAGTTTCAAAGATTGTATGGATTACGAAGTATATTGACAATATTAAATGTCAATTTTTCGAGTAACGTCTCTATGTCTATCATCTCATGTGTACAGGTAATGAGTTTACAAACTAGATTTTTTTAGACATTTTTTATACATTATTTTAGAGAGAATCTAAGATGATGGCATTATATGGAACCAAAGAACAGTTTAAGGATAACCAAGTATAGAGCTATTAAAATAATAATATAAGAAAACTGGAATGAGGATGATATAAACCCATGATACAAATAACGAGAGATATGATATTCCGACTACATATTTTTAGACCTTTCACGCGCATGGTGTCAAGTGGTGAGTCCAATGCAACAATAATATGCTGTCGTGCAGTGGGGTTTGACTTTTCATCACAACCTCTTAACAAATTACGTATTTTACTAATATTTAAGTGCATACAGTTGGAAGTAATAATAATGAAAAAGATTAAATTTACTACTGCGATCTATATTATCTGAAAAAGACAATATAGGCGTAACTTCAACCGCATTAAACTGACGTATAGAAACTGTTTGATTGCGAATCACTTTGTTTTTAGTGTGCAGTTGGACTTCTATAACGTTACTCACCACGTGACGTCATAGGAGGGGGCGGGGCATATGCGTAATATCATATCTTTTAAGTCATACTATCATGATATAAACCTACTTGGCATGGCCACTTAGAAATGATTACCACAGTTACATAAGCTATCATAAAACAAATTGAGTGTACAATTTCGGAATGCTTGCAACTAAAAAACTACTGCCAATATAAAAATTACTTTTTAACGTAACTTTCAAATGTAATATTATCCTTGCCAGAAAGTTACAATTGTAAAGCTTCTGAAAGTTTTTGAGTGTAAAGTTAGTTTATAAACGTTACCGTTTAAAAATTAATGCGAGATAAATGGAGCCCAAACAATGGCCCGTTATGCTACAATGTCGCCTTCCCACGGTAAGAACCGCTGAGTCAGCCGTCATCATAAAGGAGCCAACAACTATGCAGGTCCAAAGTGCAAGTAGAACGGAATATCACTGTGAGAATCTACATCAGCAGATTCCTTGTTTATCCAGAGACAATAGTGCAACGCCTGGAGGGAAGACTATAAAGAGGCTGCTCACAGAGGTAGAACCGTTCATTCTTGTTCCGAGTTAGTCATTTGCACACCGAGTGCATAGACATTAGATCACATGTAGGTTGATCGTTTTATTTTTAGTATATTGTATTATTCATTTTTTTTTTGTAACTAAGTAATTAAGTTTTCATTGTTTAAAGTATCAAATAAATTGTTCTAAAAATTCAAACGTCTTAACCGTAAAGTTAAGTTGCGTCTTTTCATTTAACTTACGTTATTAAATTATTTGTATTTTTCTCAATAAAAGTTCCTGAATTATGTTTCCGCAATAATAATTAATTAAAAAACTAACTGGAACAAATCCTTATAAAAAATGATGCACTTTTCGTTAAGTTGTTACACTGTTATAGATTATTAATTATTATATAATTCTTTACATACTTAAAATATTTTTTACCTTAGTACCTATACATTTTTAAGTTTAAAATTAAATGGAAATTTCTTTTAAAAAATCTTCGTTTAAAATTACTGACCGAGAGTGATACCGCAATCCTTAGTATTCAATTTAAAAACTCTGGACACAGAAAATGCGTTAAAGCGCTTTAACAGGAAAACATGTTTTTTTATAAGGTTGATAGTTATTTTTTAAAACTAAAATGCTTAAATTCGAGTTATCGTAACCGTGATGCTCGGTTTTTTCTCGTCGTTCAGCAGCTTCTACGCGATGGCAATGTCAGATTGTTCCTGATATTATTGTTCTTTATTATATCAATTTGATATAAAATATCATAGTATTGCGGATTTTTTTCTTCAAGTCGTCAAAAATTTTTGCACGAGAAACAGTTTTAGAACGTTCTGAAGCCAGAAATGGAAAAAACTAATGTATTTGTATATATGTGTATGTATGTAGAACAGTTTTCTGAATACAGTAATAATTTTCGAAAGTTTAGAGTTAATAACTTCCTTTTCTGTATATGCCATCCTCGAAAGTTTGAAATAAGGTGATTAGATAAGAAGCCAGATGGGAAAAGCTGTAGATGCATTTTGTGCAAATGTGAAAAATTGCTTTGTTATTAGTTAAAAAATTGTTTTATTAAATGTGTTTTATGATTGGCTTAAAAAACTGAAATATAACCTCCCTTCGAAATGTTTGCTAAACCCACTCATTTGACTACTTTATATTTACAAAACATTTTCTACCGTCATTATTCAATCAACTCCGAGGATGAAAACTACGGAATTATACACTGATTCGTTGCTTCGCTAAACTCAAGAATTTCAAAATTGCGACTAAGCTGGGTGTACCTAGATTGATTATAAAAAACAGTGTAAGTTTAAAACGCCTTGTGTTTAGTTTAAATAGATACAATCCTTTTAGCAGTGAAAATGCAGTGGTCAAAAAAACAGCCCAATCGACTTACCTCGGGGTGCTTTTTGATTTGTTTTTCAACCATTTTAAAAGAAATCAATACTGATGTTATTAGTTTAGAAAATTGATATATAGTATATGTTTTCAAACTAATTATAAAAAGACTCAAATATAACCTCCTGTGTGATTTTTTTGCGAAACCCACTCATTGAAAAATGGCGGCTAGTTTTTGTTGAAAATAAATTACAGTCGTTGTTATATCCGCCTATTTGAGACATTATAATAGCGCATTTTTTAAGTCGTCGTATCGAAAAAAGTTCGCACAAAAATCAGTTTCAAAATCCTTTGGACCCACAACCCGCAAAATCTAAAAATCGGAAGTCTATGTGGGTGTATCAGAACGACAACTTTCTAAACCCGTAAGCTAGTGACTTTGTTTTTAACGCTTGTCCTTGAAAAAGTAAAATAATGTGAATCGAAAATGATCCAGATCGGAAAAGCGCTAGATGCATTTTTTCTTTTCAAAGTAAAAATAAATCGCTTTATTTTTACTGGAGCAAATTATTCTATAAAGCATATTTTGTGATGGGTGTAAAAAACTTTACTGTCGTTCTAGATACAGATGTAAAGACTACTTCTCTGACTTCACTTACAGTGTGTATTCATTATTTCGGTTACTGTACATTCTTATACAAAATCCCGAAACACGTCAAATTTAAATAATAAATTGACATTTTCAACGTGAAAATGCGATCCGTACCTTCAACCCCCTTTGAATGACAGGTACAACCCCCAATTTTTTAAATGGAAAGTATAGGCTTGTGATATGTTGTTTGAAAGGTTTGTTCATTCTCTATTCAAAAGTGTTATCGTTTTCAAGTTTATTGCAACAATTAAGAATAAAATAAAATCATTACCGAAATTCGCTACATTACAATAAAAAACTAAAATGTAATGCAAAATGTAATAAAATATAAAACACTAAAAAGAACTATGAATGTCAATGAAGTAGGTGTCCATAATGTTCACCGCGAACTTCTTGGCAACACCCTAATCTTAAATAAAACTGTCTTCTAACAGTATTTAACATTTCAGGTGTGATCGACCTAATCGCAAGCGTTATTCGTTCTTTTTAAATCATTTAAGTCAAAAGGTTTAGTTTTGTACACAAAGCTCTTCACATATACCCATTAAAAGAAGTCTAATAAGGTAAGATCAGGTGATCGCGCTGGCCATTCTATAGATCCTCGCCTCCCTATCCACCGATTGGGAAATATTGCATCGAGGTACTGCCGGACATTGAGTTAGTAATGTGGTGGTGCTCCATCCTGCCGAAACCATATCGTATTCACTAGAAATTGCGGGTTTCCTGGATCAGGATTTAAATTTGCCAAAGTTGGAATGACATCATTTTGAAGTAGTGCCAAATAATTATCGCCATTCAAATTACCCTCAATGAAAAAGGGACCAATGATATGGTTTTCAACAATCCCTGCCCAAACACTAATCTTCTGAGGGTATTTCGTGTGTTATTCTCTCATCCAGTGAGGATTTGTCGTTGCCCAGTAGCGACAATTTTGCCGATTAGCATGACTGTTGAGTGAAAAAGTGCACTCATCAGAAAACATAACGTCTTCTAATTGAATAATATTGTTATCCAACATGTCCATCATTCGCTCACAAAAATAAGCTCTTCTATCAAAATCGTCTTCCATGAGCTCCTGAGTAGGTATCATTTTATAGGGATGCATTTTATTTTCTTTTAATATGTTAAGTATCGATGCATGGCTAACATTAAATGTAGTGGATGCCTGTCTAGCCGATGTATGTGGGTTTTCCACAAATTCAAGCATCACATCTAATTTGATTTCATCACTCAGTGCATTGGATGCTTTTTTTATCTGTCTTACATGACCAAACTCGCGAAACTGCTTCTCTATTTTACTAATTGTTCCTTGGGATATAGGCGGTAAATCAGGACATTTCTCATGAAATAGGCGAGTTACTTCATGTTGTGTTCGGGTTTTATCTCCGTAACCAATCATTTGTACAACTGTTATTTTATGCATTTCAGTTAATCTTACCATTTTTCAGAATTGAGGTTAGCGAAATTCAAACTAAAATTATAATACTCATAATTTAAATGACAACTTATAATTACAAAACAATTTGCTTAGGCGTTTTAAACAAACTAACATTGCCTCGGAAACTCTTTAATGTATTTTTAATGGATACAATGTAAAAAGCACATTACTATGGTTTTTGCTTACTTTCTTATCTTCAAGACGTAAACGAGAAATAAGTTTTGAGTATACTAGTCACAATATTGTAATAATTTTTGAGTATTTTATAGCGAATTTCGGTAACCACATGATTGTATTTTATTCTATCTTACATGTTGGAATAAACTTGAAAACGATAACATTTTTGAATAGAGAATGAATTTCCCTTTAAAAAATTGGGGGTTGCACCTGTCATTCAAAGGGGGATGAAGGTATGGGTCGTATTTTCACGTTCAAAAATGTCAATTTTTAATTTAAATTTGACGTGTTTTGGGATTTTTTATAAGAATGTACAGTAACTGAAATAATGAATTTATTCTATTTGGATTTTACAAACTGTATAATGAATTTACTGTGGTTACTATTTGATGAAATCTAAAGATAAAAACTACTTTTTTGTAGATCTAAAAAATATAAAACTGATAGTCTCGGTTCACTTCTTCGTTAAACTCAAGCATTTCTAACTCTGGTCAATAACCTGTTTACCAAAATTAGAGAGTTAGATAAGCGCGTCATCTTAATGTGTACTTCAAAACCACTGCATGGGGCAAGGCTGGCAACTGGAAAGTTGGTTTAAAGGCCAGGCTAGACTGAGAGTGAATTGCCATTCGACGAGCCTATAGTTTAATTTATCTATAATCCGTGATTACACGAGTCAGGGGTGCTGCATGGCGCGCCTGTCACCTAGATTTTTTACTCCTTAAACTAGTCAGTTCAGTATTAAATATAAGTTTATCTCTGAAAACATTCACTGCACTGCTGACTTGCTAACAATGGTCCAAGTGAGATGTGTAACTTTACGGACACACTGCTGGATCTTAGGCTCATGGAATCCCGCTCCGCGAGCCACCACGGGCCACCCCGGCTACACGGCGCGTGGAACGCTGGTCGACGAGCCAGGCTCGCCATATCACGCTCGATGTATCTAGGTTTTAACTCTACACTCAATTCGTTACCATCTCTATTACTATTTTCGTGTCATTAAGGCTTCAAATCTATATTTAAGAAATATAAACATGACATAATTATCAATCAACTTCAATTTTAACCTTTACTTTAAATATTTTATTCAATGTAATACTCAAATTAGATCCGCTTTATTTTATTACATGAGTTGTGCAAATCATTTATCTGCAATCGCTGGAAGTGTCGTGTGATATTGCCTTGTGCATATACGCAGAGCGTGACAACTCTACTGGGTAAACGTAGTACAAAGCGATATTATAAACATCCTAAATTGTAATCGTCACCATCGTTTTTAGTGCCAGTCGCGAGTCAGATCTTTCACCATGTAGAGGTCCGTGTGGAGCCAGCAGAGCCAGCTTAGTTCACCGTGCAGCCGCAGCCGCAGCCAAGTCAGCGCCGAGGTAAGACTCCGCCTACTTTGTGGTGGGTAAAGTGTCCTATACACGGCACTCGCAACAAACGTTGGGTCGTGGTAAGTTTCACCACAGACGTTGCTGCCGTTTTCACGGCGGAGCGTCTTTAAGCAGGTAACCGACCATACACTTCACGGTCGTTTTTTCTCATCTCTTTTGGATCCAGTATTCGCCCTACTCTAGTTAACGTTGCTGGACACCCTAAAGAGATAAAACCACCTCCTACGGGTATATCCCGATGAAGGGGTACTACGAGCCCCCTGCATCTGCACATATCGCCATGGCCGACATGACTATTCTAGATAGGCTCCACAAGCGACTCCGGGAGCATATCGAACCCTTCCAATCCTTCGCCCTAGACCTTAAAGCGAATTTGATAGCCGCTTTAACAGCTGGACCAACCCCATCCTCGTCCCCGACCCCACCCCCAATGCCTACTTCCGTTCCCGCTGTTTATTCCGAGAGTGCTGGCCCTTCTCAGCCGCCCTCGAAAGCTGAAAAGCGCAAGCCATCCCCGCCTCCATCTCCTTGAAACAGGAAAAACGAAAAGTCGCATCCGATGACGATTTAGTGTCTTATGAGTCTGAATCCGAGGCAAACCAAGACCCGGAGCGGGCCACAAGTACTGCTCCTAAATCCACCCTTCCTCCTCCGATATTCCTCCACAATAAGGAAAAGTGGACCTATCTTTCAGGCTACTTTACCCGCCATAACATTAGCTGCGTCAAGGCTAAGAGTCTTATAGATTCCGTAAGAATTCACTTGACTTCAGCTAAGGACCTCAAATAGGCTATCAAAATCATGGATATCCTGCAACTCCAGTATCATTCCTTCAAGCTCCAGGAGAACAAACAACTAAAAATTGTCCTCAGGGGTCTGCGAATCCATCCCCATCGCAGAGGTTGAAAAATACCTCATCTCCCAGGGTTTCCATCCCGATGGTGTCACTGAATGCTTTGCAGAGGTAAGGACAACAAAAACTCCCCATGCCCCTCATCATGACAAATCTCCCCAAGCCTGAAAGGTCAATTTTCGGCATCCAAACTCTGTGTGGCCTCATCGTCAAGGTGGTGTCGCTACACAAAAATAACCTTCCGAACCAGCGCCATCGCTGCCAAAGGTTTGGTCACTCCCAACAGTCTTGTAGTAGAGCCCCTCGTTGCGTAAACTGCAGCGGCCCCCATTTGTCTGTGGAATGTAAAAAAACCTATCCGTCGACCCAACTTGCTTGCAATTGCGACAAGGGTCACACCGCCAATTACAAAGGCTGTCCCAAGTTACCTTAATCTAACAAGCAGACCTCTCGAAGGAAGCCGCAAATTTCCTATGCGGCTGCCACTGGATCTTCCCGCCCCACCCAACCCGCAACAACCCCGAAACCGGCAACTTCCAACCCGAAGCCAGCTCCCCTGCAAAAGCAGCTTCCACTGCAAATGCAGCTCCATCCATAGAACTGTCCAGTGCACTGTCCTTTATCACCTCGATCGATTTCACACAGCTGAAATTGGTCGCGGGGAAAGTCCTGTACATTATCCAAACCTCCCCTGATCTGCTGACGCTGATCACTTCCGCCATCCCCCTGATCCCCGAAATCGTGTCAATCGTCCAGAAGTAAATGACTTCTCGAAGAAAGCCACAATCCCTGCAGGTTGCATCCTGGAATGCAAACGGACTAGCCCGCAAAAGAAATGAGCCCAAAGAATTCGCCCAACGCTTAAAACTGGACGTTATTCTAGTCCAGAAAACCAATATGCGTCTTCTAACCAATTCGAAACTCCCCAACTATACATTGTACCGCAATGACCGCACCACTTCTAGAGGTGGCAGCACGGCAGTGTATGTCAAAACAAATATTGACCACCACCCTCTCAGTACGCCAGCCATGCAAAACATCGAGGCTACACAAATCGTAGTCAACACTTCCTCTGCAGGCCCAATAAGGCTCATTTCTGCCTATAATCCTCCACAAAAGAGAATTATAGACGCCGACCTAGACCTCTTATTCGATACCAACCAATCCATAATAATTGCTGGCGATTTAAATTCGAAACACCCCAATTGGCATTCTCTAAATCCCAATACAAATGAGAAAATCCTCGAATCCTATGTCGACAACCATGCAAATTGCACCTCCCAAGGGAAAAGGTACTATGGCCAGTTTTCTCAGAGCATCTTTAAAACTCTCTTGGCAATATTCCGATTATGCGCAGCATCCCCGAACTTGAGGGTGCAGTGGTTAATCTACAGTCCAAAATTCAATGTGAAGGACGTACCCCGTCCCAAGCAATCTGCCGTCATTTCCGTCCAGTATCAGTGAAATTATACTCGAAAAGAACCGCGTGCGTAGACTATCTCAACGGACCGGAAACCCCACCGACAAACCACACGCAAACAGACCCATCAAACAAGTACGACCCACCCCATAAGAACTCCGCAACAACCGTTGGGAGGAACGCCTGCACGCCCTGTCCGCCCAAGTCAATTTCATCTGGCAAATGGCAAAAGCCCTTCGCTCCCAAAAACTTCCGATATCCCCACTTCACGGCCGTAACGGTGTCGTATACACGGATGCGGAGAAAGCAAGTGCATTCGCAGATCATCTGGAGTTCCAATTCAGCCCGAATTATAACAACGTTGATCTGTCGCACGTCGCAAGAACAATGCAATAATATTGTCACATTTGTCTATGAGAATTCAGTTTATGGACTTTGTTGCTTCTATGGTCAGATGTCGGTTATAAAGTGTGTTGGTAAGAGCGAACACTCTGGAATTATATTTCTAGAGGGGACCAGAAGTGACAGGTGTAGAATAGTGTAGAAGGTCTAAAATCTCTATGGACAGTATAAATAGACGAGTGGTGCGCAGAGTAAGTCAGTTCAGTATTGATTAGTGCGGTGTACAATAAGTGATCATAGAGTATTAAGCAATTCAGCAAGTGTTGGTGTATAGGAAGCGATCATAGAAGGCGAATAGTGGAATATAGTTCTATGGACATTTAGTAGAACGTAACAATATATTTGTCGCAGACATTCCGACACCGCCCCTAAACGCGACATACGCACTGTATACAGACGACACTACCATCCACAGCAGCTCCACTCAGCCGAGGATAATAACCGAACGACCGCCGTAGACGAGTTGCAAAGCTGGTATAGGAAATCTTGTCTAGCTATAAACCGATAAATGTTCAGCAGTCATATTTTCCAAAAGGAGACACACACCTCACGAACACGTTTCATTAGACAACCGTCTAATTCCCTGGCAAGATTCCGCCAAATACCTCGGGGTTTTCCTCGACATACGCTTAACATGGCGCCTCCATGTCCAACATGTCTGACGAAAAGCTTCGATGTTCACCTCGAAGCTGTTCCAACTTCTAAATAGAAATTACAGATTATCCATGAACAATCAATTGCTCATGTATAAAGTCATAATTCGGCCAGCCTTGACCTATGCATCTCCTGCATGGGCCACCGCGGTCTCAACACACATCAAGGCCCTTCAAATAATCCAGAATAAAATTCTGAGAATGGTTACCGGATCGTCATGGTTTGTCAGAAACAGTCAGATTCACTTTGATCTGGAAATGCCTTCGATTCTTGAGTTTATAACTCAACTATCCACAACTCAGTTCGCAAAAGCCGCTTCTCACCCAAATGCTCTTCTCCCTAGTGTCACCTACTACGATGAGCAACTTCCACCTAGGCATAAGCGTCCAACGCTTATACTTACCCGCTAACGTCCCCGCGGCAAAAACAGAATGGAAACATTTAAACCAAAACCTCATTGTGTGAAATCATACCGACGGAGGTAGGGACTAAGGTCCGGTACTCCAGGGAGTGGAGTTTTAGTGAGTAGGTATCTCACAGTACCTCGAAATCGCACGCACTACGGTGTCGTGAATGAGGTCTGCATGCACTATTTCTTCCTCCCGTATCCAAAAACAAAACAAAAACGTAAATTGTAATTTAAGAAAGCCTTGGACTAATAACTTCAATTTTGGTACATAATACAATCACGGAAATGTAGTGGTTGTAGTTAAGAAGCCAGTCGGGTCAGTTGCGACGTCGAGATGTTTTTTTTTCTGGAAATCTTTGAATCAAATCAATATATAAACCCACTTAGTTTCTATTTATAAATAGTGAATATGAAAAGTAGATACCTACTTTTAAGTAGAAAATTTTCAACTTATAGTCTCTATTTATTTTTTCGCTCAG
This sequence comes from Tillus elongatus, assembly GCA_964006375.1. Lineage (NCBI taxonomy): Eukaryota > Metazoa > Arthropoda > Insecta > Coleoptera > Cleridae > Tillus > Tillus elongatus. Next base: position 120,000,608 of record OZ023263.1, read on the forward strand.
CTCAAGCGACCAATATGCTTGTATGCAGAAAAATTTTGTAAACATGGTAATTTTTGTTAACAAAAAATCTTTTTTTTAAACGCACTATCTTTCAAACTCTTAAAGTGATTCAAACGAAAATTTACAGCTTAAAATAGCATAGATAGACGTGGTTGTGTACCAATTTTCAAGTCTTTTGATAAAAAAGAAATAAAATTACTCGAAATTAATATTAAAATAATCCTCGACATCACTTCCCACTAAGCATGGTAACTTACAAATGGTTCCCACAAGCTTAGATACTTTATCATTAAGCAAGTTGAGTTTGCAACATTTCTAAATGTTTGCACGCAAAAATACAACGCAAACTTACAAATTAAACTTTAAAATAACTTTCAAATGTAATATCTCCTTTGTCAGCTTGTTGTTTTTCTCCATTAATTTCACACGTTTACTTAAATTCCCTCGTTTTTTGCGATCGTGTATGTTTTTAGTTACTTCTCGCTCGCATATATACCTAAATTTTGGCATGTTAGTAACCTATTGGTGAATTATTCTAAGGTGGCTGCTTCTATTTATATTTTTGTTTCTTTTTATAAAATCTACTTAACGAAAAAAAGCCTGGACGCAGCAAGTGCGTTATGGTAGTGAATTTTCATAGAAATGATCTGGCACAAAATATTTTATTATAACTTTTTTTCTTGTAACAGAAATCTAAATTTTGGTATATAGTTTACTTTTTATATCGTAAACCTACCTACCAAATTTGGTTATCATAGATTTTTTATTTTTTAAGAGAAAAAAATTTTTCAAATGAAAACTCAAAATTTTTCCGGAAAACCTCGTCCGATTTTTCTGATTAACGAACTTATCAAAGCCATTTACAAAAGGAAGGTACGTGCCAAATTTTATTAAAATCGGTTTATTACTTTTTGAGATAGGAATTTTTTTCGAATGAAAACTCAAAATTTTCCCGGAAAACCTCGTCCGATTTTCCTGACTAACGAACTTATCCAAGCCATTTACAAAAGAAAGGTACATGCCAAATTTTATCAAAATCGGCCCATTATTTTTTGAGTTATCGGTGTGACACACACACACACACACACACATACATGTGCTCGTATGTTTGCAGGGACACACGAAAACACACCAACTTGTGGGATCTTAATGTTTGAGATAAGTCGTAGTTGTAGATTTATCGCCAGATGTGGATAATTCGCGCCAAAATACTATACACACGCTCGTTTAGAAAATATTTGCAAATAAAGTGAGGTCCGGCAATTATGTTTAACGCACACGTTGTGTGAAGACCCCTTAAATATGGATTATGTTTGAAGTGTGTATAAGACCCCATAAACCATAGTGTTTTTTTCTACAAACATAACTGTGTTTCTGAATTACACATGGCAACAAAAAAACCAGTTTAGAAAAAAACTGTCTGGCTTGTGTGCGTGTAAGGACCGACAAATATAAGGGGAAGGGTTTGTTTATTAAATGCTGTGTGGAGGTATTGTATAGTTGATCACATTGACCTTGTGCTGTTACTCTGAAATATATTATTACATATATTTTTTAGTGAATTTTTCTACACTTTTGAATTTTAAAACAATTCGCGAACTAGGACCTCTAGAACCCATGTCTGTGGTCAGTTACTATCTTGATGTGTTTATATATGTATATATATATATATATATATATATATATATATATATATATATATATATATATATATATATATATATATATTTCTGTGTGTGTGTATCACCCCGGTAACTCAAAAAATAATGGGCCACCAAATTGGGTATTAATTCAAGCAGGTATCAATTTAGTTACTATTATAACCTATATAGTAAAAATTTACCACATTTTATTAAAATACCGTATTGTTTGAAAATGTACCAAAAAATTCCGAAAATAACTTTAACTTTAAATGTTTCTGAGAAAACTTGTTTCCTAGCATTTAATGAAAATTCGCCACCAAAACACACTTACTGTGTCTTGATTTTTTTTACGAGCATGCATCATATGTCAATTAAAAATGCAACAGTATAAGGAATGTTCGAAAAAAAATATTGCAGTTATCACCAACGAATTATGGGCCACGCTGTGATTTTCAAAATAATTTTATAAGATGCAGCTTAAAGCACCTTATAATTAACGTACACAATTTTTCGCGTATCTTGCATAATAACAATTATATTGAGCTTTACCGTAGAAATACGTCACCTTGTATATATGCAAACAGATAAAAACTGAAAGTAAACCCGGATATGGATTCTAGGGGGCCTGGTTTGTACTCCTTTGAAGAAATCTTTTTCAAACTCAAACGTCGCTGTCTCCCCATTAATGAATTTTTTCTACGAAAATTAGCTAAAATTTATAGACCGTTAAACCATAAACGTAACTAAAGCTACTGCCAAAGCATCAGAGAAAGGGTCTATTTGCAATGAATTGTCTGGAAATATTTTAGTTAAATAAAGGTCGATGGCGGCTAAAGCTAAAACTTAAGAATACTCTTCTTGCAACATTTTCTTTACGTAACTTGTATTTATTTCATGTTCTTTGCCAACATGTTGCCAATTTTTACGTTTCTAATCGCGACTTGGACGTTTTGAGGAAAACCCCAAATTTTTTTTCTTCAAATGCCTATAACTTTTTTGACTTTTAACTTACAGATTGAAATTTTGGTACATGGTTCACTTATTATAATACAGACATACGTACCAGATTTGGTTGCCCTTACTTTGTTATTCCCGAAAGAAATCACAAAATTTTCCGGGAAAACCTGGACTGCATTTTCTGGCTAACCAACTTATCCATGCCACTTGCAAAAGGAAAATGCTTATAAAATTTGACCAAAATCGTCCTATTATTTTTTGAGTTGATATATATATATATATATATATATATATATATATATATATATATATATATATATATATATATATATATATATATATATATATATATATATATATATATAATCGAAACAGATCCCAGATATGTGTTCTAGGCGCCTAGTTCCCGCTCATTTGAAGAAATATTTTCAAAATTCTAAAGTCGCGATCTCCTTAGTTAATTTTGTAAAGAAAATTCGCTAAAAGTAAACCATATGCCAACATTCAGTTACCAGAACAAAAGTTATGGGCATTTAATAAAAAAGAATGTTTGGTACCAGATTATTTCTATGAAAATTCACCAGCATAAGGCACTTGCTGCGTCCAGACTTTTTCAAATTCAGTTAATTTGAAGTATAACTGCATATTAGAAAATACTTCATTTTCAGTTTTCAGTTTATATTTTGAAAATGCCGGGTTCTTACTTAATGACGATTTGAATTACTCCAAAAATAAGAATTTTGTGTGTTGAAAAGAAAATTTTTCATAGATTTCGCTTCATCAGTCCTAATTATGCTGTCCAAAAAAACGAGAGTCGTCTTGTATCATCGTTAAAATGAATTTACAAAACTCTTTTCTGCATATCCATTTCTCCCAGATGTTGAACCAAAGATATTGAATAAGGGTGGAAGTTGTGCTTTAACGGGATTCTGTGTATCAAGCTCTTCGAAAGTCCTGTCTGCAGAGCTACTTGTCTTAAGGATGTTATTTCTTTTATGCATTTTTGCCTTCACGGTGCAAAAAGTTTTGTAATTTTCTATTATTCGCCGAACACTCCTCCGCGACGGTTTTTGTTTATCTGGATATCAGCAAATATTTGGCACGTTCTTGATAAAACTTGGTTATATTCATCATATATAATAAAGAAATTTTAATAATCTTCGTGAGTATAATTCAGTCGCCCCGGTATAATTTTTATAAATAATTGTCAAATGACAACAAATACTGAGGTTTTTGTAATTCTCGATATTTTTTTTTGACAGGCGTCGCCGTCATGATTATATAACAATAAAACTTGAAAGCCGTAAAACATTTTTTCAATATAAAAATGTTAAATTGCCAATATTTTGAAAACTACAAATTTTTGGCAGAGGCAACCTTACCTAAAGTTTCAATGTTAAATAAGATATGATTATAAAAATAAGAGCTTCTATTTGAAAAACAGACAACGATTTTTTAAACTCAATTTTCAATGAGAGTTTTTGATCACTCTGTAGTTATTATCAAAATAAAATCACATCACGGTTGGACTTAGGTATGGAATATTATACATAAGAGGTGTCTAAACTTTTGCAATAATATGTGTCCTATCTAAAATAAGCAAGTTAACATCAACACCCTGTATATCCAGAAGTGCCACTATCTGGAAAATACTTTAACCAAGGTGCATCCATTGATTTCAATAAGCTGCCAAATTTTAAAAATTTTGCAAAGTCTAGTTTCCGAGAAATCGATTCCGGGCTTTTGTCGTGGGACAACTGCATATATATATATATATATATATATATATATATATATATATATATATATATATATATATATATATATATATATATATATATATATATGAAGCATTCACAGGCCATTTAGGCCCATAGCTTGGTAATACATTTCCATTGCTTCCTATCCAGTGCAATCGTCTTCCAGTTTTGGACTCCTTTTTCTAGCAAGTCTTGTTGTGCTGCATCAAGCCATCTTTTTCTTGGTCTTCCCCTCTTCCTTCTACCCTCTGGATTTGACCAGACACACTTCTTCACCATTCTCTCCACACCCATTCGTTCTATATGTCCCAGCCACTGTAGTCTGCGTGCCTTAACCAGTTGAGACACCGGCGGTTCTCCATACATTTCATACACTTCCACATTTGGACGTCTTTCCCACATGCCATCTACTTTCTTGCCTCCGAAGATTCTGCGTAGTACCTTTCTCTCCCATATCGCTATTCTGTCCTCCAGTCTTCGGTTCATTGTCCATGCTTCACAACCATATGCCAAGGTTGGTCTTATCACAGTCCTATATACTCTGAGTTTCGCAGCACGCGAGATGTTCTTTGATCTAAGGAAGCTGTTAAGCCCTCCCGCACATCTGTTGGCTTTTGCTATCCTTAGGTTAATTTCTACCTCCTCATCACATCTATTGTCTACTAATACACCTAAGTACATGTAATTATTAACCTCTTCGAACTCTATGACTCTCTCCCCTCGCATTTTCACTGTAAAAGGTTCACTATTAGTCACTTTAGTCTTTTTAATTGCCATATACTTGCTCTTGTCCTTATTTATTTGAAGTCCCACACTGTCTGCTACTTCCACCAAACTTCTAGTGATACTTTCCAGCTCTTTTCTATTTCTGGCCAGTAACAATATATCATCCGCATAAGCAAGGCACTGATGACTCCTGTCAAACAAGCTCCCAGTTCTGTTTATACCACTCTCTCTTATCACTTTCTCCAGAACTATATTGAATAGTAACGTTGACAGCGGATCTCCCTGCCTCACTCCTCTTCTCACATCAAACTCTTCTGTCAGATTTCCGTTTACCCTTACTGCGCACGTGGTGTTACATAGTGTCATTATTACCAGTTTCACAATATACTCGGGTACTCTGAACTCTCTAAGTATATCAACTACTTTACTTCTTTTCACTGAATCGTAGGCGGTCTTAAAGTCGACAAAGATCATGTGTACTGGAATCTCGTACTCGTAACAGCCTGTCAAAACCTGCTTTAGCAGACATATCTGGTCAACTGTCGACCTACCCTTCCGAAAACCAGCCTGATATTCCCCTAGCAAAGGCTCTATATATTTTTCTAGCCGTTTCTTTATTAGTGTTGCTAAAATTTTGTAGGCCACATCTGGTAACGCTATCCCCCTATAGTTGGTGCATTCTGTTATATCTCCTTTCTTAAATAAAGTTACCATGATGGTCTTATTCCATTTTTTTGGCATTTCTTTTGTTTTCCAAATTTCTTTTATTAGCTCATACATCATGGCAACCAAAGCAGTCCCTCCGTATTTAAAATTTTCGGCCATAATGCCATTTTCACCTGGACTCTTGTTGTTTTTCATTGTTTGTATAATTTCTTCTATTTCTTGCTTCGTTGGATCTTCTGTAACTTCTTCCTCTTCATAAAACTCTTGATGACACTCTTTCAGTTCTTCTTCATCTCCATCATTATGCAGTTCTTCGAAATGTTCTTTCCATCTTCTGCATATGTCTTTATCGTTTCCAAGCAAATTGCCTTCCTTATCCTTAAAGAACACTGCTCTGCTTTGGTGGCCTCTTTTTATATCTTTCACGTCTTTGTAGAAGTTACGTATTTCATTTTTTTGATATTTATATTCAATATTTTTTATTTTGTCTTCCAGAAATTTTCGTTTCTGGGTTCTACACATATTTTTTGTTCTCTTTCTTTGTTCGTTATATTTTTCTAGGTTTTCCTCCGTTTGCGCCTGAAGCATTTGATGTCTTAATACTGCTCTTTTTTTTAGTGCGGCTTTACATTCTTCATTCATCCAGTACTTTTTTATTTGTTTTCGTCTCTTTTCCAGGGTTGCTTTCGTTGCCTCAGTCACCGTCTTTTCTATCTTTTCCCATTTTTCTTCAATGCCGTCTGTATTCAGGAACATATCACTACTATAAGCTTTGTCTATTCTTTTCTTGTAGTTGAGGGCTATTTCTTCTTTTCGTAGATCATTAACATTGTATCTAGTTTCTGCCCTCCTTTTTTGTGTCTGTTTAATCGTATCTGGGAATCTTAAAACAGCCTTTACCAAGAAGTGATCTGAATCAGCTTCCGCACCCCTACGTGTTTTCACATTGGTGATTAGCCAAGCATGTTCTTCCTTTATTAACAAGTGATCTATTTGATTTGTTTTATTTTGTCCCGGTATCGTCCATGTTCCCTTATGTATATCTCTTCTTCTAAAGTGTGTACTCATTATTTTCATATTCTGTTCTATTGCTAAAGATATCAACCTTACTCCATTGTCATTACTCGCCGTATGTTTACTTTCACCTCCTGTTATTGACTTATATATGTCTTCATTGCCTATCTTTGCATTTGCGTCTCCCATCAAAATTATCACGTCATTTTTTGGTATATCTTCTAGCGTTTTTTCCAGCTCTTCGTAGTACTGATCTTTCACTTCTTCTTCTTTTTCTTCTGTTGGAGCATGCATATTTACAATACTAATCATCTTATCTTCTGCCTTAATTCTTATGGAACATAGTCTGTCTGACTTTGGTTTGAAACATTTAACTTTATCTTGTAGCTTTTCGCTTATTAAGAATGCGACTCCATACCTTCTCATATCACTACCACTTGTAAATAGGATATAGTTTCCAACCCTTTGTATATCATTTCCTTTCAAGTGTGTTTCCTGTAACGCCACTACTTGCATACTATATTTATTGACCTCCATAATTAGATTATTCAAAGCACCCTCTTCATACAAACCCCTTACGTTCCACGTACCCAGATTTAGATACTCGGTTTTCGGTTTCACCTGGTATTTCCCTGTTTGGTTACTGTGTTCTTTATCTTTATTGGTATTTGCGTTTGCTCCTCTCGTGTCCCTATACAACTCCCTAGCCCTTATTGACATGCCAACATCTTTTTCCGTATACGTAGCCCTTTTCTTCGCCTGTTCAGTTCCCTTTTTCCACTCATTCTTGCCTAATTTTTTGTCTCATGCGTACCACTATTATATTCTACCTGTTTAACCAGGCCATTTTCTTCATCCCATTTCCAAAGCTGTCCCTCGACTATTAACTTCTTAAACCCAATCTTGACAGTTCTACCTTTGGCTCTTTCATCTTTTGCTACGTTTCTCAATTCGTTTTGAATTTTTCTCTCTTCCCTCGACATATCATCATTTATATACACAATCTCATTCTTGTAATTTTTTAATTTATATTTATTTCTCATAATTTCTATTTTCTCCTCTATTTTATAAAGTTCAACAAGACAAACCTTTTCACTGAGTCTCCTAGCTTGTTTTATTTCAACATTTACTTCTAAATTCTGTTTCAAAAAAATACCCATGTTCTCTTTTAAACTCTTTGCATCGTTTGTGTTCATTTTTAGCCCCTGTATAACTATATTCTTTCTTTTCTTCTCCTCTTCTAGAATATTTAATTTCTTTTTAATATCCTTTACCTCTTTTCTTAATTGATCATTTTCCATTTTCATGTTTTTATTTTCTTCTTTAATCACTTTCATCTCAGCTATAATTTTATCTTGTTTGTCTTCTATTTTGGTTATCTTCTCTGTTAAATCCGTTAGCATGTTTAACATTATATCCAACTTATTACTCTCGCTTTTCATATTTTTTTCTGGTGTTCGTGCCATTTTCTTACTTCTTTGGAAAATATCAGATATTGGAAAAGCCTTGCGTTTTCCCTCATCAGCAGAATAGTCTTCACTGTCACCCATCTTATACAACTCTCCTTACACTTTGCTGTTTAACGTGTTGCCTATCCAGACGTCGTCGGCGGCTGAATTATAATATCGGTTGTATTCTTTCAGCTTATCAATAAAGACACTGCACTCAACTTTGAACCTTATGCTCCAATGCCCCTAACCTTTAAACAGTACTTTAAATTCAATTTACTCACGGTGGCTGTGGTATTTATTTATCTTCTCAATTACCTAAGATCTCCTGCCAATGTTCTCACTATCTGACTGTTTCTTGCACTTTTTCTTTACTCGATTCGGTCAATTTGACTTAGATATCGGAGTAAACATTTAACACATTAGCGCTCAAATCTTCACCATATTCATCTATCAAAATTAATTAATACTTTACATTTTTTCTTATATATATATATATATATATATATATATATATATATATATATATATATATATATATATATATATATATATATATATATATATATATATATATAGATGTGTGTGTGTTTTTTTAGATCTATTTAGACGCTACATATCACAGCCCCCGTATATCCTAGAAGAAAAAGTTTTAGATAAAAATTTGGTCGGTAAAAAGCTGCTTCAATAAGCTTTACTTAGACATACAGCGTGGATCCAAAGTGTGCTTTTTGACATAAACTTCATTTTTTCAATAGAACACTCTGTATTTTAGTCAATTTTGGATTTCTTATTTCATTCTTAATCAATAATATGTCAAACATTTTTCTCATTTCAAAAGTTTTAGAGAAAACCCAACAAAAGACGGTTTTCATTTTCCTTTCAATAATGATTTTATTTGTCCGCAATCACAGCATCACAACTATTATGTATTATATCAGTATCATAACTGTTCATCCTAAGATCTATGTCAATTCTTTTAAACTATAAATTCTGAACAAGGCGGATAGGGAACCGCCAAGTGGCCCACGAGCTCGCCTGTCCTGATACCATTCGATTTTTTGTGGGGTTATGTAAAATATGTGGTCTCTTTTGTTCAACCAAGAAATTTGAAGGATTTTATTAACAAAATTACTCGTGCCTGCAGAGAAATTTTGCCTCAGGTTATTAGAAATCCTTGCACTGTAGAGCTTATTAGAAGATATGACGTTTGCCAAACAGAAAATAGTCGCCAGTTTGAGCATACTTTTTTTTACTTTGTCATCGTTAGCAATGATAATTAACTGTTAATTATATTTTTGGGATTACCTTTGAAGAACTTAGTTAAGATAATCACAAGCATTTGTAATTTTTTGTTGCGGCAAAGCAGTTTTCGACAAAAAAAGTTAGGAAACCTTTTAGTGAATTTTCTCAAAAAAATTAACTGATGAGATCCCGACTTTTAAATTTAAAAAATTCTTCAAATGAGCGCTAATTAGGCCCTCTAGAAGACATATCCGGGGTCAGCTTGAGTTTTTATGTGTTTATATATATATATATATATATATATATATATATATATATATATATATATATATATATATATATATATATATATATTTGTATCACACCGATAACTCAAAAAGTAATGGGCCGATTTTGATCAAATTTGGTGAGTACTTTCCTTTTGCAAGTAGCTTGGATAAGTTCGTTATCCAGGAAAATCGGCGCAGGTTTTCCTGGAATTTTTTTTGTTTTCTTTCTAAAAAATTAATATCTCCGGAAATAACAGAGTAAGGGCAACAAAATTCAGTACGCGTGTTGATGTTATAAGAGTGAACCATGTACCATAATGTACATCTCTAAATTTAAAGAGAAAAAAGTTATGGTCAGTTAAAAAAAATTTGGTGTTTTCCTCAAAACGTGTGTTCTGCGAACCCTTAGGTCATTGCCCTTCATTTTACTAAAATATTTACAGAAAATTCATTTCAAATAGACCCTCTTTCTCTGATGCTGTGGCCGTCGGTTCAGTTAAGTTGATGCTTTCGCTGTACGTTTAGTTAAGTTTATGGTTTAACGGTCTATAATTTTTGGCTAATTTTCGTAGAACAAATTCGTTAATACATTTTTGCATTTTTTATATAAATATGATGCATAGAACAGAAGTTGGAAGATAGTGCAAGCATATATGCCATATGGGGAGAAATGGAGGAAGCCTTGATTAGGGTCGCAGAAGGTGAACTAGGTCATAAGCGGAAAACACAGAAACACAAGTGGATGACAGCAGAAATCATGCTTGAAGAAAGGAGAAGATGTAAAAGTCAAGGAAATCCAGAGAGCTATAAACACATCTAAAGAATTATTAGGGGGAAAATAAGAGCGGCAGAAAGTGACTGGTTAAAGAAGCAATTCGGGGAGATAGAACAACTACAAGAGCTGCACGATGAATTTAACTTACAAGAAAAATAAGAGAGGCGTCCGTAGTTTACCGGAAGAGACACTTTTCTAATGTAGAAAACGAACATGGGAAAATGGAACAAGATGATCGGCAGCGAAGAGTTATTTGGGAGGAATATATTAACAACCCTTTCGACGATAATAGACCTGATATAGAGGTTGCGGAGGACGTAGACCTGTCTGGACCCCATATCACCAAAGAAGAAACTGTAAGAGCAATAAATACGTCAAAGGACAGAAAGGCAGTTGGCCCGGACTGCATACCTGTCGAACTATTAAAAATACTAGACGACAGGGGCATTTCCGTACTGCACAGAATATTTAACAAGATATATAAAATGGGGGAGTTCCCTGCCAAGTGGATTACATCACATTTTATCCCCCTGCCAAAAAAGGAGTAACGCCACGAAGTGCGAGGACCATAGGCTGATCAATCTAATAAGCCACACGTTAAAGATATTCCTCAAGATTATTCACTACAGAATTTCTATAAAATGCGAAAGAGGGGTAGGGTTCACACAATTTGGATTTAGAAGGGGACTAGGTACGAGAGAGGCTGTAGTTGCAACTCAAGTATTGATACAGAACTGCAACGACCAAAGGAAGGTTGTGATTCTATGCTTCATCTAATACGAGAATACGTTTGACACAAACTCATTTAAATTTTGAAGAGGATGGATATAGACCAGAAGGATATCTGCTGCATAGAAAGCCTTTTTTAGCATTTTTTTTGCACTTACGGAAAGAACATATCCTTCTTAGCAACGGCATTATGAAAATGTAATCGGGATTAATAAGAAAAAAATTGCAAAAACAATAAGTTTCTTAAAAATTACCTTCAGTTGGATTTCATTAATCAATTTCTTATCAAGTTATCAATTGAAAAAATTTGATAGTATTTGCAGCTGCCAATTTGAAGCATTGTTTTTTGTCAGTTATCTGTAGTTTGTAATACTTTAGAGAGCTTCATATTGGAAAATAGAGGACTTATAGAAATTAATAATTATTATTATTATGGCAGAATTGAGCGAAAAGCTAAGAATTGATATATTAGTGATGTTGGGCTACGGTGACAGGAAGCTTTGTAAAGAAATGTGCATGTTTTTTTATGAGTCTGGGCACAAATTAATGAAGTGTATGTTTCCAGAACATTAAAAAAAATAACGAAACTGGTAGTGTCAATGATAAGCCAAGAATAGGAAGACCAAACACGGCTGTAGCTGGTAATAACGCATTAGATATATTGTTGTCTTTTTATTAAACCCCTCATCTATCTACAAATTAAGTTACTCATTACACAGTCTTTCACAAAAATCTGTGGTTACTTTGCTAAAAAGAAACAGAAAAAATTTCACCCATACAAAGTACAGCTAGTACAGGAACTTGTAGTTGGCGATTTTAAGAGGCGTGTTAAATTTTATTATATTATGGCAAATATAATGAGAATCCAGACTTTAGTAGAAATAATCGTTATTGGTCTCAGCAGAATCCACATTGGATGCTGGAAGCTCCAAACCAACGACCACATAAAAATTATGTATGGACGGGTAGTAGTAGACAGTAGTAATATTGGGCGGTTATTTATTGAGGGAAATCTAACATCTTAAAAGTATAAAAATTTTTAAGAGAAGAAATTATACCACAGTGGTTGCAGTGGATCCAGTCAATGAAGTTTGGTTTGAGAAATATGGAGCTCACAGTCATTTTGGGAGACGCGTGCGGCAATATTTGGATGAAGTTTTTAGAGAAAATTGAATCGGGCGCTGTGATTCACTTAAATGAACTGCTCGCCATCTTGACTTCACGCCATGTGGTTGTTTTTTTAGGGTCACTTGAAGAATCTTGTCCACAGAGACAGGCCATTAAATCTGGAAGACCTGAAAGCTATCATTGTTCGCCAAACAAGATGGATTGTGCATTCCAGGTTAATCAAACGCGAGTTCAATTATGTATTGATAATAATGGACAGCATTTTGAACATTGAGTTAGTTGACAAATATTATTGCTCTTTTGTTTTTGTTTTGTTTTGTCAGTCTTTTTTAGAATTAAAGTTAATAATTAAAGCTAGTTTGCCTCTCATCTGCAGTTTCACCAACGTGATGTCGACTGCTGATAGATAATGTTTATTACCTTATATGCAATTTTATACTATTTTATGTTGTCGAAAATATTTTTTACGTTATGAGAATTTGTTTTTGTCAACTTATTGACATTATTGGTTAATCGCTGGTCACATACACATTTTTGTGTGTAAAATGCATGTTTTTTGGGGTTTTCTTGGATTTTCTCATACGCCTTTACTCAGGTCAGGTCAGGTCAGGATCACGTCAGAGTCGGGTTTGGTCAGGTCACGTTGGGTCAGGTCTAGCCAGGTCAGGTCAGGTGGTTCAGGCCTGCCTGATACAGTGTCTTGCGCATAAACAACAACAAAACTCTGGTCCCTTCAACTTGCAAACAAGCTGGGGAACTTGGAGCAAAAAGCCGACGAACATTAATAATAAGAATTGTTGGAGCAAAATGTAAACAAGGGTGCTAATAAAAGTCCAACGAAGGTGTTTTTTCTGATTTGATTTCTATATTTCCTTCCCCGCCCAGCACCCCTATTCACGCCAGGTCCCGTAACTGGGGCGGTATTTTACAGCATTTGTTATGTTGCTTATGCGTACAGGGTTGGTTTTAAGCGTGCTTTTATTTTTAAAAAATCACTTTTGCGATCATCTGCATAATTACATTAATTTTTTCTCATTTTTTTTCTAATTGAACCTAATTACATTTTTATAGTGGCGTATCAAGAACTATCTTGCCATTAAAAAAAGATTCAGTTATCATAGCAACTAAGTTGTTTAGGCTAGGATAAATTGAATATCGCCACTTTGTAGCTAAAAATATGTCGAAAAGCTTTTGTTAAGATATTTTTTTTGAATAAGGAATATTTCAGTAAATACAAATCCATCATATACTAACCCTATAAGTATATATATATATATATATATATATATATATATATATATATATATATATATATATATATATATATATATATACATAAATATGTGTATGTAAAATAATATATAAACTAATGTTTCCATCCCAAATATGACTTCTGTTTCATTTGAAGAAAAGAGTCAATGTTTTCTATGAAATTTCCCTAATAAATAAATTTAACAATATCTCAATATTCTCTGAAATATAACATACTACATAAAACCCACCGCTATCTGCTTTAGTGCCCAACGAAAAATAATGTACCGTTATTCCCCGTCAATAACCCTTGCAAATGAAGCAGTAAAAAATAACAACAAAGACGCTATTTATAAAACCAGGGACAAGTCACTTGAAAACAGATCATTTACTACCTGCACGAGGTAATAAAATGTTATATTAATCGGGACTTACACAAATTTTACCAAACAGTTGTCGGGCCTTACACACAATTACGTTTGTTTCAAAAATTGACCACGGAGGTCGCTTTTATCAGTCACTTTTATAGGGCCCGACAGCTTTAGTAACACGAACTCAAAAATACACACATGCATATAGTATGTACATCAGGACATCGTCAGAAAATTAGTTATTTATACTATTTAAGAGGTGGAGAATCCGAAAAACCACGTCTCTAAATTGTCGGGACGCGTGTATGGCCCGACAAGTTGGGAAGACCCGACAAGTCACGTCCATGCATGTGGTTTGTCCTCATAATTATACGGACACAAACACACACACACACACATTTTTATATGTTTATATATATATATATATATATATATATATATATATATATATATATATATATATATATATATATATATATATATATATATATATATAAACATATAAAAATTGAAACTGACCCCGGATATGGGTTCTAGGGGTCCTAGTTCGCGCTCATTTGTAAAAAATTTTTCAAAATTCAAAAGTCGGGATGTCCCCATTAGTAAATTTTTTCTACGAAAATTCACTAAAAAACCTAATTTCTAAATACGAAATTTTTTATGTCCTTAGAGGCAGCGTGGAAGTGGTCTATCCTATCGTATGGAACGCTCATATGGGGTAACTCGTCAGCAGCGGGACATGTGTTTATTATGCAAAAGAACAATAAGGACATTGTGTCACGTAGGCCCAAAAAAGAGCTGTCCTGGTGTGTTCGAGGTCAATGGGATACTTAGACTTCCAGCCATATTCTTCTTCAGTATATGTACGCAAAATATCCAGCGAATGGTGAAGCTCACAACATCAATACCAGGTGCGGGCATGAATTAAAAACACCATTGCTTTTTATATATATACGTAACTCTTTGTAGTCATACTGACTGTACACAGACATTGTCGGTATTATAGTTATTCGATAGAGATATTTAAGACATATGCGTGAGGGATTTCTGAGACTGTCACCATATTTAGACTATTTTCGCATTGAATTTGTATTCATCTCCATGCGCTTGATTTATCCATTGCATATTCTTACGTTTGCTTAATTAAACTTGTTCTAATCTTCACTCACTCATTGAAGATTATCCTCAACGCAGTATTAGGGATATAGAAAAAGATTTGGTAGTTCCTCAATCGGTTGAGAAAAGTAAAATAAGGTAAAAAATTCAGTCAACACCGAGATTTGAACCCACGTCCCTTTGCTGGTAAGCCAGTCACCTTAACCCCTAGACTACTGTAGCACGGGAAATGAGGTACATATAATAAAAGGCAGATAGCCCACAATGGTCTTGAGTTATTTATTTGTGGTATGTAGAATCTATTTCAGAGGCAGTTTTTGAAACTATCTAACAAATGAGTAGAGTAGCATAATACTAGAACATTCTAATATACATTTCTTGTCATATTTATCATTAATAACCGCATTAGTTATGCTAATTTTCACGTTTCAAATATCCAGTTTGATATCACACAAGAAAAACTATAAAATTTTCAAAGCAATGTTTCTCATACTTCTTTGTTGTCTGTAATATTTAATAGATTTTGTTTAACACATACAATGTTTAGGTATTGCTTATTCTGTGACTTTCATTGGTACTAAGATTTTGCTTCACTAAATGCCTATAACTGTTTTTCACTTAACTTCGAGATTTAAATTTTGTGTATAGTTTATTTTTACAGCGTAAACCTCGCCAAATCTGGTTGCCGTAGCTTTATTATTTCCGGAGATATGAATTTTTTCCAAAGGAAAACCTAAAATTTCCCCGGAAGACTGGTCCGATCTTCTTCCCATACATACCCTGGCCACTCGCAAAAGGACGTTACTCGCCAAATTTGATCAAAATCGGCCCATTATTTCTTGAGTTATCGGCGTGCTATATATAAACCAAGACAACCAACCAACCAATATTTTGTGTGATGAGGCCGATGCGTACAAAAGAGAAAAAAAAAAAATATATATATATATATATATATATATATATATATATATATATATATATATATATATATATATATATATATATATATATATATAACTTGCTGAAAACATTAGAAATAACATGTAATGCTTAACCTTGGTAGAGCTCAAAATGATGAAGCCATTCAACGTTTAAATAAGCTAATTGTTGAACCACTGCGTAAAATATGTATAAATACATTAACGCTTAAACTGATCATATACCAGAAAAGAAACCCAAAGTCCAATTCTTTGAAGACCGTGAAGTTTTTAAAAAGGAACCAGCTGTATAAACAAGTTCAGATCAGGATATGCAGTCTGTTGGAGATATGTGAGAGGGTGCCGCAGCCATCACAAATACACCAGCATATCAAGAATTTTTCGATCAGTATCCGGAAAAAGTTAAATAATATGTAAACAAATATTTTACTGAACCATCGAGGGATGCTACTGTTGATCAAACGTATGTTGCTAGTTACTATGGAGATTCTGGTAAAAGGAGTCTTGATAGAAACACGTAGACTTCACTTAAGATGAAATTCAAGTAAACAAAATGATATGTCTACAAACACAAGGTCTGTTAGAATTGATATTTATGAACAGACCTAAGGGATATACTTATAACAATCTTTCACACTATAAAGATATTCTGGAAACAACTAGTGTATATAAAATAAAACACAATCCTAATTCACGAACCAAGGATTGTTCATCGGAAAAATATCTATTATAATAAAACCAGTTATAAATCCTCGACAACAACATACTCAACCCCTCATGGTTTTGGTTATGACACACATCTTTAAAAAACAAAAGACTGAAACTGAAATTGGGCTTCAGAATGTAAGTGATAAGAAAAGAACATTTACACTAACCGTTATATGATACAAAATAACAGAGTATGCGAACTGGAATGATGTAAAAGAGTTAGTAGATATACTTCTGTTTTTAAGGGCTTCTAAAGTTGCTGGCAATAATGCTTATAACAACTAAATTCAGTAAATAATATAAAAACTGAAGGAACTTGGTGTTATCACATATACATGACTGCCTGTTGCTTAGTGAAAAAGTGTAAGTCGATAACTTCGGAGCGGAGTACCAAATCCACATACGTTTTAACTTTAGAATTATTTAAAGAGAGATTTTTCAAATAACTACAAATGGTTATTTTGTTTTGCAAAATCATAGATTGTGTAACATCGGTGATACAATCCATTCAGCAGAGGGTGTAAACAAAAAAATTGTTGATTCATGGATAGACGACTTCCAGGAAAACAAAGATGCAGTAACACAAAGAATAATTGCCATACTACTTGAGGCTGTGCATAAGTCGAAGTTGAAAGGTTTAGAAAAAAGTCTGGACCCAGCAAGTGCGTTATGGCAGTGAATTTTCATACAAATGTTTTTAACAGCAAATATGTCTTTTTTTAAAGAATGCAGGTATGAAATTTAGTTATCAGTGTAACCTATATAGTAGAAGCAATGTACCATATTCCACTAAAATAACTTTATTGTTTGAAAATGTACAAAAGTTTTTCGAAAATAAACTTAAAATATTACCGAAAAAACTGGTTCCTGGCAAACGAACGTTAGGTTAATAGCAATTGAGCTATAGAACTTTGAAACATTTTAATAAAAATTCGCTACCATAACACACTTGCTGCGTGAAGATTTTCTTTTGCTACAAGCATGCATTATATTTTGATGAAAAATGTAAAAATGCAATAATATAAGGTATGTTGGACTTAAAAAAAGAAAATTCATATCACCAACAACTTACGCCCACCTATGATTGTAAAAATAATTTTATAAGATGCAACTCAAGACACCCTATAATTAAGGTATACAATTTTTTCTCATATCTTGTATAGTAACAATTATATTTAGCTTTACCGTAGAAATGCGTCAGCCTGCATATATGAAAACAGATAAAAACTGAAACTAACCTCCAATTCGACGAAATCTCCAAAATTAAAAAGTGGTGGTCTTCTCATTAGCGAATTTTTTTCTACGAAAATTCGATATAAATTATAGACCATTTAACGATAAACTCTAAAACTGAAACTATTTCCAAAGCATCAGAGAAAGCTGAAACTTTAACGTTTGCAAAACACTCTTCTGCTACATTTCCTCTATATAACCCGTATTCGTTTCAGGTTCTTTGCCTAAATGTTGCCAATTTTCACGTTTCAAATCACAACTTTGACGTTTTAAGAGAAAAATTCCAATTTTTCTTTAAATGCCTATAACTTTTTTGTGTTTTAACTTACAGATCTATACTTTGTTACATAATTGACTTGTTATGATACAAATGGTTGAGATAACGTTGTTATTTCCGGAGATAGAAAACTTTTCCGAAAGAGAATACAACATTTTCTGGGAAAAACTTAGCCGTTTTTCTTGGCTAACGAATTTATCCAGTCAACTTGCAAAAAGAAGGCACTCATTAAATTTGATCAAAATCGGCCCATTATTTTTGAGTTATCGGTGTTTTACACATACACACACACACGCACGCGCACACGCCACCGCACACGCACGCACGCACCTAGCATATATATATATATATATATATATATATATATATATATATATATATATATATATATATATATATATATATATATATATATATATATATACGTCTAAAAAATGAAACTAGCCCCAACATTTTCTGGGAAAAACTTAGCCGTTTTTCTTGGCTAACGAATTTATCCAGTCAACTTGCAAAAAGAAGGCACTCATTAAATTTGATCAAAATCGGCCCATTATTTTTGAGTTATCGGTGTTTCACACATACACACACACACGCACGCGCACACGCCACCGCACACGCACGCACGCACCTAGCATATATATATATATATATATATATATATATATATATATATATATATATATATATATATATATATATATATATATATATATATATATATATATATATATATATATATATATATACGTCTAAAAAATGAAACTAGCCCCGGATATATGTTCTAGGGGGCCTAGTTCGAGCTCATTTGAACACATTTTTAAGATTTAAAAGTTGAGATTTCCTCATTAGTGACTTTTTTAATAAAATTCCCTAAAAACTGAAATCGGTTGCACAGAAAAAAACAAGTACTTGTGAAGCCACGGGAAACGTCTACAACTGTATTAAGTATGAAACAGTTTCACTAAGTTAGGGCAATAACAAACAACATTGTGCTATTCAAATTAAATTAAGCCCTACAGGTTTTCATCTCCTGTTTATTGAATTTTTGATACAAAAACTTGCCTTTTATTGTGAGTGTGAGCTGAAAGAGGTAAGAGAAGAAAGAAGATTGCTAAAATAATTTGAAAAAAGAAAGGAAACGCACATATTTCAAGACACAATAACGTTCTGACAACTATATTTGATGGACACATACTTGAAAAAAAATTGAAAAGGTAGGATATGCAAAAAGAATGAAAGAAGTGTTCTTGAAATGTGAAGAACTGCATGCGGTGTGTGTGTGTGTATGTGTATGTGCCATTGCGCGTGCGTGTGTGTGTGTGTGTATGTGTGTGTGTGTGTGTGGGTTCGTTCTTGAGTGCGATGTGTGTGCGATTTTGCACAAACAATAACTGTGTCTGTATTAACTTTAAAAAGCCCTGAGCTTATGACTTTTTTTGGCATATACAATCTTTTGAAGCGTTAAACAAAGGGGATAAAAACCAGCCAGACCGCATTTTAGATTGTTTCAAAACTTTAAAATCGCTTAGATATAAGTTCTGCAATTATACGAGTTTTGTTGTGAGTTTAAAAAACTCAAATATAATCTCTCTTGTGAATTTTTGATGAACTAAGTTATTTCCAAATGGCGGCCGATTTTCATTCAAACATATTTTAACTTTAATGTCATCTGAATATTTAAGTCTAAATTTTTTTCTTAACTCAGGCATTTCGAAATTGCGGTGAGTTTGTGTCTACAAAATGATTTATATAAACATCATAACTTTTGAAAGCCTTAAGCTAATGATTTTAGTTTCGTGTCTATCTTAGACTCTTTTGAAAACGTAAAAATGTATTTCTGTTATTAATATATCACAACGTCATTGCTCTAAGAAACCGAACTATAACTTACTTGTGAATTTCTAATTAACACACTTGTTTCAAAATCCTTTTTACTGAAAAATACGTTTTCAAAGGATGTGCAAATAATTGTAGAATATTTTATGACAGCTATTTAAAGTTACATGAAATAAAATAAAATTACTTACCGTTTAACTAAATACAGCTCATTGTTTTCATTTACAGCTAAATAACGTCCAGTTGTTATATGCCTGATACGCATAGGATGGTACCAGTTTATAAAACCTCCAGCCCATTTAGTTCGAGCAAGTTCTAATCGCCATAAAGACCTTGCTTGGGACATAACACTCCCCCCTTCGTAAATTACAATACTAAAACAAATAAACGTAACTTATAATTCCAATTAAAACAATCTTAGACAACTTACTTCTGGTTATCAGCGTTCCATGTTGAAGGAATAGTTAAGCATTCATCACCTCCATGGAAGAACCTGAGAACATCTCCTCCAAACACGTAGCCAACATATTTCATACGTGATATACCTGTCCCATAAGGTTGAACAGACCAATGTGTAACATGAAAACTGGCATTCACAATAGAAACTTCATTTTCTTTTGTAGTATGCTGCATTTAAATAAAATAATAATGACACAATAATATTGGTAAGGGTAAGAGTCGGTCACAAAATTTAGAGATAAAATCAATTACAGAACTGCTAAAGTCAAGTATACCCCGTAAAGAAGTTAAGTTAAAATGAGGTACCTAGTATACGGCAATATGTAAATGGTTTCGTTAAGTTTTGCCCTGCAAAGGGCCAAGAAATATTTAAACTTCCTATAGTTTTTGAATTTTGTACGCTTACTAATGTTCTTGAGTTTCAGGTTTAACACATTGTCATTTAGAGAAGTAGGTATCAATTTTATATGCCCCAATGCAAAATGGCTATAGAGATCATAAATTTAATATTTCTGAAGCATACGACCTTTTTATCTTCACATTTGGTAAAATAATAACAACAGAAAAACATTTTTGGAAAAGCCCCTTTTTTGACTTGTAGGTTTGAAAAAATTTTCAGGGTAGGCCACGTTTATATTTTCCAAGCTTAATACCCCAATGCAAAATGGCTATAGAGATCGTAAATTTAATATTTCTGAAGCATACGACCTTTTTATCTTCACATTTGGTAAAATAATAACAACAGGAAAACATTTTTGGAAAAAACCTTTTTTTGACTTGTAGGTTTGAAATAGTTTTCAAGGTAGACCACGTTTATCTTTTTCAAGCTTAATACAAAACACACCCTTCTAGTTCTGGTGATTTTGTACTTATTTTATATAATAATTACGAGGATTGTACGTAATACAAACGATTGATCATTAGATCATTATCCGTCTGAGGGTTTCGAAAGTTGCCATGTTTGTCAAATCAGCTGTCTAGGACCTGGATGAAATCTACATTAGTTGATTGCCTAGCCACAACTCACTCAATCAAAACCTACAAAACCACAAACAGGACAAAGATAAGAAAAGACAAATGTTTTACTGTGATTGCTAACAACCACAAAAACAGCAACTTCACCATTCAATTTACCAACATCCGGGAATTAAACGATAATTTAAATGCTAGTCATCACTATCTCCAAAACAAACATCCCATGTCCTAGTTCTAACTGAAACCCAAATTTCATGCTTGTCAGTGTTAGCCCAAATTATGTGCCCAAGTTATAAGTTTAATAAGGCTTAAGGTATAAGGATGGTGTTTGCGTATAAGCCCGGAATAATGTTTTTAAAAAAAGGGTAAAGGTAAGATGCTTACTGGCAATTAGGCCATTGCTGACCCTTTTTTCTCATCTAAACTAACCTACCCTCCACCTTGAGCTCGATCTCAACGACGACAGTGATTTTAAAAATCATCCGTCGCCGGTGAGTCTCGAACCGTCGACCCCCGAGTCCGTATTGGAAAGTCATCAACTTTCCCGCACGGCCACGGAGACGCTCGGAATAATGTTTTAGTTTTAAGCAGAATTCCTTAGAGGCATCGAACTCTACAAAGTTTTTCGGTTGCGTTTATCGTTCCCTCAATGACGATCTATACAACGATTTTGTTTATTTTTTATCTAGTAAAGTGGATTACTTGGTACCACAGCATCCGAATTCGGAAATTGCTCTACTTGGTGATTTTAATATCCATAATCCTTACTAGCTCAAGTTTTTAATTTCTGTAAACGACGCAGGACGAGCCGCTGAAGCATTTGCTCTCAGTCGAGATTTGATGCAGGTAGAATGACGATACAGCCTATACTCTTGATCTTTTTCCGATGACTAACCGCGGAAACTAAGAAGTAGTGACATCGGCCCACCTAGGCAACCCTGATCATTGCCTCATCTCTACAATACACCCCCTACAAACAGATAACTTATCACTTAACAAATTTATCAGTATGCTGAATGGTACCAATTATGAACTTTTACTCTTCGTTTCCTTAAGCAAATATCTGTTTTCGAAATACTAATCCCACAGAATGCGCCAACTCCATTACTCAAATTATTTTATTAGACATGTAGACCTATATTTCTCATTCATCAAAACATGTTAATTCCAAATCAAAACTCTCGTTCAATAAAGCTTGCCGAAAAGGAGTAGCTACTAACAATTCTGCCTCCAACCATTTGGCGCAAAAGCTCACGCTCCTTATATCAGCAAGAAATAGGTGCAAACAGACAATCGATCAAGCCATAAATGACTTCCATCAATCAATAAGGGACAAAATCATCTCTTGTCTAGACAATACCCGACGTTTCTAGCCTATGGCAAAAACTTTGGTAAACATTTCACCGCCAGCTCCTTTCCTTCTCTGTCATCAAATGAAAAAGTATTTGCCATATCGTCAAAACAAGAGGCCCATCCATTAGCCCGATGAAATCCCAGCAATAGTTCATAAAACGTGTGCTTCTGTACTGACTTCAATTTTATTTTGCCTCTTTTTGATGTTGTCCTATAAGATGGGGGTTTCTACCTTCCGGGAAACAAGCTCGAGTTTCGATGTAGGAAACTTTCCATACTATCAGTCTTGTCTAAAGTTATGGGAAAAGTTATCAATCTAGAGCTTATAAACTACCTCGGGAAATCAAAAATGTGTCCGAAGTGGTCGCCAAGTCGGCTTTCGTCAAAACCGATATTCTGACATACGTTACTCATCTGTAGAATTCTCCTCTCGAAAAATTTTGAGAAGGTCATGCAATTTAATTGGATATTTCTAAATCATTCGATCGGGTCTGGCATGCAGGTACTCCACAATAAACATCAATCATGTTGTCGGTGGTGTTTTATCAGATGAATTAAATATTTATGCGAGTGTTGCACAGGGTGCCGTTTTGTGTCCCATACTTTTTCCTTTGCATATAAATGACCTTTTGTCAACAACCGACAATCCTATCTACAGCTTCGCTGATAATAGTATTATTCACAGCATGTTCTCATTCGCTCGTCCAATATCTCCTTCTAGCTCTTTATCAATGAGAGTTGGAGTAACCACGTCCTTACCACTGAACCACCGGGCCTCTAACTAAAAATTATACATTTATACCTGCTAATGATGCAATAAACTCAAGGTGATTATTAATTAATTTTTAAATATCACTTACCAAGTATCTTTCTGTCGCTACAGATACTAAAATTAAATCGTCGCCCACTCGAACTTTTTCACCTTCTGACCTATAAAATTAAGAGAGATTGAATTAAAATAAATTCAATTGGATCTTAAAACCATATATTTTTTATATTTTGAGTCTTATTATTATATTACCTTTGTTTGCTAGCTGGGTGAACGGTCCACCAGCAAGCTTCCCCATGGCTATGCTCTTGAAGTCCGACATCAAAAGCGAGTTTATCATTGCTTGAGCTTGTTGACAAACAAGCCAGATACTAGTAAAATAAAAACACAATAATCAATTAACAGTAGCCGTCAGTTCTGGTAGGTACGTAATATTTTTAGAAAACGAAATGACAGAAACAAAGCACAAAGGTTTGGGTAGATGCAATAATTAGAAATTTGAATACCCACGGGGAGGAATTAGTTTTTATTCTGCTGATATTATAAGTGCCCAATATTTTACAGGCTTAGTTTTTAAGTAATTCTTAGATAGAAATGTTTCATGAATATGTGAATGTTGTTCATTTTCTACGCTTTAAGATATTTGCAAATAAATAGTAGCATTAAGTTTTATACCGGATATTGTTTTTTTGGAACTCATGGTCCCTTTGGCCACCCGATTTTTTACAACGGCTCTGACTTTTGGCCGTCATAATTGGGTTCCTTGCACCTTTCTAAAACATTTTGTTTTCTTTTTTTATATGTGTAACCATTTTCAAATTCTTTGACAAAATATACATCTTTGCAGCACAGAACAGCTCCTTTCTACTCCATTTTATTGGGTAGTAAAGTTCTCTCGAACACCTAAACTAAAACAACCATATAACTATATTTAATAACGGACTTCAAATTCCAAATATGAACATATAATAATTTAATAAACTTCAACGACACGAAACAAGTACATACTTTTCACAAAATTAGGCTCAATATTGAACGAAACATTCAAATAGAAAACATCACAATCATGATTAGTCCTCTTCATTGCTTTATATATGCATTTAATCTCCCTCGTTGACTCACAAACCCTTTGAAAAATTCCTGGAATATTTCGATTCGTCTGACATGAGTCTATAGTCCGATCTGTAATCTGTTGTTGATTTTAAATGAGTGCTTGACAAACTAAAGTCTTCAGATGTCCCCAAGGAAAATAATCCAAACTTTTGAGGTCTGGTGACTTGGGCGGCCACGGGTGTGGTCCTCACCAATGGGCCAATCGATTGTTTTAAGCTTTCTTAACAAAATTTCATGTTTAAATGCTAAAATGTGACATTGTAGTATTATGCATAAACTGATCATCTTTTTAAGTAAAACCGGCAGATTTTCGAGCAAAACAAGCAAATATTCTTCAAGAGACCGACGATAACTTTGTAATTGAAGTTTCCAGGAAGGAAAAATAGACCTGTCAAATAATACTCAAGGATCTTAGCACACACGTTAACGAATAACTGTTCTTGAAAATGTGATTCTCCAGTTGCATGTGTATTTTGATCTGACCATAAATGGTTGTTATGGAAATTGCATATTGAGTTGAGAAGAAAATTTTCGTCGTCAGTAAACAGGGTTTTATTTTTAAACAAAGTACAAACAGAAAGTTTTTGACGAAATCACTGACAAAAGTTAATTCTTAGTGGAAAGTCACGAGGAAGAAATGCTTGCTTGCACTTTCTTGATGTGGTAAGGCCATAATAAATTATCAATAAAAAAATTTCCATACCAGAATATTGGAAATATTTAGCTTTAACGCCACTGTCTTTTTGCTTATTTCCGGAGATTCACCAATATCCGATGCAGAAAATGTGTTATTAAAAGACTAAGCTATACAAAAACGGTTACAGCCATCAAAAAGCCTCATGTAGTTTTTAAGGCAATCGAATATCGCTGTTCAATTTGAAATGAACACCATTAATCCACTTGGCAGGTGTAAACAGTAATGAAAGTGTGAATAGCGCCAGAACCGCTGTACTTGGGTACAGGGAACCCTAGTATTATATGAAAGGTAATTATTTTCTCTATGAAACGCAATAAAAAAATATAGGCTGTTCCATTTGAAATAAATGAAATAATCTGCTGTGAATGTGCCCATAATAAAACTTGACATTTTGAACGCCCTGTAGAGTATTGCTAAATATTTACTACAGTAGTTGATAAAGTACCAAATTCAGCATCAAAAGCTAGTGAGTTTTTTTACGATATCATCTGACAATGGAGATAAGATTTTTGTTTGAAAACCTTACATTCGTGGAAAAATCAAGATATTTGAGAACCCGTAAAGATATTTGGGAAACCGTAATAGCTAGGTATAGGGATCCTTGGAGTAAGTGAACCTTATTTTTCCCATATAATTCAAAAACATTGTCAAATACCGGGTTTTCCATGGGAAAAACATAACTTTGAGGTGTCACACTGTTTTGGATCATCCTGTATATTTGAAAATAATTTTAGGCTGTAGTTCTTTTCAACCTACACAATCTCCGTTTGAAATAAATTCGAAATGACAAAAATATAGACGTGAGAGCCAGTGGCGGATATGGTGGGCCAGCCTGTATATATATATATATATATATATATATATATATATATATATATATATATATATATATATATATATATATATATATATATAATATTTAATACGATTATACAATACGTATCACATATCTCTAAGACTTCTGGTGTGCCTTTACATATTTAACTGGTCTACCCAAACAATGTTGTCGACCAAATTCAGCATGCCTCAAATTTTGACATAAATGGAAAATATCTCATGCTTTTACTTTATATTCCCAATGACTCAAATGCTGCCTCCATTTACAATATACTTCAACCGTCCATTCCCCAAAACATTCAGAACGGCATACCGATGCATATTACTTCTATTTAAATGATGTAGAATTACTTTCAATTCTTTTAAAACAGTGTCTAAAAATGGGTTCTTAGGATCTAGCTTCTGTAGAACTTTTAATAAGCATTAAAAAAAATTAATTTTATAAATAAATTATTTATAACAAGCAAATTAATAAAGACAATTTTTTTAAACGCTGTTCTAAAGTTAATAAATATTTCCTCATTGCCTGTTTGCGCTCAGTATTGAGCATGGTTCTTAAGGTTTTCAGTATAACTACCCCGCGCCCATTTTCCCCATGGTAAATCTGTCACCTTTTTTTTCATCTTATCATACCACCTGTCTTGGCCTGTCTATTTGTGTTTTGTGCCACAATCTTCACCGGATGATTTTAGTATTCCGCATGTTGTCTTTAATTCAAGATACAGGAATGTCCGGTATAAGCCCATTTCGACTGAGTAGTTATAGTTATTTGTTTTTTTTTAATTACTTTTGTTATTTTACTAAAAGTGTTGTTCGTATTTCTTTTCTTGGTAAAACTACTGGCTTTTGTCTTTTTTTTTTGTTCTTTAACGTCGGTCTATTTTCGCGACTATGGCCAATCCCCGACGTCAGGGAGCAGTTTCACCTCACTCTCCCAAAACTTTTGCCGAACCCCTGTCTTTCTATAAGTAGGGAAGAGATCTTTAACGTGCCCAACATCGTATAGACACGAGACTCACGGTTTTACGCCCCCTCCGAAGGCCGTAATAACGGTAACAGAAATTTCGAAAAATTTTTGCTAAAACGGCGTAAAAAGTCTCAAAACATATAGAAAACTTGATTCTGGGACGAACATTTTTTTGCCCGTCGATCTGCCGCTGTCAGCATGTCCGTCTGTCTGTTAACAGGCGCAATAACTTTCGAACGAATTAAGATATCATCTTCAAATTTCGTATCCAGTTAGCACCCGACAAAGGAACGTTCTAATTGTTTTTGGGTAAGATCGCTTTAGGGGGTAAGTGTTATATGAGAGGTAATTTGGAAAATTTGTAATTTTCTCTTTAAAAAGCGAGTAATACATAGGTGTAGAAGTTCATGGGTACAGGAATACGAATATTTTCTTTGTGGTCAAGTCATGGACCCTATATTCATTTCATGAGAATGTCTTTTTGATGAGAATAGATTATCAGAGCTATGTTAAAGTTATGATTGTCAGCACTATTGCTTTGGTATCTGCAAACCACACACTAGGGCATGTGCCTGTATATATAAGCTAAATGAATAAATAAAAATGTTTATCTTTAACCGACGAACTCTATATAAACTGGCATATTCTCAGACATTTAATTAAAACAAGCACCATTTTTATCAATTATTGCGTCTGCGTAAGGTCCTACTACTTTGTATATTTTGATTTTTTTACACAACAGTAATTATTATATGAACTCTTTATCTATATTGTAGATTATTTAATGAGTCGTATAGTCCTTCGGTCTCTCGGCGTTGCCACCCGAATGGATCTTTTGTGCATGACTCTTTTTCCTAATACCCAGTTGTTCAAAAAGTTTAAACTTTTTATGCAGTCCATTATCTTTTTGGGGGCTATCAGAATGTGGTCAGAAATAAGTGAACAGAAAACTAGTATTTATGTGGGTAATTGAAAACTCTTTCGATTACGATATCTTCTCCTGAGGGAAAATTGGTCTCTAAGCTCTTTCAACTTGAACGCATAGCAGTCTTTTGAAGATGTCTGCAGTTTCAATGCTTATTTTGTTTTACATCTATAGGTCCCTTTTTAGTAAATTTTCTTAGAAAAATTCACTAATGGAGAGATCCTGACTTTTAAATTCTGAAAAAATTTCTTCAAATGAACGCAAATAGGACCCCTAGAACCCATATCCGGGGTCAGTTTCAATTTATATATATATATATATATATATATATATATATATATATATATATATATATATATATATATATATATATATATATATATATATATATATATATATATATGGTAAACTGGTCCATAGTGGGATAACTTTTTAAAAAATTGTTCCTGGTATCTGGTTCTAAAAAAATTTTAATTAAAATTTTCAAATACAAATTGCAAGAAAACAACCTAATAATAATCTAATAATGTTTTAAACTAATGCTCAATTTATTTCAGATTGTATTTAACAAATCCCACTATACACCATTTGTTTCACTGGGATCCGCAAGAAAAACACCTTTAATCTATCTTAAATTGTGAAAAATCTGTAAAATATACAAATTGTTGAGCAGCCCTTGCCGTACTTCCAGAAATGTACGGAGGAGGGAGTTTTAAAACAATATAATCTGCCAATAAGGTATCCTCATCGTTTTTTTTTTTCAGGAAATACAGATTTGTTTGCCGCATTTTTTTCAAAAAATAAATATTGTATTCTTATCCACTTATCTTCACAACATGGCCAACATAATGTTTAACATACTTTTTTGTCATGTATCTTATGATAACAAAATCCTTCTCTTGAATAGACGTGTCTTGAAATACGCACATAAAACTTTCTAAATCTCTGGAATCGTTACAAATATCTTCACTAACATCACTATTCGAACTGGTGTCATGATTGAAAACTTGACATTTATTTTTCGTAGCCTGCTTCTTTCTTTCTTCTGCAATTGATTTTTTCTTCATTATTTCTTTATGTTGTTCTTCTATGCCTTCCTTTATAGGCGTATCTGTTAATATTGCTGACTGCCGCTTCTTCTTCACTTTCCTAGGTTTCTTCCTAGCAGCTGCTTTAACATGAAATCTGATTTCATGTGGAGTCACTAGCGTGTGAGACGGACCAGGAATTGGGCTGACATGTTGTGGTTCTTCTACAACTCTAGTGTCTTCTTTATTTTGAACATCTTCAATTACGTTATCTTCTACACCATTATTATGCTCATTTTCTTTGTATCTGTCAGTGACATAAGAAGTCATAAAAGGACTATCCGAAAATATTTGGGAATTCTGGGGTGCTATGCCTGTTTTCTGAAATCATTTGATCATGTTTACAGACGTAATTGCTTCCGGATAAGCAATGCCAACAACGCACCTTGGATAAGTTCATTAAACAGGAAAATAGAACCAGGTTTTCCGGGAAAGTTTTGGGTTTTCTTTCGAAATTTGATACGTAGGTTTATGATATAAAAATAAACTACACACCAAAATTTAGATCTCTATGTTATAGGGAAAACAGTTATAAGCATTTAATAAAAAATGTTTGGTACCGGATCACTTCTGTGAAAATTCACTACCATAACGCACTTGCTGCGTCCAGTTTAGTATTGATAAATGACAGGGTACCACATTAATAGAATTGTTCTAAAAGATGTTCTCGGGAGGCATCCAGAATATTATCGCGAAAAAAATAATTTCCCGATCATGTATTATATTGCAAACACTTCTTATCAAAAACAAAATATTAATATTGCCTGACTATGTTACGACTATTATAATCGCATAAATGTAAATTGATCAAACGGCTAGTTATACTGCAGGATTGATGTTTTTAAGCCTATACATTAATACAAATGCAACTGTTAAGTAACCTACCAAGTACAAACTACTTACCATATCACTGTTTTGATGCCTAAGTAAAATAGCATTGCCATACAATAAAGTTCTATGTCCGGATCCGGTACCTTTGCCCTGAAATATAAGTTATACGAAAGGATTATTTAAATATAAATATGGACAGGTTATCGAAGTTCAAAATTTTTATAGGATATCTATAATATCTATCTATAGGATAGGCTACGGCTTTAGCTGATAACTAAGTACTCATCGGCTTGATTTTCGAGATGTTAAAATAGTACAGATATAATATCCAAATTTTAGCTTGTTTCAAGAGAAAGAAAGATAGTTTGCGATTTGTCATTTAGAAAAAAAGGCTGCATAACTTTTTGTCTTGGGAGCTTTAAACAGAGTTTTAAAAAGTAGATAACACATCATGCAAATTTTATTTATTGTCACAAGGTTTTCAAAGATAAGCTTATTGTTTCAAGTAGGACATTCATGTACATTTTCATCATATACAGTCTTAGATTAATTCACAATGGTATTCTACTCATTAAACAGGGAGTCCAGCCGGGAACTTACACGATACATATTTCAAAACCACTCAACATTTTTTTTGAAACTTTGCACCTCCAGCAAACAAAATGCGATCTATTTAAGCAAAATATTTTGGCAATTCTGCCACTTCCAGTTAGACTTGAAGTTGATACAATATTCGCTATTTTAAATGGAATACCCACTTTTTATCATTGCAATCGATAGCCTATCAAATTGGAATGTGACTTTTTGCAACATACCATATGCCTGAATATTACGGTTTTCTAGATATTCAAAATTTTATTTTTACCCTACCTCCAGCATGACAAGCATATCTATCTACAATTCTTTCATTACGTCTTTAGCAACTCCCAGTTCTTTAACAACTTTCTCTCATTCCATGATTCTATTTTAAACGATTTCTCAAGTACTTTTTTCTTATGTCTTCTCTAATTATTTCTTTGTGTTCTAGCTACTGAACTTGGGCAGGTTTTCACATGATGATGGTCTAAGAAAACCTCCCAATACGTCTTCCATTACCAGACCTTGAGCTACGAAGGTCATGACCAGTAAAAGAGTATCGTTAGGCTATCATCAAAACAAAACAAAATACCCATTTAAATTTTGTTAAACCATAATAAATATATTTAAAATGAAGCACTTGAATGTTATATTAGTTTTTATTAACGCTTGTGGTGACTAAGATAGCCTATTTAAGATTTGAATTTGGAATACTCTTAATCTACTTAAGATTCTACTCCGCTTAGTTTTTTAATCTTCCTGCTTAGAAACCAAAACCTTAACACAATATAAAGACCCATTCATTTCACTGTGTCCCTGAAGAAGCCTCTTCGTGGCAGAACTGCTGTTGTATGTAAAATAATATGGTATAAATCTACATGCCTTTGTTATCTAAAATATTTGATAAATGTTGGCCACCACCATATCATTAGCATTGAGATTTTGTCCATGCAGACAATTTTTAAGTTTGACACTGGTTATATCTTGCAAAGTTTTATGGTAAGCAAAAGAAAAACAAAAAAAAAAACAATTTGAAAAGTTCTGGTAATGGCTTTTTCAAAACATACTGCATCTCTTAAATAAAACTTTTTTTTGATTCAGTGGACTGACAAACGGTTAGCTGTCGCTTGATTTTGAGCAAATTTTTAGATTTAGATTTATATATATATATATATTATATATATTTATATATATATATATATATATATATATATATATATATATATATATATATATATATATATATATATATATATATATAACTGGCGCAATAAGAATATATAGAACATTATAAAAGCCTAACTTGTTTTGTGTATCAAACCTGATGCCTAATTATTGCGTTTTGGAAATTTATATTGATTTATTAATTAAATTTCCTACATTTCTATTTATGTTTTTATATGTTAAAAAATAAAAATTAAAAGGGGTCAAATCGCATTATGTGAATTAGTCTGCACCTAATTATACAAATGATTTGAGAAAGTGTCATGTAGAGTCTAGAAAATAGATAAGCAACTGTCCTGACATTTTTTTGTTTTTTTTCTTCGTTGCTTTTGTGGGGTAGCTTGGTTAGGAGTAGAGATAGAAAGTTGCGGTTTAAATACTGTTTTACTTTTTCATGAAACTACCGAAATCAAACCTGACATGAACTCGTTGTTTTTGAGCTACAGGGAAATTTTGAAAATGTGTCACTCTTAGGCACCTCCTATATCTCCTTTATGTGATAAGATAATAAAACTATGAAGACAAATTCGAATAGTTTTTTACGTAGAATTGAATAATACAAAGAGTTTCTTTTTTCTATTAAGCCCAGATTCTGTGCTACAAACCAAACAGATGATTTTTTAACGGGAACGTCTATAAATTTTTACATCATTGGATCTGGCTCGTTGAGAGCTTTTTAAAATTGTATGGTTATGTTTAAATATTCTTTTAAATGGCGTAAATTGTATTTTTTGAATTTTCATAGTAGGTTATAGACAGTGGACAGCAATACATCAAACAGCTTTTGTTTAATGTAACACTCCATATTTTTACTAACTTTATTTATCTCGTCTTTCTACGGTGACCCTACTGAGAACTTATCTTAAGTTTAAATTTTAATTTTTCTGGTGTGGAAAGGAAAATTTCTATATTTTCCAATGGATACTAATTAATTTATGTCACACTAAAAGCAATTAATTTTAAATAATTAAGCCAAGAAAATGGCATTTTGATATAACTAGTATGAAATTATTAAACCTGACTATTTAAAACGCTATTAAATTAAAAAACAAAAAAAGGGCAAATAATATTTTAACTATTAAAAAAAATGCTAAAATTGCTTTCCATATATTCTATGCAATTTTGGCAAACTTTACTTATTCTACACAAAGCGTTTAAGAGGAAAACGGGACTGGCCTCCGGATTTCTTAGTTCTGTTTTCACAGCTTCACGCAAATTAACAACACTTGTACTTGGGTTGGTTTTAAAAATATATATATTAAACTTATTTAAAATACTAAAGAACAAACTGACATGGTTACTGCCTAAAATATAACTGAGCACATTTTATACAAAACAATGGCTTTATATATTAAATGAAACAAGTGTCTGTTACAGGTTCTCACAAGAACATGCTGATCTTTGCTTCTTGAAGAACTCACACTGCTGACGTATCTGCAATGGTCGGTATAATTCGTAGAATATGCTGATGTGAACTGCTGCGTGGGAATGTAACATGATATCGTCCCAAGTCTGCATTCTTGCTGTAAAGAAAAAAGACACTGCTTTTAATCAAACTCATAAGTCAATCCAATAAATAATATGAACAGATGCTTATAAATATTATTTTATTTATTATAGCTATACCTACAACATTTTAGGGGTTATTTCAAAATAATAGGTACTAGCTGTTAATGTTGAGTATCACGACGGAACTGGCTATATATCTAATAGTTTTAATTACCCTGAAATGATCTACTTTCATAATTTGCTGGAACTGATCTGCTTCTAAGTAAGGACGAAGAATATCTACCAGTAAAATGAACAATTTTACATAGACATAAACTTCCGTTATATAACTAGACAGTTTTCGCTGATTTCAATACAAATAAAAAATATTTACTTAAATCAAGAAGATATGTGTTTTCTAGTTCACGGTCACTAGCCATATTATTATCAACCAATGCACTTTTTACAGCTAAAAGTAATATTGGTATTTACGTAAATAAGTATAAAATATATTTTCCTAACTAAAAAGTGTAAGGTTATGTACTCACCTGTAAACTATTTACTGACTGGAAATCACGACAAAACTTATTAATAAAAACAACACACACTTTATTTGGAGAAAGGTCTTAATCCTCTAACTGTAGTTCTAGGTTGTTGTTCAGTTTTCACTTAGCAGTTGATGCAAAATGGCAAGATGAAATTTTAAATTTTATAACCTCAACTTTAGTCAAAACTACTTCAAACCAAACAAAAAGCGAACGGATTTTCGTCATTGTGGCCAACAATTCAAGCATCCAATGTTCCAAGGTCAGTTATTAAATGATCCCGCGTTTATTGTTCGGGGGAGCATAAATGAATAGCAATATCATAATAGATTCTTCTCACAAAATAACAGACATTAACGCTTTTCAGTAACCCTTAGAAGAACGGTTTTTGTTTTTTCCCTTATCTTGTACAGACGTAAATAACGGTTTCTGTAATTTATCAATCTTATTTTCTGCTAGTGTGAACAAATTAACAAAACATCAGCTGTATGTCCAATGGACATCTAATAGATGTCTTCTGTATATACATGGGATATCCAATGGACATCCGGATGTCTGATGGACATATACATACTTGAATACGGTATATACACCCAGAAATTCGAATTCATTCTTGATTAGATTTCAATGAGTAAGAAATCCTCATATGTTCACATTATCTAAGTTTAATTAACATTTTTCTGCTCTAACAATATCCATTGGAGGTCCATATGATATTCATCGTGGTCATGGACGTAAAATGAATACACAAAGGATATCTATTGTATGTCCTGTGCTGTGTGGGTAGATATTTGTGTGCTACAACTTCCTTCATCTTTGGTAAGGAGAACAATTGTTTTGTCTCCACTGAGCTTTGTACTGTATTATATCGTTTACCACCAATTGCCAACTGACATCTTGGTTTGAGTGTCATCATATACGTGCCTTACATAATTTGTATGTTTTCTTCTCCTGAGCATTTGATTGACATCTTGGTTTCTTTTGGAGCCACCGCGTCAAATTGTGTGTCCCCATATTGGGAAACAATAGTCTTGGTAATTTTGACAGCTTCTTGTTCACAATTATTTATGGACTTTTGGAAATTAATTAGCCTGACTTCACAGGGAGGATCTTGAATGACGTTTCCTATTGTATCTTCTGTACAGACATAGAGCTCGGCCGTAACTTCCAGCGTTGGGAATTTACGGGAAAATTAGCTTTGTTGACATTTGACGCGTCAACAACGTAAACAACGTCAGCAATGTAAAGAACGTAAACAACCCAATATTTATATAAGAGGATGAGTTTCTGCCAGAATCATGTGGCATCTCGTCCGTCATGTGTCATCCATCTGTCACTCTCAGCGTTTTCGTTCTGTGGTTTTATTATCCTTCAATGTGCGTTTTTAGCATTTAATAATGAGCTGGCGATTTGTTCATTCTAAAACGCCAAAAATATAGAATATTTTAACCTTTATCTTTGTTTTTAAGTTAATAGCAGTAACTGGCAATAATGTCTAAAGGTGGACGGCCTCTTGGTAATATTTTCAACAATTTGAAATTCCAACTTGTGAAAGATAATAGAAGCTACTCAGCCCATTGCAAAATATGCTGTAAAATATTGAAAAACACATCACAAAATAGATTACGTGCACATAGGTATATAAGCTATTCATTCCCTAAGGTATATGATTTTTTATATCTTATATAATGTTTTAGGAACATTTGCCACGACCGTGATAGTGATGGGATGGTCTCTAATCAGATTGAGTACGTCGAACTGGACGAAACTTTGGAAGATGCAAGTTTGCCAGCAATCGATGACAATTCTTCTTTCGATGGCGAAGTTACACCTATTGTTATGAATTCAGATATGGACGAAGCTTTTTCACTTTCCAATACTAGCACCAGCACACCCAAACGGAGAAAATGTGACAATAATGTGTTAACAAAGTTTATTGACAAGCTGAAAGATGGTGATTTACAAACTTTAAATGAGAAATTAACCAAATTTATTGTTGCTTGCAATGTACCGTTTCATGTAGTGGAATCAGTGTTTTTCAAGGACTTTATAAAAGCATTGAGACCTGCATATCACCCAAAAATACCATGTCGAAAAACATTATCTACATCTCTTTTAGATAATATATATGAAAAATGTTTACATAAGACGAAAGATATAATGAGCAGTAATTCAGTTTTACTGATAGATGGATGGAAAAACTCCTCCAACAATTCAAAGTTAGTTGTAACTATGCTGCATAATGCAGACGGCACTCAAGCTTTCCTTGAAGCTTTCGACTTGACAGGTGAATCCGAGACTTCAGAAAAATTGTGTGAAATTGTTAATGAAGCAATCACGATTGCAAAAACTAATTACAACACGAATATATATGCAATGGTCAGTGACAATGCAAGCAACATGGTGAGACTAGGAACTTTACTCCAACATAAGATTTGGCATAGTACTTGTAGTTCGCATACGGCAAATTTACTAGCAAAAGACATTCTAGATAAAGAACTTACTGAGAATGTCAGTATTGTTCTAAAAGAGTTCAAACAAGCAGATTTTGAAAAAATGTTGGTGGATAAGGGAGGCTCCAGAATAAGGCTGCCATGTGAAACAAGATGGTGCAGCTATCGAGATTCCTATAGATGTTTCTTGAATAATCTTACGTATATGAAACTCATCGCCGTGGAAACTAAGAAAAAATTGAAATCAAATGTATCTCGTTTGCTTTTCAATGAAGAATTCGTTTCTCAGGTAGAAGAATGTTTACTATACTTCGATCCTGTATGTAAACTAATTAATGCATGTCAAAGTTCCAACACATCGATGGCAGATGCAGTGAGCATGTGGCTACAATTGGATATTCCAAGATTCAAAGATGCCCTAGAAAAACGTAGAGGTATGGCCATGCATGTGATGGCACTCACAGCTTATTATCTACATCCAGGATATGATAATGCTATACTTGACAAGGATAACAGAAAGAGCATCAACCATTTCCTTTTGAAACATCTAGACGCCCAAGGACTTGAAGAATTTGATAGCTTCGTTATAAAGTCTGCTATTTTCTCAGAGTTATTCAGGAAAAATATCTCATAACCACTTGTTTTCTGGCGGTTAGCAAGCCATGACTGCCCAAATCTATCTGAACTAGCTTTAAAACTTTTAAACATACCTGCTTCTTCTGCACAATTGGAAAGGCTGTTTTCAACATGGGGCTTCGTTCATAACTGCAATAGAAATCGTCTTTCCTTTGAGAGGTCAAAAAAATTATCCTATCTGTATTATTCTTATCGGCTGAATCAACTTGAAGATGGGACTGATTCCGATGAAGATTGTGAAAATCAATAAAATTTCTGTGCCACATCCAACAAGAAATATTTTCTTTTTTTGTGTACATATCAGTTTGGTTTGCAGCACAAATTTAATAGTGAGTGGAACGATGAGCCAGCCTGACACATACTAAATCACATTCATCACACAAATTCATTCTATTCTAATTAAACCACAGACAGATATTTTCTTATTTGTAATGATACTAATAGAATTTAAGTGTTATTTTTAGACGTGGATTCTTGTTTTGAACTGTTTATTGAATTATGATTATGTTTTTGTCTTATATTTTCAATATTGTAATTTTTTTGTAAGTTTTTGTGAATAAACTTTATACTAAAGATTCCATAGAATTTTGATACAGTTTAAGAATTTTTCTTATAACATCAACAGTGAAAACAAATACTCATTTCAAGGCAATACATAAGTCTTTGAAACAACTGAAAAATCAATTTATATCAATCAATATGTAAGTATATTGAATGTTGTAAATTGCAAGCGGGAGCTTGAAAATGAATAAATCATTTTCAGTAGTATGTGACTAGATACGGTAGTGATACTCACTTATCTTAGGAAGTTAAATTGAGTAATACATTATCTATGTTAGGGAGTTAAATAGACTGATACATTAAAATCAATTCTCAATTAAGAAAAAGTCTGGGAAGGAGATTTGTGCTTTTTGAATTTTTTCCTCAATTTGCACCACCATTGGGGAAAAATCCACATGCAAAAAGTCAAAAAGAACAAAACTTCTCTGCCATTTTCACACTTCACTGGGAATTGATTTTAATATATCAGTCAATTTAACTCCCTAACATAGATTTGTATCATCAACGTATTTACTCTGGAGGGGGAGTTAGCCTTTTTCGGCCTTACTCTCCGCAACACTAAATATTGTAGCTTTTATGGGCACTAGTAAACAACACAAACCTTAATTGTTAATGAAATGACATTAATTTTAGTCTTCACTACATCCGTTTTTTTGAATTATTGGTGGTAGATCTATTCGAAGAACAGAGCATATGCATCATTTTACTGAACAGCTCACCAGGTGTAGAATGTCTCGCTATGCCTGTTCCTTTATCATGAGGGCCTCTAAACTGTAGAATTCCGTACAGACATATGTTTTGTCTTCTCTACCAAACTTTCAAGTCCCGAATTGACAAGCTACCTCTTTCCTCACTATCGACATACATGGTACGTTAGTAACTAGGCTTGTAAGCCTTCGTGGTCTCGCTTCAATAAAATCCTGATTTGACTTATGTTTGTACATTTATCAATTTTCATACTGGGTGTAGAGACCAGCCTTCTTGCAAGCATTTCGAGCTTTGTTACTATGAATCATATCCTACCTATAAAATTAGATAATCAAATTTTTTATGACCTATTAGATACAAATTCAGCTCAGAATAAAGTGTTATTTAATTTTTGAACAACTAGGTACGGATTAATTCGCATGTAGATAGTTATTGTACACGGGCAAGTTAAGCAGGCAATCAATGAACGAATAAAAGTATTCCAACAGTAATGACTAGTAAAAATAGACAAGATTTAGGTTAGCTTAGATTTTTTATGTTTGTCATCCGATCCAGAAAATACGTAGGTACATATTACTATTTACAATGCTTCAGCAGTTGAGTTTATTATTTATTATATATTGAATTTTTCATTCAATTTACATTTTGTCAAGGTGTCCATAGTCCATATTTGTTGTTGTTGACACTATTCTGAGTTTTCTGTTGACATTTTTAATGTCAACAACTGATTGTGTCAACAACGTCAAATTTTACGCGTAAACAAC
Organism: Tillus elongatus; assembly: GCA_964006375.1. Classification (NCBI taxonomy): domain Eukaryota; kingdom Metazoa; phylum Arthropoda; class Insecta; order Coleoptera; family Cleridae; genus Tillus; species Tillus elongatus. The sequence continues at coordinate 120,039,667 of OZ023263.1, forward strand.
ACGTAAACAATGAGACAGTTGTTGACGGTCCCAACGCTGGTAACTTCCTGGTATGGGTTAATTCTGAAGGCATATGGTGGCTCATTTAGGATAAGGTACTTGGATTGAGGTATTATTATAGAGAAACTGTTAGGATTGGTTTGTATAGGTAGGGAGTATAGTGGTAGTAAATATAGCCAGATTTGTTTATTAGTGGAATATCAATTTGGAATATAATTTTATATCTAGTTTGGACAGATTTGGTTTTAAATATTTTTGCATATAAAGATAAGTCATTCTTGCGTACTAATCTAGATTGCAAAATATATTTTTCTATTACAGGAAGCTCTTTGATAATGAATTTTGGTTTGATAATAGAAGTGTGAAAAGTATTTAATTTAGAGAACGTTATAGCATTTTCAGTTGTTAATATTATCGACTCTATGACGTTAAATAGATTAGCGATTTCAGTAAATAGTTCTGGAATATGCGCTAGCTGGAGAACAGGCAAAATATTAGTAGCTAAATGTTTAGTAATGTTTTGAAATGCTAGCATTATTTTGACAATTTCCTTTTGATTATGAGTTAAAGTATTTACTGTTTGATTAAATTCGTTTATTGCATTTATCATAACAGATATTTGTTCGTGAAATAGCTAATGCATTCTATTTTGATCGTCAACTAATAATTGAAGAGTGTTGTTGATTCCTTCGCCATCGTCAGGGTTTAAATTGCCAGTGATCGATTTTAAAAACTGTACCTAAAGGATTTAGTAAACCTCTCTTAAATCTATACTTATTAGTAAAAATTCTAAGGAAAGTTCTATCTATGTTATCTACAGCATAATTAAGGGCGATTATAAAAGTATGCTATTCAGATCTAAAATGATCACTTAAAGTATTGGCTATAAGATAATAGTTGTGTGTGTTTTGTTTCTTTAACGTCGGCCTATTTCTGCGACCACGGCCAATCACCGACGCCAGGGAGCAGTTTCACCTCAACATCCTGGAAATTTTGCCGAACCCCTGTCCTTCTGTTAGGAGGGTAGGAATCTTTAACGTGCCCAACATCGCATGGACACGGGACCGACGGCTTTACGCCCTCTCCGAAGGACGGAACGTGCAGACATTCAACTTGCTCAAATACAATGCCAGAACCTCGGTTGATGTTAATGTTACAGTTTGTACTGAAAAAGTGAAAGGAGAACCCTGGGATCGAACCCAGTACCCTTCGGTTCAGTGGCACACGTTCTTACCTCTGGACCACCGAGGCTCTAAAGATAATAGTTGTATTTAAGTTTACTGTAGTCAGTAAATAACGGATCCATATGATATACATGCATAAGGCGCCATACGTCATTTTGGCAATATATTTTACCTAACTTGCGAGGTAAAAAGCCAGGGTTGTTCTTTATTTATTCTAGCTGTGGCTGCCCTCCGCATGCGCACTTGAGAGGCGAAGATTTCGTAAATGAGTAACGCTTTATTATGTTCTAGGAGGGATATTATTGTGTATGGGCCCCTGTACGGGTTCTTATGCTTTTTGTGAAATTCAGGGGGAATCTTTTTATAGACTGTTTGGCCTTCTTCAAATGGCTGGTTAACTTCAGCGTTAGTTCTGAGGAGCACTTTTGCTTTCTATTTTTCTATTCGATCTAATACGATAGCATAAAATGTTTTCATAAAATTCTTATGTTTTTGGTTATATTCTTGAGTTAGTGTAACTTCGGGGTCGAAGTTGGCGATTTCTGGGAGGTATCCAAATATTAACTTAAAAGGTGGTTTAAGAGTGAATGCTTGAATTGTAGGCTAGGGTGCAGTAGAGTATAAAGTCGGGGGTTTTAGATTTGGATATTTTATTTTGAAAATTCTCTTGTGTTCAATCAATGTGCTGTGAGATTTCTCTACTGGGCTGATATAGTTGGGATTATGAGGTGTAGTTATGTGCAGTTCAATTTAATACGACTTTAGGAGCTCTTTGACAGGTTCATTTGAAAATTCCGTACCAGAGTCGGAAACGACGCCTCTTACTGTACCATATTGTGAAAAATATCTTATTAACACCCTATAAATTTCTATAGCATTCTTGCTTTTAATCGGAAATGCCTGACCAAATTTACTGGCAGGATTAAGAATTGCAAAAATCTAAAATGATTCGATTTGAAATGTATCTATGTGAATTAACTCTAGAGGTTTCGAAAGAGTTGGAGTGTGTTCTAAATGTATTTTAATTGGATTTTAACTATATTTTGCTTGTTTGCATGTCTCACAGTCTGAAATAAATTCTAAAATTTTTTATTTTAAACTAGGATAATAATATTTCTGTATCATCCTTAAACACGTTTCATCTGGACCTCTACGGTTAGTTTTACCTTGATGATATGCTATTATAAGATCCATCCTCACTGTTAATTTCTGCCAAAACTGTATCACATATATAAAGTTGCGGAGAATGCGCATTACTAAAGTATTGATTGATAGACGAACTAACTAACTCATAATGGCTCTCGTTAATAAATAGGCAATAGTATTCCTTTTAAGGCGAACAGTGTTAGTTTCCAAATTCCGCTATCTTATCTGGATCTTCTAAATTAAATTTTACATGAATAAAATTTCTCCTGACTTTTCTGACATGTAGATCTTCGTGTTCCTTTGAGCAACTAAAGAGTATTTGATTGGATTTCTTATTGATAATTTCCTCTTCCAAAATGGGAATGCCTGGTGCGACGTATGATTCCTGGTTAGAATTAACTGATTTCTTCATTAGTACCTTCATTATCTTTCTGCCATTCTGTTTCATCTACATTATTAATTATTGACTGATTATCAACACCCAGAGGGCTAATTTCTATACGTGATAAAGCGTTGGCGTTATTTGTTTTATCTTTCTTGTATTCCATGTCGTAATCATATTCTTCCAGCTTTAAACGCCATCTTACCAGCTTCGAATTGGGTTTTTTAATGAAAATAAATATTTCAGTGGTTTGTGATCGGTCATTATGGTAAATCTTTTGCCTTAAACGTAGGGTCTAAAGTAATTTACAGCCCACACTATTGCAAGTACTTCTTTTCGATTGTACTATACCTGCATCTAGATGCTCCTGTAGAGACGTCGAGAACACAATAACGTCATCCATGTATACTAGGCAAGTTTTTCCAATCAATCCGTGAAGAACATTATTCATTAGGCACTAAAATGAGGCTCCAGCATTATTAAGGCTAAATGGCATCCTTAGATATTTATAATGACCTAAATTTGTTGAGAATGCTTTCTTTTCAATATCGTCAGGATGTATCTCTATCTGATGAAAAACTGATACCAAATCAGTTCTACCAATTTTATCCAACATTTCTTCTACTTTAGTTATGAGGTAGCGATCTCGTATAGTTTTATCGTCAAGCTGTCTGTAGTCTACAACAGTCCTCTACCTCTGCTTTCCACTGGCATATGATTTCTTTGGGACTACCCAAATTGGTGACCACTACGGTGAATGTGAATGCCTAATAATGTTTTTCTGTAACATTTTATCCATCTGTTTTTGTACCTCTTCTTTATATACCTGTGGGTAACATATAATTCCGAATGTACACGTATATCATCTGTTGTTCTATTCCTATGTTTTACTACGTGTGTGGAAGTTAACCTTTCGTCCTCTTTATAAAATCGGAATAACGTTTGCATAAATCTATAAGGTTTTCACGTTCTTTTTTTATTTAAGTTATCCATACATATTTATTTTAAGGCCCAATCATCATCACATTTTTTCTTAACACTACTATTATATTTATTATTATAACAACTATATATTTCATTATTATTTTACTCAATAATCCCTAAGGGCTTAGTAAATGTGACATTAATTTGCGTAGAACTCGAATTTATTATTATAACACTAGCCTCACTATCTGACAATTTAACTAAACAGTCAGGTATAAATTAATTATTGATTAAGATTTGGTTAACAAGTCAATATCCATTGGAATTACTAACAGGAACATTAATTTTAGTTTCCGTATTTGACTCAATAGTATACTCATAAGGAAAGTGCATATCGATTTATAACCTACCTAAGTATAATTTCCTATTAGGTATATTAAGAGAAAATCGGGTCCTATCAAATCCGTGTAGTTATCGTTAGAACTGAATAAACAAAATTCGTGCGGACGATTAGTAATTGAATTTAGTAAAATATTTGCCCTAAGTTTTTGCACGGAGAACCCTGATTTAATGTGAAATAATTTTTTAGAGAATTTATTTTTATATATTTTTTTAAATATCTGTTTTCAGAATACTTCTACTGCTCTCCAAATCTATGAGCAATATTTCAGGCATTTCGAGGATTTCAACATAAGGAAGTTGACATAAATTAAGATTGTTTATCTACGACTAATATATAATGTAAGTATTATACTTGTGGTTTTTGCAGTATAATATCATATATTATTCCCTAAGGGAATAATGTCGAGGGATTAATAGTCATTATTCCCTCTTGCCCTTCAATTACAAAATTATTCAAATTAAATAATAATATGGAAACAAAGTAGACAAACTCAAAACTGTCAGTGTCAAACGCGTAGTATTTATGTATTTGTATTGAGATGGATGATAATGAAGGGTCTTTTACTTGTACACCTCCAGAAATTGTGGAATTAGCTGCAGCAACAACATCTACCTTGATACCGGAAACATCAAAATCCATTTATAATAAAACATACGCAACCTTCAACGAATGGCGTCTTCGAAAAAACGCAAATTCATTTTCCGAACAAGTTCTGCTGGCCTATTTCGCTAAATTAAGTGCAAAATATAACCCATCCCCATTATGGTCATTCTATTCAATAATTAAATTATGTTAAGAATAAACCATGACGTTGATCTGGAAAATTATGGCAAACTATGATCGTTCTTAAAAAGAAATTCTGAAGGATTTCAAGCAAGTTCCAAAGCTGGTCAGCTCTTTAATAGTTGGCTGGTGTGGTATACTTGCAATATGGTAGGTGGTAGTGGGATTTTCCTTTACAGACTCCCCAATTTAGAAGCTGGAAGAAAAGACATACTATGGATAAAACTCTCTCTCAGGGCTGCAACTAAATTCATCTGTTGCATTTACTGGTCACCTTCTGACAACAACTTTGTCCAGCTCTTTGACTACCTTTCTGAAAAAACCGACCATCTGATTTCTGAATATCCTTCCTCCGAGGTCACTATTCTTGGTGACTTCAATGTCCATAATAAGGAATGGCTAGGATCTACAAAAACCGATCCACAAGGAAGAGCAGCGGAGGCCTTTGCAGTCAGCAATTCTTTAGCCAATATGGTTCAGCAACCTACTTACTTTCCTCGCATCCCAACACACAGCTCAAATCCCTTTCTTACTACAAATCCTGACTGCTATAAGATATCAGTCACGGCCCCCCTGGGTCGCTCAGACCACGGCATGGTCACTACTTCCTGCGCAATGCAACCCGAGGTCACACAGTCATCACACCCACGTATCGTTTGGCACTACAACTCCGCGAACTGGGACGAAATGCGAGATTACTTTTCCTCCTTTCCATGGGCGTCTGTCTGCTTCTCTCATCCTGACCCCTCTGATATCTCACAAAACGTCACCGAAATTATCCAAGCTGGCATGGAATTATTTACTCCACGTACACAGAAAACTTCTGCAGTCACTCAAAAGCCCTGGTTCTCTAAATCCTGTGACAAGGCCAGACTTGAAAAGGTCAAAGCGCACAAAAAGCTTCTACACAATCCCAGGCAAGAAAACCGTCAAGCATTTAACGACGCAAGAAACCGCTATGTCCGCATTCTTTCTGAGGCAAAAAACTCGTTTAATAACCACATCAAAAACAAAGTGATCTTAAGCTCCAGCGGCAGTAAACCCTTCTGGACTCTTGCTAAATCTATTGGGAATAATTTCTGCAAGAGCACGTTCCCACCTCTTGTCTCAGGGGATGAAATTGTTTCTACCGCCCTGGGCAAGGCTGAACTTTTTGCCTCGTTGTTCGCCGGCAATTCTACTCTCAACCCACCTCCGAATGTTCAACCACCGACAGTCCCCAATGTCGCGCATAAAATGACGGATATCATTTTCAAAACTAGAAAGGTACGAAAGATGCTCTCTTCTCTTAATACCAGGAAAGCCTCTGGCCTTGACGAGATCCCAGCAATTGTTCTCAAAAAATGCGCACCAGAACTTGCTCCTGTCCTGACTCGTCTGTTTGAAACATCTTACAATAGAGGCATATTCCCTAGTAACTGGAAAACTGCTCGAGTACAACCCGTCCCCAAGAAAGGATCGAAAGCGCTTCCTAGCAACTACAGGCCTATTTTTCTCCTTTCAGTCATCTCTAAAGTGATGGAAAAGTATATAAACACTGAATTACTAAAATTTCTTGAAAAACACAGTCTAATCCACGACAGGCAGTATGGATTCCGTCAGCGCAGATCAACTGCCGACCTCCTTTCCTTTGTCGCCTATTCTTGGAACAAGTCTATGGAACTACACGGTGAATCCCAGATTGTCGCTCTAGACATATCCAAAGCATTCTACCAGGTCTGGCACGCAGCGCTACTTAATAAACTACCGGCTTATGGCCTACCACCAAAACTCTGTACGTGGACAGCAAATTTCCTCTCCAACCGGAGCATTTCTGTTGTCGTGGATGGCAATTCCTCTAAACTGTATCTAATTAATGGAGGAGTTCCTCAAGGTTCAGCTTTAGCCCCTACTTTGTTTCTTCTCCACATAAATGACCTCCTCTCTAGCACATCCAACCCAGTTCACAGTTACGCGGACGACAGCACCCTCCACTCCAATATACAATACACTAAGCCTGTCTCTTTAGCCCAACTAGATGAGGATCGCAGACTCATGGAGGGTTCTATCTCCGCGGATCTCCAAAAAATATTAGACTGGGGAAGTAGAAATCTTGTACAATTCAACCCCACCAAATCTCAGTCTTGCTTTCTTTCTCATAAGAGATACACCAACCCTAGACCCATCGCAATAAACAACTAAGTTATTCAAAGTAATGAGTCCTTTTCACTTGTTGGCATCTCTGTGGATCGAAATCTCAATTGGCACCAACATGTCACATCAATTTCAGAAGCGGCTGCTAAGAAATTAGGTTTCCGCTTCCAGGCTCGCAAATATTTTTCACCAGCTAATCTCTATACTTAATATACTTCACAAATAAGACCAAACCTCGAATACTGCTCCCACATCTGGGGTGCTGCCGACGCTTCTACACTCTATATCCTGGACTCCATTCAAAAGAGAGCTATACGTCTCATCGGTGACCCTACCCTTACCCAAAGGCTGCCATCCCTTTCCCACCGACGTGCCGTTGGTGACCTCTCTCTCTTTTATAGATATCTGCATGGGCACTGCTCAGAGGAGCTTTCTTCCATAGTTCCTCCACCTGCTGCCCCCATTAGATCTACCAGGGGAACAGAGCGAATGCAGCTTTTTACTGTTCAGGTCACCAGATACAGAACATCTTGTTATGCCCGCTCTTTTGTCCCGAGGACTTCCAAGTTGTGGAACTCCTTGCCGGCACATGTTTTTCCTTCTCCCCCGAACCTCCAAACCTTCAAGTCCAGAATTAACAAGTTGTCTCTTTCCTCCTTGTCGACACCCACGGTACGATAGTATTTAGGCTGTAAGCCCTCGTGGTGTGTTGTTGAAATTAAAAAGCAAAGAAGTCTTCCACTTTAACTCCGGAACAAATTAGAAAATTTATTGATGAAGCTCCTGATGTAATGTCTCTTTTACATATTGATCTTATCTATTCAAAGACTCATATTCTTGTTTGCTTCTGGTTATATTAATTAATTATTGGAATTATGGGCGCATGCCTCTCAAATGAGCTTTATTAAATGAATATTGAAGACGTGAAGGATCTGCAAACAAACTTATTAATAACAATACCCAAGACTAAAACCAAAATTGTACGAACATTCATCATAAACAGTACTTTTTACAATATTATAAAGAAATACATCAATCTTCGTCCATCACATGTAAAAATCAATTCATTCTTTCTAAATTATCAAAAATCCAAATGTATAATACAACGTATAGAAAAAAACAAATTTGCAGACATTGGTAGACAAATTGCCAAATATTTTAATTTGCCAAATCCTCAAAATTATACCGGCCATTGTTATTGCGGATCATCTGCAACTCTGTATATTGATGGAGGAGGCGATATAACTGGATTAAAGCGTCATGGGGGCTAGAAATCTACACAGGTAGCTGAGGGTTACATTAATCGGTCTATGAGAAACAAGACACCAACAGCAGATACTATTGCTAAGCAGCTAAATAGTAATGAAGCATCTTCTTCCTTTACAGCAGCCGAAATTCCAAATATTTGTTTTGAAATGTCTTCCAAAGTTATTGTTAGTTCACGACGAATTCAGTTTATTAATTGTTCTAATACTAATTTTAATATTATTGACAAATAAAGTTGTTCATTAAAAGTTTCAATTTAATGAATTAGTCGTAGATATAGTAGAGTATACTACTCGCAATAATGGCTATTATTACCTCGGGAATAATACCTATCATTATTGACTCGTGGTATAATCTTCTATTATTTCTATTAAGGATTTTCGGTCCGGTGTAGGAAAATTTTGATTTTCTCGATCGTAAATTTCAGAAGATGTATCCATCTCATGGGTAAATAGTTCCTTATAAGAAAACCGTGTTCCTAATCTTGTGATCCTTTGCTGATTAGCAGGAAACTTGTTTCTTCTTGACTGTGTTAAAAAATTATTAGAATTTCTTGTAAGTCTCGTGTTGCCACTTAAAGTGTCCATAGGTTCAGAATATCTGTTTTGGAAATGTTCTCGTGAGTTTTCTGATTTAAAGCGAACGGCCTAGAAAATTGTGAAGTTTGATTATTTTATCTTTGATATTGAGGAGTATTTCTAAATTGTGAAGTTTGATTATTTGGCCCTGATATTGGGGATTATTTCCAAATAGTTTCTGAAGTTGTATTACTGGGAAGTTTTGGGGAGTAGAACGTTAGTTAAAAGATCTGGTTTGTGTATTGAGGGTTTAATTATAACGATGTATAATTGCCTGATTTAAGAAATGTCCTATCTCCGTATTCATAATTTTACTTTAGAACTATAATTTAAGAGCTTCCACAATAGATACAGGGAAAGTTGATCTTATTACCATTCCAAAAGGGTTTCTAAGTCCCCGAAGAATGCTTTTATTGTTTATTGAGCATCAGTTGTTCGTTTTACTGCTAGTATTTGTTGATTATTTTTATTACAAATTCAATTAGAAACCAAAAGTTGCTCAATATATCCACACCCATTACTAAAGGTTAAAGCATCCACATTATGTTTCTCTTTGTGTTAAAAGTTCGCTCAAAGGACTAGTCTCGTCTTGTTAGTCAGTAAAGTTTTGCACTATAGCCTGTCTTAGATCTTGCTAAGTATTAATAATTTTGACTGGATAATTTTAATTGTATAAAATGAATTAAAAATGATTGAAATGTAACCTTTCATCTTCAGCATTATAAAATGTTTTTATAATGAAGTCGCATTCCTTAAGAAAGTTACCAACATCTCCCGGTTCCACACTGAACTCAGGTATCATCTTTAAATAAAATTCGCTAAAGTTATCTGCAATGTTAACGTTGGCCATGATTATGCTATCCCTGTCAGAAATGCCATAAAGAAACATATAAAAAAACCTATGGGTTTCTATATAGTTGAATATAAGTATTTGAAACAGGAATTCCGACAAAAACCACATAAGAATCCTATATGATTTTCCATATAAATATACAGGGGTTTCATATGGACATCCCCATAGAAACCCATAATTAAACAGGGAAAATATGGTAGCTTATATGAAATTCCACATAAACTCTCTCACAATAGTATGGAAATCTATATAGGATCCTTCCAAAACGGAAATTCATATAAATCACTATAATTCCATTTCAGCAATGTGATTGGTTGGAACCTGAAACAAAACTCCTGCCAGTAATTATAATGCAACATAACCTGTCATAAATACCTATTATGTATATAGTTGTATACATTAGGGTCAATAATTGTAAGCAGCTAAAATATAATATTAGTGCTTCAATCAGTGGATATCAAATATGAAATTTTGAAGCAAAAAAAAAGGATATAAATTCTGATGTTAGGTTTCTATTGAATTGTACCGATCTAAAACATGTCAACGATGTTCCTTACGCACGGTAATTAAACCACAGGTTTAGCTAATGTTTTCAATAGCTAAATGGGATAATTATTGTGAATAAATTAAATTATTTTGTACTTACAAGCAGAACGCAGCACCAATCAAAACTTCGAAAGCTCAAAACACATAAACAAAAAACGTGGTTTGTTGAATAGTCGACAATGACTCTTGGCAAATCAGCGAGCAATACAGATCACGTAACAGTTAAGCTTTTGTGATTCTGATTGGCTCTTTGACATCGTCATCTTATACGGACTTCCGTGGCATATTCAATTATTTCATCAAATATGATCCTTAAAGAAACCAAACAATACCGCATGGACTACTTTATAGATTTCTATGCGGTATTCCTAGAAAGGGAATTCCGCACAAATCCACATATAATTCCCAACCCTTCCACATACATTTTCCATTAACCTTATAGAGACTAGTTCAACCACATACGTTTCCTTATACGTTTAAATAGTATTTCCATAAGTCATTTCTGAAAGAATTTTCGATCTTACTAATTAAATTATTATCAATTTATTCCACAAAATTAATACTATTATTATTATCAGTCAAATTATTTTGGACTTCTTTTTCAACAATATTCTTTTCTAAATTATTTTTTCCAGGCATGACTTCTAAGTTATTTTTTAAATTAAACAGAGTGAGTCTGTTTATTAACTCATCAATATCCGACATGTATTCACATACATATGACAAAGGAACCGGGAAAATATAGGAGAGCAACTTACAGTAATAGTAGGAACCAGATGACCATTTGTTTTTGATAAAAGACCAAGGAACCAGTATTCTTTTGATGCCTTTATATGTTATTAGACTTTTTAAGACACTAAAGAACAAACTGCCATAGTTACTGCCTAAAATATAACTGAACACACTTTATACAAAACAATGGCTTTATATATTAAATGAAACAAGTGTCCATTACAAGTTCTCACAAGGACATACTGATTTTTGCTTCTTGACGAACTCGCACTGCTGACGTATCTGCAACGGTCGGTATAATTCGTATAATATGCCGATGGGAACTACTCCGTGGGAATGTAACTTGATATCATCTACGTGACTTATCGTGGGAAGCTGTGTGTTAACTTTCAAATCCTCCTTCGTAGGATGTATAGTACGGTAACTTTCATTTTTTAGGTATCCCGACGATAAATAACTAAAATTAACAAATCTGGAGAGTTGGGCGGCTACCTTACTGGGCCGTGGGTGCCTCCACCGATTAGGAAACAAATTATCTAAATACGCTGTTACTGTTTTTCCGTTGTGCGCTGGAGCAATATCTGATTAAAAAAATATGTTATTTAAATGAGCCAATGGAATATTATCACATAAATCAGGTAGTACTTGTTCCAGTATTTTTCGATACCTACTTATTTGCTGTCAAGCTGCTCCCGTACATAACAAATTTAAGTCTATTTTTCAAGGTAAAACAAGAAACACTAAAACCAAACCTACCCCGCCACTTCCGCGGAAATGTTACGTGTTGTTACCAAAATCTGTTGTGTCTATTCCAGCATTGCGTACATATGCATCGTCGACGAAATAACTTTTTCATAAACATCTCAGTCCATATTTAAATATTGTAAACGCAAATTGCAAAACTCTATAGGTACGCCGCGCCGTTGTGCATGCCCTGGATAACGATTTTGTGTTGATCTCTATTCATATGGTTTAAATTTATACTTTTTAGTAAATTTTCTTTTAAAAAATCACTATTGAGGGGTCCCGACATTTGAATTTTGAAAAAATTTCTAAAACCCATATTCGATATATATATATATATATATATATATATATATATATATATATATATATATATATATATATATATATATATATATATATATAGGAGAAAGGTTAAGGGCAAGGACGCAAGAAGACAACCGCATACACGTGTTTCAAGCTTATTAGGTATCATCAGTACGGTATAGCCAGGTAATGATGGGAACACTCTGCGATGCTTAATTCTCGTTTTTTTTTAAACGACTTAACATATCATATTTCCTATAATTGTCAAAAGTTGTGTTTGCAGCCACATCACCTTAATTATATTCAAAATCGCCATAAAGGCGAAGACTCTTAGGTAAGTATAACAATTTGATAGGTAAAGCAACGAAGCGTGTTTATTTCATTTTTTATTTTATTTTCCAGTGCCTGCTATAAAAAGTAAAATAATTGTAGGATCTTTGTTATGGATTATCTTTGAAGAAATAACAAGTGCGATATATTTTTTGAAAGCTCCCAGTCAGGTTAGTAAAGTTGGTAAAAATACAGGATGTTTCAAGTAAAAAACTACTAAGAAGCACTGTCCGTATACTTAGTCTACATATATGGAAATACAAGAAATGCAATTTATTTAGCCATTTAAAAAAATATCTAGGTATATATTACCAGTAATATTTCAAAAGCTCTCAATGCGTCGGACTCAATGATATAAAATGTAAAGGGTCTTCCATTTAAAAAATATATGTTTGGTGGGTATCACAAAATCTGTGCTTAATAGAACAAAATATTTGCATCGTTGAATTCTAGGTATAACATTTTTCAACATTCAACGAAATCCGGACACACTGTACACAAAATTTTAAAGTTGATACTATAAATGCATCGAAATTAGTGCAATGTTCCTTATTTTGAATAATGTGCTTGCTTTTTGTGGGCTTTATCATTGTTAGATTTACATCAACCATTAAAAAAACGTTTTGTAATCGCATATAAAATGGAAAGAGGAATAAGTAAAAAAGGGTATAAATTTAACCTGATAAAACCCAAGTCTATATTCTACCAACAATAAGCACTAGTTATAGTTTCGTCTGCGGGGTGTATCTATTACATGTCACTCACACTCACCGTTTCATTACCAGCTGCGGTTACCAATTCTTGAAGAGCTCGTACAGACAAAGCTTGTTCTATTACGAACACACATTGTGAAAGGTCGGGTGGTATATTCTGAAAAAAAAATCGCCATATAATATACACTGTTTATATTAGTTTAGTACCTAAGTACCAAAATATAATATATTCCGTATATGTGTACCTAATTATAATGTGAATTTAGGATACTTAAGTTTGATCCTATTTTATTATATTACTTTCACATCGTTAATACGTGTGGAAGTAATATGGCTTCGGCGACAAAAATTTAAAAACAATTTTGTCGCTTAAACGTCGCAAAAAGTGTCAAAACATATAGAAAATATGATATGGGAACGAAACATTTTTTGTCTGTTGGTCTGTCTGTCTGTCGGTCTGTTGGTCTTTCGGTCAGTCGGTCTGTCGGTCTGTATGTTTGTCTGTTTGTAGCCACGATAACTTTATAACGAATTGAGATATCGTCTTCAAAGGGGTATGGTCATTTTACATTTGGTTTTTAGGCGATCACTTTTTTAGCGGCCACAAATAAAATTAGCATGCTTTGATAGTATCTTATACAACATATGTAATAGTTGTAAAAAAGATTTCAAAAGTGCATCAGAGCCGAGATATGCAGGGTGATTCATTAGGTGAGCGACATTTATATCTCAGTAACGATGGTAACGAGAGTTTCGGAAAAAACATACAAAAGGTTTGTACAACTATAATTTAAGAAACATTTTATTATTTTTTTATTCTTGCCACCAGATGGCACATTTTTGGATGAAATTTTTGAAATCTGTTATTTCAAAATATTCGTATTAAGATATTATCTTTTTTTACTTTTCTTGAAACACTTTATCTTATTCCATATTTTTTGTCTGAGTTACGACCGTCTTCTACAGAGTGTTCACGGGAATTGTTTATAATAACCATCTCCGTTATTATTGAAGCTACAATATGGATCAAATAGCAACAATTGTGCATATTTTCACGAGCATCTCGATTTTGACGTCAAAAAAAAATTAATTGCGCATCGAATTGCTGAGACTAACATATCAAGTTTATTTTTCTAAATGGAATGCCAGGTATTTTCATGACTAGTTCAACTACAGATTCGTTGTCAATCTTTATTATTTATTTATTTATTTATTTATTTAATTAATTCATTCATTTATTAATTTAACATACATAAGCCCAACTACAGCAATGTGCAATATAGGAGATTACAAAAACAAAAATACAAGTTTCAATAATTATCAGGTGCAAAAAGGTTCATTATGATGTCTCAAAAAGGAAGCCGCACAGCTATACTTGATGAAAATATCGCTACCGGCTTTATTACAAGCCGAACACATAAAATAAATGGGATATTTTGGGAATTGTTTTAGGGTTGGGGGGGGGGGGGGGCACTGTTACTACAGAGCATACGGAAGGACAACAGCTGTGCACGAAATGGTAGCTGGGAAATAATATCTGGACACTCCACTTCTCTATTAATAACTTTATATAAAAATTATAAAGTCAGAATGACCTCCTTTCATCAAGGAATTAAAGACCGAAACGATTTAATAGTAAATCCTGTGGAATGCCTCGTTCAGAATATTGTCTATTATCAAAATCAACAAGGTATTTTAGAAATCCGCATTGCACTGATTCTAGGAGGACGAGATGGCACGGATAAAAGGGTAACCAAGATATATTAGCATATTGAAGTTTAGATCGGATCGAGGCACTATTAAAGTATCTACAGCCTCTGAAGTTTTTAATTATAATTCCTAGGGATTTAATGGAAGGCCTTAGCACGTCTGTTACATGAAGGCCACGATGGAGACTAGGATCATTCAAGACTCTGGGATCATAAACACCTACTAAATTCATATCGGCAATAAGATAAGTGTGTTGAATCCGGTTAACCTTATTAGTGAATTACCTCACATTTGTCATGTTGATGGCTTGTTAAATATCGTGAAATATGGAAAGATATTTAAGCACCTATTCAAAAACTTTAGCAAAGTTGGACATGATTACAATCTGCCTATAGTTTAAATAAGTGACCTATGTGAACTTGGCAAAATTTTGAAACCTTCCAAACATCAGGATATGTACCGGTCTGTAAGGAAAAATTTAAGATAAATAATAATGGTTCAGCAAAAATAATAGTAAACAAGAAAATTTAGAATGTTATCAAGCCCTTTTGATAGCTCAGATTTTAACTTCTTCAATGCAGCAATGATGGCAGACAGCTCAAACCTATTTTACTTAAATGGAGTGATGTTAGATACTGGTGTAGAATTATTAGATTAATTATTACTATGACAGCAGTTACTAAAGAACTCATCAGGAATGAGTATCCTCATTATATGTACAGTGGATGAAATACGTATTTCTTTTGATCTGGATTGAATGAGAGACCAGAATGCTTTAAGACCTGACTTATTACGAGATTCAGTTTCATGAGCAGACAAGATCATCTTCTTCACAACAGATCAGCCGTCAGAAAAGGCCTTTGTAATCTAAGTTTGACATAGTGGTCTTATAAGCTGAATAGGGGACCTTTTTATCGTTGAGTAACTGAATGATGTTGCAATCAAACCAGCTTGGATATCTAGATGTCCCAACTTTTTTCTTAGGAACTATTTGGAATTGTTTATGTATCGGGAAAAGTTTGTATATTTAGAGCACTGTAATCACAAGGTTTACATTTTTTAAGTTTTTTAAGAACAATGGACTGAACTAAGAACTTTTTAAGCGCCTTCAGATACCTAAATCCATCATGTGCTGAAATTCTAACGTAGGGTTTTCTGTAGGTAGTCGCTTAGCAATGATCATTTGTTGATATGGTGTGGTAGAAATCTGCACTAAAGGTGTAGTATAATTGTTTGTTTGAATTTATTAAGGAATTTTTATAAACTGATCTATTGTATGAATGATCGTATTTTTTGGAAGCGATGGAAAGCCAAGTATGGATAAATTTGTCAATTCTTCTTTTTCATCAAGAATCGGAATTTCAGACTCATTTATGACACACACACACACACACACACACACAAACACACACACACACACACACACACACACACACACACACACACACACACATATATATATATATATATATATATATATATATATATATATATATATATATATATATATATATATATATATATATATATACTGGACTGTTGCACTACACTGCGATCACTTTTAAACACCCACTTTATCTGTCTACTACTGACGTCAGTAGCGTGCTGATGATGAACCAGGAAGGTTCGAAACTGCAGTCCACGTAAACAAATAAAAAATCACAAAAAGGTTCAGCAAACAAATATAAAGTATATATATATATATATATATATATATATATATATATATATATATATATATATATATATATATATATAGTGAGAGAGAAAGAGAGAGGGGAAGAATTATTTTGAATTAAATTTTCGGTGGCTTAGAATAGGAGAAGTGTCATAAATTTGCATTCCGGAACCAGTAGCTTTTTATTATTAAGCACCCATAATAAATCAGCGCGTCTCATCTCATGCTGCGTCAAGAGATCGTCTTGTTCCCCGAATCGTTTTTTTTTTATAATAAAAGTTGATGGCGGAATACAATTTCTAGCAAAGTGCGATCTATGGCCATAAATATCCTGAAAGTTCATCGTAATCTACTTGAAAGTTCAATTATTTATTTCAGAGGTTGGCTCAGCTACCTATGTCTATTAAAAATGGTAGAGCTTACTTTTGTTACATACAGAAAAAGTTGCAATTGTCCCACGAATAGAAATATGAAAGAGAGTTGCTAGTCTTAGACAGGTGAATAATTTGCCGGCCCCTAAGGTTTATTTAGAGAAACTTGTATACTTATTTCACATCCAAAACATTTTTCTAAGCTGTGAGTATTGAGTGACATTTATATAACAGTTGCCTAACAATCATTTTTCCTTGTATTTGAAACGCAGTTGACATTCGCCCCGGGCTTAGAACATTAGTCTCACATTCAAAAGACTTGAAACATTATCCAGAGCAACATTTGAAAGACTTGAACATTTGCGGGTACACCACATATTATTGCAAGTGATCAAATTCTCGGAAGTTTATTACTGTTCCAATTAAAACAGGCATTTTACATTATTTATTGAATGGATCTCACCTAGTGAAAGCGGCGAAATCTGAATAAAATCATGACTTGTGTAAATACCAACATCACTTCGAAGCCAGGCTTAGTCCCACTGAAGATAATCATATTGTTTATTAAAATCAGTGGACATTAAATATAAAATAAGTTGTAATTGTTGTTGAATATCGTAATAGACTAAGCAATAACAGCAAACCCCTTTGCAGATAAGCTAAGGGGTTGTTAACTAGCAGCTAGGGGTAATTTAGCAACTACTCTGCTGGACCATATCTGAAACTACATTACGAAGAAAGAGAGAAAGTCGCTCAGACAGTACTTGGGGTCAAATGTAACAAGAATTTGATGGTCGACTATTAAAATAAAATAAATAACTAAATAAAATTCAGGTATATGCCATGATTTACTGAAAATTGGGACGGCCGTATGAAATTTTCTATGCAAGTGCCAACTAGTCACTCAAAAATGCTTTATATGCTGTATATGCGATTTATAGAATAAATGTATTTTGTGAGACAGAAGTGTGCTAAAATTAATTTTAAATAGATTTCTAGCCAAGAAATTAGTTTCTGAAACAAATTCATATTGGTGAATTGTTAGAAAATCGCAACAACAAAAACTGCAGAACCCATTTTTGACTAATTGTAATATTTAAGTAGTAGTGCTATCTCATGTAACATCTTTAGTGACCAAAGATTTTTGAAAAATTATTACCAAATAACGTCATATCTTACCTTATCTGCAATATTTTCCAGAAAGCAGTGTCTGTTACCAAATCCTTCTGCTGCTAGACAGACACGTTCTCCTGTAGCTGTGCAAGACAGGCATACCATGTCTTCCTGCAATCACATTTATATATTTAATAAAATGTTACTCCCTGAAATCTTCAAATAAAATTAACATTAAATTTGCAACAAAAGTAAGGGAGCTATCTATTTTTAGGTAAACAGATAGGTATGAAAATAATTGATTATATCATACATTCGGCGCTCAACTATGTTAGAATAAAAAAGTCTGGACGCAGCAAATGCGTTATGGTAGCGAATTTTCGTAAAAATGTTCTTAATGGCAAATATGTCTTGTTTTTACAAGGAGGATATTTAGTTGACAGTATAACCTATATATTATGACACCGAAGTTGGCATGGGTCAAAATTTATATGACCCCGCCGCGCTTCCTTTTATACCAGATGACAAATGCTCAAATAATTCCTAATCTACACACAAATCTAATTTGTCATTGGCATAAGCTAAGTTACCGGGAAGTTAGAGGGCCGCCAGCTTTTATACAGTGGAGATGGGCGTGGGTTAAAATAAGATCTTAATTAGGGGCGCCACTTGATTGTTTAACCTCTACTCCCGGATATTCTAACAAGATGTTCACAAATCTGCTTCCTTGCCCAGATCCAACACAACCAAGAATTCTTGGATCACACTGGCAACTATAGCCAACCACAATCGAGCACAGGAAGCTACAAGGGAAAGGTAATTACGATAACACAAGCTAAAGTTCGGAACGGTATGGTCTCATAGACCCACAAATAACGATAGCGGTAATGATCTAATCTATCAACAGTCCTGAAAAAGAAAACACAAACACACAAAGCCAAAACACCTAAAATATGATAAAATACGGGCTTTT
This sequence comes from Tillus elongatus, assembly GCA_964006375.1. NCBI lineage: Eukaryota > Metazoa > Arthropoda > Insecta > Coleoptera > Cleridae > Tillus > Tillus elongatus. The sequence continues at coordinate 120,058,535 of OZ023263.1, forward strand.
ATTAAGCTTCTTTGGCATACAAGAATTTATTAAAAGTTGTTTTAAAATTCTGATCTAAATTAATAAATATAAAATATATAAGTCTCTATAATATCACAGAAATGGCTTACTACCAAATAACAAGATCTTTAATGGATATTTATGAAGGTACTACAAATATAGTTGTTCTCCGGAAAATTCCACTTTTCGTGCACGCAAAGCTCACAAGTTATTTTCCCCAATTATTACTTAATTACATGATAAGTACGGTAAGTGGCTTGATTAAAGATCAAGTCCCAAATAATAATCAATAAGCTGGTCTAATGCTAACAGTAAATGATAACTAATGGTACTCTCAAAAGTGAAGCAATTATATTAATAATGGTCTTATAAAAATCTGTACCATATTTAGTGACGTTAAAATAAAATACATTCGATTTGATTTTAATAAATTTAACACACATGAATATCAAAAATGTACCTTATCAAGAATGTCTCTTATCACTTTATACGTTATCACAAAACGGAAAATTCTTACTTGACATTCCTGGGCTTCTAGGCCATCTAATTATCATCAAATTCCAAACCAGCCAAGGCCTCTAGGAATACGGGACTGCAACCACAGGAATAATGCAACCACGGGAATAATGCAAAAACGGTACGGCAATGCGACGACGATAGGGAAGACCTTCTTACTGAGATCTTAATTCATTCCTCCATTTAATTCAGTAGCCATATACTTTGTTCGGTACCTCAAAATTCGCTCATCCAGGTGAGACTTGTCCACTCCAAATTTACGGTACGTGAATTTACCAAAGATATCGCCCACTACCATAATGTCGGCCTACCACAAGGCTATTCGGCACACAAATCGCCCTACACAAAGACTTCGTCGGTACGAAAATAATATCTCCGGTACGAGAAAAAATCCAGTCGGTACTTGAAATTCCTCCTAGCCGGTACAAGGTATACTTCCTCCGGTACAAGGAAATCTCCCTAGCCGGTACAAGGACCCTAAAAACAACAAGTAACGGGATGCTAAAGGTGTTACAGTTAAGAGAGAGAATGATTTCTTACCTCCAGAGAGGGAAACGAAATTCCACAACGGGATACGATAAATGTGGTCCTTAAATCCCCTAAACGGGTCTCTCCACAGCCTTCGGCACTAAATCCGTACATTACGACATAACCAGAAAGACTGCAGATTAAATTCTGAGAGCAACAACACCCACAAGGGAGGATACTTAATATCCAAAACTTGCTCCTCAGACGGAACCACGTGTTAACTCCACAAAAATTACCAACCAACTCTCTCCCGAAACTTCCAGCACATTCATATCTCCGACTCGAAAACACAGGTGCTGCTACATCCTTCGCTCTCTCTCGCATCACATACGTCTCCAGCCATCTATCCTCTTCCACATGCGGACCCTTTCCGAACTACGGCCACGCACGCAAGCGTGTAAGCCGGCCAGATATACCAGGGGTAATACAAATATAAATAATTTACGAAAGATCTAAATTCGATACATTATACGAGGGGTATCCAGAAGAATTAACCACAGTTGTCGCCAATAAATCTTTTTACCAAGCAGGGGAGGAACCACAATTACGTCCTAATTAGCTTAGATGTTTAGCTATCCAAATTATACCGTTACAATATTACTAACAATGTATCATATTTCATTAAAATAGCTTTTTTGTTTCAAAAAGTACAAACATTTTCCGTAAATAAACTTCAAAAGTTCCAGAAAAACTGATCCGATTTTCCTGGCCAACGAACCTCTTTAAGCTCTTTACACACCTGACAAGATATAGGTATTCACAAACCGCTTTAGGACCAAAATTTTTTTTTAAATTATGAAAATTTCTTTTACAAAAATTCACCATTTTTTTAAAATACATTTCCTTTAATAATGTTACACTTAATTATATTTTTCACAAAAATTCGACAACTTTTTTACTAACTACTAAACATTTATTATTCATTACCAACATATCACAAAAATCTTACAAAAAATTATTTCTACGCAAATACTAAAAACATTTCTGCGAAAACATTCCAAATTCAGCCGCTATTTAAGAGTGCCTGTATACGGCTGCTCGATTTTTTCGACGAGTAATACAAACAAAAAGCTCTCTGAATACGTCATTTCCATGGTGCTCCGCTATCTATAGATAAAAACGCCGTATCACAATTTGTGATATGTGTTTAAAATATGTGCCAAAAACGTGAAAAGTTGCAAAACAATTGAAATAACTCAAAAACGATAAACGATATCATTTTTTCCTTACAAACATGCATTATATTTTGATGTAAAACACAAAAATGCAATAGCATAAGCGATATTCTATTAACAAAATAAAGCGTGTATCACCAACGCCTTATGAGCCATCCTGTAATTGTGAAAATGGGTTTATAAGATACAGCTCGAGACACCCTATAATTAACGTATATACTTTTTCCTCATATCTTGTATAATAATGGCTATATTGAGCTTTACACTAAAATTGTGTCACCCTGTATATGTGTAAACAGGCAAAAACTGAAACTGACCCCGTATATGGGTTTTAGAAGTTCTAGTTCGCGATCATTTGAAGAAATCTTTTTAAAATTCATAAGTCGCTGTCTTCTTAATAACGAATTTTTTCTACGAAAATTTGCTAAAATGTAGACTATTAAACCATAAACTCTATAGCGGAAACTACTGCCGAAGCATCAGAAAGAGGGTCTATTGAAATGGATTTTCCGAAAATATTTTAGTAAAATGAAGGACAATGATGGTTGAAGCTGAAACTTAAGGCTTTCTAAAACACACTTATTACGACATTTTTTCGATATAATCCGTGTTTGCGTCAAATTCGTTGACTGAAAATATCAAATTTTGAAGTTTCAAATCGCGACTTTGACGTTTCAAGAAGAAAAATTTTAAAAATTTCTAAATATTTTTTCTGCTACTTCTTGACCTTTTTGCGCCAAGAAAACTTAACCGTTGTATTTAATATTCAATTGGTTTTGTTAATCTCACAAAATATTTGGTTCTTGTGCTTTCTTCTGATCACAGTGACACCCTAAATTTTTTTAAGTGCCTATAATTTTTTTTCTTTTAACGTAGAGATCTAAATTTTGGTGTGTACGGTAACTTTGCTAGTAGGAATGCACATGTCAAATTTCGTTGTCATAGCTCTGTTATTTTCGGAGATACAAAAATTTTCCGAAAGAAAACCCAACATTTTCCCGGAAAAACTGGTCAGATTTTCCTGGATAACGAAGTTGTCCAAGCCACTTACAAAAGGAAGGCATATACTAAATTTAATCAAAATCGGCCCATAATTTTTTTAGTTATCAGTGTGATATATATATATATATATATATATATATATATATATATATATATATATATATATATATATATATATATATATATATATATATATATATATATAAATATATACTCAAAAAATTGTGGGAAAGCCGTCAGTTGCAAAATAAAACTCTTTATCAAATGCCGAGCTTTCGGAAAAGTTTATTCCATTCTCAAGGCTACAACATGGAAAGAAAAAAGTTTACAATTTACATAGGAAAAATATAAAAGTTTAAAATACTTACATATAACGTGAGTTTTACTATAACTAATTATTCAATAACAAACATGAAAAAAACCTTTTTATAAATTTGAGTGAAGTCGAAAAGTGCCAAACAGGCATATAAAGCTAACTATTGTCTAATTGAATTTATTTTTTGTTTTTGTCTAGGAAATATAAATAGGGGTAATGGTTTCTAAAATTATTATCTTTCTTTAAGTTTATTAAATTGTCTTTAAAAGTAATTTCAAATTCTTCTAAACACATTCTTTTATTACTTAAGGTTTCACAGTGTAAAATAGAAACATTACTAAAATTTTTATTGTGGCCAGTGTCGAGATTATGTTCTGACAGAGCGCAAGTTCTTTTTTGTAATTTTAATAATGGTTCTATTTTACACTGTGAAACCTTAAGTAATAAAAGAATGTGTTTAGAAGAATTTTAAATTACTTTTAACGACAATTTAATAAACTTAAAGGAAGAAATTAATTTTAGAAATCACTACCCCTATGTGTGTTTGGCACTTTTCGACTTCACTCAAATTTATAAAAACGTTTTTTTTTCATGTGTGTAATTGAATAATTAGTTATAGTAAAACTCACGTTATATATATATATATATATATATATATATATATATATATATATATATATATATATATATATAAGTATTTTAAACTTTTATGTTTTTCCTATGTAAATTGTAAACCTTTTTCTTTCCATGTTGTAGCCTTGAGAATGGAATAAACTTTTCCGAAAGCTCGGCATTTAATAAAGAGTTTTTTTTTGCAACTGATGGCTTTCCCACAATTTTTTGAGTAAATAACACTATTACCGCCACAAAAACTTAATACGATATATATATATATATATATATATATATATATATATATATATATATATATATATATATATATATATATATATATATATATATATATATACATAAACACAAATCTCCTCATTAGTGAATTTTTCATTTTACGAAAGATTTGCTAAAAGGAGGAAGAATTTGGTGGTGTTTCTTCGTTAATCAGCACAAAAACTTGGGAGAATCTTCCCTAAACACTTTCAAGTTTTTAATTTTTTTTAATTTAAAATATGTGTTTCAAGTCTTCCCTGAGAAGTGGCAGCCGGTTAAAATGTAAATAAAAGTTCGAGACGCAGCAAGTGCGTTATGGTAGTAAATTTTCTTTAAATCCTTCAAATTTGAATAACTTAATTTTGTATAAATGTAGAAACTTTAGTTTTGACACGTAGTAAGGTCTTTCCCAAGGAAACATATCTACCAAATTTCATTAAAATAGCTTTGTAATTTTCGGAGAAAAAATTTTTTTTCAAAATAAAACACAAAGGTTTTTCGGAAAACTTTGTCCGATTTTCCTGGCTAAAGAATTCATCCAAGCCATTAATTAAAAAAATGGTACCTGCCAAGTTTCATCCAAATCGGTTAATTATATATATATATATATATATATATATATATATATATATATATATATATATATATATATATATATACATACATACATATAAAAATTGTAACTGACCCCGCATATGAGTTCTAGGGGTCCACGTCGCGCTCATTTGAAAAAAAATTTGCAAAGTCTCACCATCGATACCTCTCTATTGGTGAATTTTTTTAAATAAAAATTTACTAAGAATGAACACTTACATTACATTTCTCGCTAACATTTTAAAATTAAAACATGACATTTCGCTTAGTGGGCTGAATCACAAGTGGTGACAACACTTTTGCCGTGAACTTTCTTAAAAACAATTCAGTAATGAGGAATTCGCAACATTTGAATTTTAAAAAATGTCATCAAAAGAGCGCGATCTAGGCCGCCTAGAGTACCTTTCTTTTAAAAATGGCTTGGATAAGTTAGTTAGCCAGGAAAATATGCCCAGTTGTTCCGGGAAAATTTTGTGTTTTCTTTCGGAAACTTTTTATATCTCCGGAAATTACAAATTGGTTGCAACCAAGTTTGGTACGCTGGAGTCATAAAAATTAAACTACACAGCAACATTAAGTGAGTGGTAAGGCACGAATCAACGTGCCGCTACCTAGCTGGAAGGTTGGCTACCATAGCTGTATTACTTTATAGGTGTATTTTCGCTACAATTATTATGCCGTACTGAAGAGCGAAACCGGTATACGGTTCTAATTGTGGCGAGAATACATCTAGCCTTACATATTTTGTTCCTATGTTAGGGTAGAAATGGGCCAGGGCTGACAATTTACTAAATTGTGTTGTATACAGTCTTTATTTTTTAACACTGTGTTATTTGGAGCTGGCGTGACAACATACTACTTGGTTCAGTAACTAAGTGGCGGCACGTTGCTTCGTGTCTTACCACTCACTTAGTGTTGAAAGGTTGGGTATTATACCCGTATTACTTTATAGGTGTATTTTCGCCACAATTAGTATGCCGCACTGAAGAGCTTTAATTAGAGTAAACCGGTCTACGGTTCTAATTGTGGCGAGAATATATCTAGCCTTATACACCAAAATTTAGATCCTTAAGGTAAAATAAAAAAATTTATAGGGATTTGAAGAAAAAAGAAGGCAAACGCGCAAAAACCAAATACTTTGCGTGCATAACAAAATGTATTGTATATTACAGGCAAAGAGTTTTTTCGCAGAAAGGTTAAGAAATTCCAAAAAAATTCCTTGTAAATTTTATAGTTTGTCTTCTTAGAACGTCAATCGAATACGGGTTATGTAAACAAAGTGTCACAACAAGTATATTTTAGAAAGACTTGAGTTTCAGCCTCAACCGTCATTGTTCGACATTATATATATATATATATATATATATATATATATATATATATATATATATATATATATATATATATATATATATATATATATATATATATATATATATGGTGACGCACTTCTACGATAAATCTCAATATCTCAATTATTATGCACGATACGAGAAAAAATGGTGCCTATACGTTAATTATAGGGTGTCGTGAGCTGCGTCTTATAAAATTATTTCGGCAATGACAAGGTGGACGATAAGTCGTTGATGATACAAACTTTTTTTTTAATAGAATACCCCTCATGTCAATGCATTTTCGTAAGTTAACTTAGTCATACATTGTAACTACCGAGGACAGCAGACAGCCCAGTAAGCAATATGGAAATACCCATTAGAAAACGTCGCCATAGAAAGGAATACACAATGGATGCTATGTCCACAGAAATGCACGTTCATCCTGAAAGTCACCTTCTTCAATAGGACGATGGACCACTCCTTGTTGGGAAAGCTATAAGTAGGCACTCATTCACTGGAGAGGCGTTCATTCTTCTCCGTCACTCGTCAGTCCACAAGTAGTGCTATTTATCACATTTACATTGATAATTTATTCTTTATCTCATTTTTTTTAACTAAGTTATAGGTATAATATTTTTATAATCAATAAATAATTTGATTAAAAAACTTTTGAGTGTTAACAAGAAAGTTAACTGACGCAGTCGTTAGTATACAGTTGGAGAAGCACAAAAATATTGGTTGTTTGTGCCTCGACACTTAACAGCTGAAAATCGAGCCAAACAGTCCAAAAAGCGACCCAAACAGACCAATGAAGCCAATTACAACAGTATTGATGTAAGTGATTTGCTATTCCTTCAATTATCCATTTTTCTTTATTATTTTAAATGTGTATATATCTGATTAAAAAGACAGCTCAGAAAGCATCTCAAATTTAGAGTATAGATTAAGACAGATAAGTGTTAGTGAAATTAGTAATACTGAAGTACCTAACTGCGGCAATAATTCAAGCAAACATAAAATCGCAAACCAGTTTCAAGAGTTTTATGTAAAAGCTGTACCCGACTTTGATGGGCAGCCCGCCAATGTAAGCAGTTTTTTAAATCTTGTGACTTGGTTATGAACCAATTCTATAATACAGAGGAAAATCTATATTTAAACCATTTTTTGCTAAATTTTATTTAGACCAAACTTACAGGGCAAGCTACACAAATAATAAATACCAAAATTATAAATTGATGGGCCGATCTAAAAAATGCAATTATACAGAATTTCACAGATCAGAGGAACGGCACTATAGTCTCTTAGCAGAATGACTCAGTCTGAAACAACGGAATAACAATGATGCTTTAGCATTTAGCAACAGGTGACGACATATCGAGTAACTGCTAATTTCCAATTTGATTTATAACTAACGTAACGAAACGATTATATTATTAAAACAAAACTTGTATCAGAAACAGACATTGGAAGCATTTCTGGGAGGATTAAGAAATCCACTAAAGTCAACCACACCAACGAGTATCGAACAAGCACTTAAATTTATATTTACAAAATTACAAAATTTTAATAATAATAATAATAATAATAATAATAATAATAACAGAACATACGGACAACAAAGACAAAATTACCCAAATATACAATTCAGAAACCTTTTCAGCAAAACTACAGTGCTTTTAATAATCAACAAAATTTTCAACCCAGATAAAATTTCCTATATACACCTGAACTCAATTTTCAACATAATTTCTCTAATCAAATTCCAAGACCGTCATATAACCCAAATAATAATCAACAAAATTATCCCTAGCCGATGGACACTGCTAGCTATAATACGAGATTTGGCAAACATAATCCCTCACAAACCCAGAGACTCAACAATTACATAATAATGAATTAATCGAGGTTGACGTATATTATTATGAAATAAATAACATATGTTCACCATCAGAGTCATACAACGAACAACCACAAAATTTTCCCGTACCAGGCAATTCAAAAAAATAATGAATTAATAGACATCAATCATTTAAGATTCGAAAAAATGGAAGTAAAAATTACCAGTAAGGGCAATATTAGTAATAATAATCAAAAAACGAAACAGTAAAAAGTGTGTGCTTAAAAACATTGAACTTAAGAAATTCCGATGACCATACAAAGTCTAAAGCTAATGTTAATATAGGTGAAGTGCAAATACAGTATGTTGAAATAACCCACAGTAATCTAAAAATAAACCATAACAATAAGAAGCAGCCAAATATGAGCCAGCAAAATATGACACAATATATTAACCATGTACGCAGCGAATGGAAAAATAAGCAGTTGAGTAATAAAGGGCTAAACCAAAAACGAAAACACGAAGTAAATCAATTATCGGGAGATACCAATGCAGATGGTATAACTTCAGATGAAGTAAGCTTAAATAACGTTACAACAAACGTATATCTTTACAATGTATCTGAACCTGACCTAGTCACTAATATAATAAGTTTAACAGACAACAGACAGGTGAAGAAACCAAAGATTGAGTTACAGCAGCAGAGCTAAATTAATCTAAATGTTAATAAATACTCCACGCTCTCGTATGCAACTGGAGAACAATACGATAAGTTTAAACAGAATATAATGCATCCAAGCTATAAACCAATTAATCAGTAAAAAATGGGAAAAGACGAATTACATAATAATAAAGCTAATGCATTTTAACAGCCGCAAATGAACACTACAGAGTGGATAAAAGTCGTCAAGTTAATTACCATACGAGGACGATAAAAAATAATATTAACAAACAACCAGATCATGAAAATTTAAAAAACACAACCGGAACAATAAAAACATCCAAAAAAGGTACACGTCAACTAAATAACATTTCGTCCAACAGGTACAAATGTCAAGAAAATAAAGACAGAGAAAAATATACAAGGAAAGTATTAAATTAAATGACGAATCAAATTAGGTTATGCCATGGAGGAAAATTAAATCACAAGTGAACATATGAGACGTATCTAAGCATGAAAGAAGTATACCCTTTTTTAAACCTAAGAGAAAAAATTAGGGAGCTCATTAGAACTTGTGATTATTGTAAAAGAAACAGATATAAAAAATGTTTAATGCAGAAATTAAACAAACCTTCAAACTGTATCACTTAAGAAAATTAAAATTCAAAAATCGGATAACAACAAACGAGACATGACTAAGAAACGAAGAAATGGCTAACACAAAATAAAAACAAATATCCAATGACAAAACAGACTCAATAAACAAAACATATAAATAAAAATAGCCAAATTTACCACACAAATACTAATTTGAAAAGTGACGTTAACAACACGAAATACATAAAAACCTTAAGTCAGGTAAAGACATGTTAAAGAAATCACCGTACTGAAACCTCCAAACTTCTCAAAAGACTTCTTTTAACTACCTACGCATCGACCGTAACAACCTCAGGCGTTATATCAAAAAGATCTGATAGAAAGATTTCATAGCTGAATTACTGAATATTATGCAAAATAAATTTCAAAATATGACACCTATAGACCTAATACATTTTTGTATAGTTACTTATAATTCATCAATACGCTCGCAAACGTTAAAACCACCTTTCAAGCTAAATGGCAATTACAAGAGTTGACGAACAATCTAGCCATACTACCAAGACGAAGAGGAATGGCATACTCAGGAAACAGCAAATGGAAAATGATACACCTACATGACTCGAAGCAATTATACGTTGACTATAACAAAATAAGTTATTACACTGACACAATACAAGTTTTAAATAAGGATTATAAACTAGAATATCATAACTTTATCTTAACCATTAACTTTACGATAATATAGATGACGTATTTTATAGGATTTTTCCGAATACCATTAATAATAATCACAGTAATAGGAAAAAGAGATGAATTATCAAGGGTTTAGGCTCAATATTCAAATCAATCACCAGTAATTTAGGCGGCGAAGACGGCGAAAGAGTTTATCAAGCTTTTAACATATCAAATAACTATCAAAACGAAATGAGCGAATTAACGAAAGCACAAACGTCATCAATGATATATGCAATCTAAGAATTGAACAAGACTAGAAAAATTGAATCATAACCAAGAAGCAATTGTTACCAGAATTGACGACTTATACAATCGATAGTTTAAAAAGCGAACAATTAACTAATTTTCATAGAATTAAACACTTAAAATTGTCGACGCAAATGGCTTACGTACTAAATAATATACAAAAAATCATTCTAACAGCTGGAAATGGAATTACATTATCAAAACTAGGCACTTATGATACATGTATAATAAAACCAAAATTTATAATTAAAGAACTAATTAAAATTCAAAATCAAATAATAAAACCAAGAATAATAATCACCGATGATTTACCTCTTTACGAAAAAGTGCAAATTTTCTAGGATAGAGAGGTGAAACTGCTCCCTGGCCTCGGTAATTGGCCATAGTAGCAGAAATAGATCGACGATAAAGAAACAAAACTCACACACATGCACACACACGCGCGCGCATGCACACGCACGCGCACCTACGCACGCGCACGCGCACGCGCACGCACGCACACCAACACACACCCATGCACGCACACACACACACATCTCCTATCACCTGCTGTTATCCCCCATCATGTCACCCTAATGTTTTTCAAGTATTCCTCTACGTTTTCCATACACTGCAGCTTACACATTTGCCCTATTACGTGTTGAAACATATTTATTACATATATACTCGTGTCAACTCAGGCTTCATTATAAACACATGATCCTTACATGAAAAGGGTCTCAACTAAATGTAGCTTTACTTACAGTTCGCAGAAATGAAACATCATCCTGTTCAGAACCTCCTTCCGCTTCCGCCATTTTGGAGATCCTGAGTTAAACCTGAAAACAAAAATAATATAAATTACTTAAGGATGATTATCTAAAGAGACATTATTTTTATAATCTTTGGCGTTCGTATTTAACTTCTATGGATAATATAGAGGTGGGATTTACGCACTACCATTTTCATCAGATCGGGACATGATCTTAACCCATTTTTCCCTGCAGGAACTGCATATGTTCGACATTGCTGAACTCCAAACGGTGCCTCCGAAGCAGTAAGACTTTAATTTCTTGCAAACGTTATCAAAATTATTTAGGTACGTCAAAAAATGATACACATTTTTGGGGAAATTCTTTTTACCTCGTTATAAGTTTTACTCATGGAAACACGTTCTAGAGGGTTTAACCCATAAATGGCAATATGCAAAAGTCAAAGATACATGTGTGAGTATGTGTGCATGTGTTTGTGCGCATGCACGAGATGTCTTACTCTTAAACAGAATTTACTTTTTGAAAAATTATTTATTTACTAGTTTACAATACAATTTTACAAAAATATAAACAACTATAATGGCAGGCTGCCTATTATACTCGGTCTGTTTGGGCTTGTCGATTGGTCCCTCGAAGGTGCAACCGTCTTCTTCTCGAACCAGCTTCTTCCTCTAGAACTAGCTTTTTTGTTTATTATACTTCATTTGGATTAAGGTTTCCCTTGTATATTCATAAGACTGCTTAATCAGTATTTCCTCCGATACACAAAATTTAAGTATTGATCGCAAAGCTTGATTCTTAGAATAATAGTAAATAAATTAGAGGGAAGACCAAAATCTTTAATAGATAGTAGAGAAGACACCACAAGTTGGCCCAGAACAAATTTTCTCTTCTTACAACAATCTTTTTCTGACCGAAGAGGTGAATATTGCTTAGCTAGAGACTTAATGTTACTAAAACTAAACCCAAATGAAACGGCATATCAATTCGGTATGAGAATACAAGATGCTAGAAGCTTGTTACAAAGGAAATTAAGATTAACTATAGACGATCACAATATTCGTTTAGTAAAAAATTGAATTTATAACAAAGAGGCCTTACAGGCCTTTTTACATGGACGACACGGACAATTACGACTTTTAGATTACAAAACCAATACATTTTGAACAAGCTATGCCATTAATAATTGAAGAAGAAAATTTCCAGTATTGCGAAAAACAGGTGATATATATATGCATACTAGTACATCTAGTAAAGTCAAATAGTAATAATTTCGAAAATAAACAATTTCAAAATAATTTTAATTCTGAAAATTTAGGTAATTTCCAAAAACCATTTTCTAGTAATTCCTTGTTTAATCAAAGAACATGTAATCCACAGTTTGTGAGAAATAACGTTCCGCAATTAAATTATTTTAATAGAACACAAAATATGCAACAATCGAGACCCAGTATTCAACCGTTTTACAATATTTTGCAAGAAATTCTAATGGAAATGTTTTCAGACCTAATCCAAATTTTTTTCCAACTTATAAGCATACTCGAATGGAAACTTCTACCAAAAATCATATACGCATTCCACAAAGACCGTCAAATCTCATTCCTGCTACACAAAACAGGCGATATACGAGTGAAGAACTTTATCATCGCGAAGTATAGTCTGACAAACCCTTATAATACGATGACTATGACGACACCAATTTTAATCACGAAAATTATGAAAATACGGAAAGAAATTTTGAATTAAGTGATCCTGAATCTAGAGGTAATTTTAATGATAATTTTTATGCTGAACATAAACAAGATTTTCATTCGAGCCTGAACTTAAATCAAAACAGGTAATACAGGTTAATTTAGATAATTACCGAAAACTACCCTGCATGGTCATCCCTAGTATAAATTTAAAATTTATGGTTGACACTGGTAATATGAAATCTTTATTGTGTCTTTAGCTCATACTTATTATAAAATTTTATAGAAAATTAACATTTTCATATCTGTCCATCAAACAACTATACATAATGAGATTGCAAAACTTCCCTTAGCATTAATTTTCACCACAGGAAAAAGGAAATATGAGTTTCACATTTTTAATATTAGTAATTAATATCATGGTCAGATTGGTTCTGATTTATTAAAGAGATTAGTGCCCAGCGTAGACTTTAAAACAAAACAATTAATTACCGATAGAGCACTAATTCCACTTTATTTGCCGTTTGAACAACAGAATACAACTAAAAGATATTCAAATTTTAACATTGGGGTAGAAGCAAGAACGGAGAAAATTATCAAAATTCCAGTTTCATGTGTAACAAATATTGATATTTTATCAATATTGACATTACAACCTAATGTAGAGATACCACAGTGATTAGTTAAGGTAGTCCATGGTTTCGCATATGTAACAGTTCAGAATAGTACAGATAAACATGTACAAGTAACATGCAACTCACCATTGAAACTTGACCCAATTACAGAAACCGAATTAAATTTCCCTGAACACTTTGACGAACACGTGGACGTAGATTTCTCAGGGATTGAATTAGAATATCTTCAAAATCACAATTTAAAAAGACCAAGACTTGACCATTTGAATATTGAAGAGAAAAAAGAAGCCTAATGTAAGGAATATAAAAATATTTTTTATTGTGAAGGAGCCTCTCTTACATTCTCACATCAAATAAAACATCATATTAGATTATCTGACCCAAATCTAAATTATGTCAAATCGTATCGTTTACCCCATGTTTGACAACAAGAAGTTAAACGCCAAGTAGTCGACTTAAACAAGAAATAACTCGACCATCCTGTTCCCCGTGTTCAATATTGTATTAGTGATTCCAAAAAAGAAGGGTAGTAGTGGTAAACAGAAATTTCGTATGGTAATAGATTATTGTAAATTAAATGTAAAAACTCTACATGACAAACATCCTCTTCCTAACATTTTCGACATCTGACACAAACTGAGCCAAAGTCAAAATTACACAACTCTTGACTTAGCTTCTGGTTACCATCAAATTGCAATGGCCCCAGTACGAAGTGCGGTCATTAATAATACCTGAGATTACCTTTTGGGGTGATCAATGGGCCACCCTGTTTTGACCGTCTAGTGCAAAATATTCTTAGGGGTATACAAAATGAAAAATATTTTCCTATTTAGATGACATCATATTATTCTCAACTTCGCTTCAGGAACATCCTGAAAGACTAAAATAAGTATTTAAGAGATTAGAACGTGCCGATCTAAAAATTCAGCCTGATAAAAGTGAATTTTTAAAGAAGGAAGTAATGCCAGGCCATGCAATAACCTATGAGAAAGTAATACCAAATCCAGAAAAAAACTAAAGTCATAAAACATTTTCCAGTTCCCAAAACCTGTAAAGAAATTAAAGGATTTTTAGATCCTATCGAAAATTTATACGCGATTTCGGAAAATTGACTAAACCACTACCCAAATGCCTTAAGAAAAATTCTAATGTAATTCACAACAAAGATTTCCTCGAGTCTTTTGAACTCTGCAAAAACATCCTGATAAATGACCCTATTTTACAATATCCCGACTTTACTAAACCTTTTATTTTAAGCATAGGCGCTTCAAATGTAGCTTTAGGAGAAGTGTTATCACAAGGATCTTTGGGGAGTGATAAACCAGTAAGTTATGCATCTCGCACCCTAGATAATTTCGAAAATAAATAATATATAATATTCAACCATAAAAAGAGCTTTTAGTCATAGTTTGATAACGAAATATTTAGGCCATATTTATACGATCCAAAATTTTATATTTACACTGATCATAGACCATTAGGTTGGTTAATGAAATTAAAAGAACCAATTTTAAAATTAACTAGGTGGATATTAAAACTAGATGAGTACGACTATGAAATTATATATAAAAAAGGTAAACACGATACAAATGTTGGCGCATTTATCTCATACAAATAAACTCAATAGATGATGAAATTTCATCTAACTTTAACAATGTTGACACTACCGAGAGACACTTACAGGATCTTGACCGTGGACTAAATACTCCTCCTTTAAGTGTAATATTACCACAGCTGACAAACGAACATGTACCATCGATACCTCCACCTGAAATGTCCTTTATCCCAGTCTAAATTCCGAGTAGCCCAGAGTCAGACAACATTCCCTTAAGCCGATTAAGACGTAGTTCCGAAAATATTCCTTTAAGTGAACTAAGACGTAAGTTAATCGCACAAAAGCCAACCGAAAACTCCGATGAAAGCGACCATTTTTAATTAAATGCTAAACCAAAAAGACGCATACAAATCTGAAAATTCCATAGAAAAACAGCCGAATGAATATTATATTTCCACAGTAAATTATAACTCTAGGCCAGTAAAACAAGTAAAAATTTATAACCAGACTAAATACAGAGTACAAATTCGTTGACAAAATAATAGAGAGCATATTATTAAATGTTTACGAGATTATACTGTTTCCATAAACGTTATTATTTTAATTTTAAAACTGATCAATTATATAAGGTTTTTATATTGAACTGTTTAACGATAAAGGCTCTGAAATAATAAGCTATCGGAAACATAGAATTTCTTTGTCAAACAAAGATGATACTCAAGAAATAATGCAAAATTATCACACCTCCAAAACCAATCATTGTGGTATTAATGAGACGCTTAAGGAAACAGCTAATAAATATTATTTTTATACGTGAAGGAAAAGGTTACCGAATTTATAAATAATTGTGAAATATGTAAAAGAGCGAAATATTATCGTAATCCACCTAATATACATTTAATGCTTACAGAAACTTGAAGCAAACCTTTGCAAATTTAACATATAGATAGATTTATAATTGAAAATCAAATTTACTTAACTATCATATACTCATTTTCCAAATTGGGACAAGCAGTAGGTATTAGAAGTAAAAATCCAGTCTAAACCTGTAAGTAATGCTTTAATTCCGTATTTTCCTTACTATGGATCACCTGAGCAAATAGTAAGTGTTAATGGTTCGGAGCATGCTTAGAAACTGGCAAACAATTGTTTAATTTGCACAAAATAAAAGTTCATTTCACCACCCCTAGAAATCCAAATTCTAGTTGTCTCATAGAACGTTTACATTCAACATTATTAGAACACATATGCATATTACGTCAAATTTATCCAAAAGATCCGATAACAGATATTATGTCTTATGCCGTTATGGCATACAATCAGACAATTCATTCACAAATGTTACCCCGCTTAAAATTGTGTTAGATCACACTTCTGGTAAATATGTGTATGATATAAACGATCGACAAAAAATCCGGCAATAGTACCTATTACAACAAAAATAAACCAAGTTTAATGTATGATAAAATTAAAGAGAATTTAGAAAATATACGGATTGTGCCGGATCTTCCAGGGGGGCAGTTTAAGTCCCCTCTGGTTCTGTCTAGCTATGAACCCGTTAAGCGATGTGTTAAAGAAGACTTCCTACGGATATAACTTCGAACAAAGCAATGTGGGACGGGTTACTCACCAGTTCTGTAACACATTTTTTTAAAGAGACTTGGAGCACTTACATATTATACCTACCAAATTTTAATTCTCTAGCTCCATAGAAAAAAATTTTTTTTCAAATAATTGCTAACTGGGACTCTAAAACAGATCTCCAAGGTCCATTTAAATTTAAAGATTTAGTTTTAATAATATATCGTACTAATAGTGTATAATTCTTATGAAAATTCACTACTATAACGCACTTGCTGCGTATAGGTGAATGATTTGCGACGGCTTAGAAACAGTTATTTGAAAGACATTCAAATAAAAGCAGCTTAGCAATTGTACAAAAAAACATTTAAATAAATTATTTGTATTTTAGTCAGACATAACTGTCGAAAACTCCTTCATGTGATGTCTTTTTTTGTAACGCTACAATATTGATTCAACTTGTACATTTAACTACATTACCGGTGCTGTACGTAGCATTAGATTTAATAGGTACCTAAGACTTTTAATGTATAATATACATTTACGTAGGTTACATTAAATTTAAAATTTTCAGGTTTCATTCTTTATAATCTACCTACTTACTGTTAAAATTCTAGAAATTTTCACATCGATATAATTTCTGTTCCACACACAGCAGCTGATGTTCGCTAAGGACTGTTTCTATTTATAATTAAATGGGTATGTCTAGTAGAGTACAAATATTTTTAGACCAGCAGCGATATTAAAATTAGAAGGCAGTGTTGTTCATGATTACTTATTAAGAATGTTAAATTGTATGAAAATGTTTTACTACTCTTTTTTTAATAACAAAATGATTATGCTCCTGTGCATATTTGTGGTTAATTGTTGTTTCCGAAGTTAGATTATTTTAGGTTTGTTTTGGGATTTATTTTATAAATAGTTGAAATAACTCCTTAAGCCTTCTTATCTAACATACGTATACAACCTGTTACATTTTAATAGACTATTTTTGATTTTAGCGAACTTTCATTAAGAAAAATTCTCTAATAGAGAGGTCAAGATGAAAAGATTTTGAAAAAATTTATTCTGATGAGCGCGAATTTGGGTCCCTAGAACCCGAAACCAAGCTCAGTTAAAAACGTTTTATGTTTGTACATATATATATATATATATATATATATATATATATATATATATATATATATATATATATATATATATATATATATATATATATATATATATATATATATATATATATATGTGTGTGTGTATGTGTGTGTGTGTGTGTGTGTGTGTGTGTGTGTGTGTGTATGTAGCCGAGCGATAACTCAAAAAATACTAAACTGATTTCAATGAAACTTGGCAAAAATCTTGTGTGGGCGAAAACCGAGGTAGAGTTCGTTAATCAGCTTTTATGCTTAAGTTTTTCAGGTGGAAAATCGGGGAAAACTTTTTGAAAACGCAGAGTATCAGAGTAACTGGAATGAGACTTTATTAGTGGCTAGAAATAGTGCAAATAAACCTATGTTGTGAATTTTAGGTAATTTGTTACACAATATTCAGATTTTTTTCCAAATTAAAAATAAAATCCCAAAGACACACGTTGAGACGACTTAGTGGTTAAAGTCCAATGCCTGACAGACAGGTTAATTAACTGCCACGCGTAGATTGATTCATACAATAGGTATAAACCATACATCAACGGTAACCAAACTAAATATATATACCAGGCATAAAACATACTACCCGAACCAACAATCGTGAATTCTCGGCCGCAGTTATGGAAGATGACAGACGACATGAAATTAAAAATTTGCCAAGTGATTGTTATTTAACCGGGGAATTCAATCGATTATTAAAAGACACTATATTTGCAGCTTTATGAACGGCCTCAAAACCCCTTTTAACGCAGTATAGATATATTATGCTGTCGTATAATATAGTAGAAATGTAAACAAAATCAAGCAAGTCTCTATAAAAATGATTCTAGAATAGTTTCTTTTATCTTTAAACTTAAACATAAGACGTCATATAAGACCGAAACAGTCGTGGGGTGTGTTTCAATGTTAATTCTACAAATTCTGTAATTAATTGTTACGTATACTTTGAATATAATATCCTGGGTATGAAGTCGATCAAATGTATCATGTAAACAAAACGTTAGTTGACATATGCCTAGATAGCTTAGAGGCGTCGCGCGTGCCTCATAAGCAAAAGGTTACGCGATCGAATCCAGCTCGATTAATGTAGGTTTTTTATGTGACATTTGGAGAAACAATAGTGCACGGATTTCATACGTTTTGAACAAGTTCTCATTTTTGTTTAAAACGCCAAAATAAGTTTGTCACCTTTGAGCCTGAAATTATAATTTTGTTATTGTTGATGTTGAAAAACCCGATTTGATTACGTTGACTAAAACGAAATCATACTGACGATTAATAAAGAAAATAACTGCGACATTTATAGTTTGGCAGATATTTTACTTTTCTAAGTATGAATTAGGTTTCTTTCTGGAAATCTTCTGTATAACTTTAATGAAATTTGTAATACAAGTTTCTTTAAAGAGACTTACACTACCCATACAGCACAAGATATTCTAAGAATGTTCTCACAATGTGAGAACATTCTTTTTTCAGAATGTTTGTTTCGGAATGTTCTAATAACATTTATCGAATTTCAAACTTCAATTTTGAATATTCTGAGTACAGTCATTCAATCACATCCTAAGAAAACTCTTCATCAATATACTGAGAATATTTGAATAGATTATTATTCCGAATATTCGCTTTGAATGTGCTTGAGATGTCCTTATAATATTATATAACTATAAAATTTAATGAAAAAGATAGGTGGTGATTACGGTATAGTAGTGGTTCTTTAGGCATAGAGCGCATGTCCATCCCGCCGGGAAGGGAAGATGGCAAATGGCAAGATGGCCGCTAGACGTAAATGAAAATAATGTCAAAATTAATGATATGTGATCAATGTTGTATAAGGTTTTATTCTACCATAATTAATTAAAAATAATAATGTAACGTGAACAAGGAGAACAGTCTGTAATTGCAAACATAGATCCAGAGTACAGAAGCAACTAAAACATGGTGTCAGGTTAGTACCTACGTCGTGCAATATAAACCACCATCACCGTTTTATGTGGATGGGCTAATGGGCTGGAAAAGTGCAAGAATACTGCAAATCTATAAAATGATCTAAGCAACATCTCGGGCTTTTTACTCCTGTGGAAGAAGTTAATGCTATGAGAAGTATCACTGTAAAGTGCAGAAAATGTGGACCTGAACATATAGTAGAAAGATGAATGTACAATAAAACTTGCAATTTATCAGATACGGACTGAATTTGCCAGAGTATGCCTTTACAACCATAATAATCCATGCTGTTGGTGACAAGAGAAGGGTCAAAAAAAAGTTGTAGTTTTGTGTAAGTGCAAGTGAGTGTGATTTTGTGGCATGTTCTGTCCAATTTAGTTGTATTCTATAAAGGTGTAAGTACTATTGTCTAATGCAATTCGTTTGATGCCACACTGAAAGCCTGTAGGATCAATAGTCTAGCCAAATTTCAACTTACTTCAGTGGGGTAACCGCGATTATTCATCTCGGAAACTTTGTATATGGCTATTAAATTTTTTGGCAACTCCAAGAACTGTATCTTTATTTATTTGATTCTTATGTTATTGAAATTTTAATTGTTTTATTATTATTTTATTCAGACATTTCTTTTATTTATTATAAGAACATACTTAGTCTAAATAAATGTGCAATACTCGAATTGTTGACTTATTACGTATCTGAACTTGAGTTCACAGGTGTGTGTAGCCACTGGAACAATATAGTAAGTTACAGTGATTGATGTTCAAATTCGGGCCTGTTGGGCTTGCTTATACGAAAATATATAAAAGGCCAGTTGGTAAATTTGCAGATTAGCTCCCGAACGCTTTTCAAAAAGTTGTTTTCAGAAGCATTACCAGGACCCCCCTGGATGCACAAAGTAAACAGGTTTCTGAAAACAGTTTTTGAAAAGCGTTCGGGAGCTAAAATGCAAATTTACCGAAAATTCGCTACCAAAAGGCACTTACTGCGTCCAGATTTTTTCTTATAAATGCATAATATTTCGATAAAAAATGCAAAAATGCATTAACGAATTTGTTCTACGAAAATTATCTAAAAAAAATTATAGACCGCTAAACCAAGAACAAGAAATTTTTCTTGTAGTTTGTGCAATTGAGGCATTTGAAAGGGTTGATTAGTTGCGATGCACCCTTAAAATGTCACCACTTTTTAACAGATTGGTAGATTTTAAAAAAGATTTCATTTTATGAGGAATTCAACTCAGAAACTTTGTTACTCCTATTATTTTCAAAAAACTTTATTGTTTTAAAGAAAAACACGAATAAGTAAAGAAACATATTTTATCAATCTTACTAAAAATCATCGAAAATTAAATATTTGCCAATAAAGTTATGTAAAGGTCAAAGTTGACAATCAGTAAAAAAGTGTGAATAAGTATAATTTATTAGAAAACAGACAACTCAAACAACAGGAATAAAAAAACTGCTATCGATAAGTTATAGACATTCTTCAACAGGATAATATCACAGGAATCTATTGAATTTTTGGTGATTTTAAGTAACATTAATAATATATATGTCTTTAGTTATTCGGGTTTTTCTTGAAAACGACAAACTTTTTTTGAAAAATAACAATAGTAAAAAAGTTTTATAATTTACATCCCCATAAAATGAAATAATATTTTTTATATCCGCCAATAGGTTAAAAAATTCTGTCACATTTTATGGGTGCATCACCACTATTCAACCCTTTGAAATGCTTCAATTTAACTCTACTCTCCAACGATTAATGCTCTTGGTAACCCAAAACGTGTACCAAATTTGGTTTTTCTAACTTGAAGTATTACTGAGATATTGATTTTTTGAAATTTAAAACCCCAATTTGAAGACCTCTAACCTCTCAGCGATGCACCTTAGTATAGGGGTAAGTAGCGTTAAATCACTATATTTTAGGTTCCCCTACATGCTCCTGCTCTCTGTCGTTTCTTATGTGAAACACCCTGTATATCTTTTTTTAAACGCAATGTTCCCATGAGTATATGTATGAACATTTTGAGAAAATTCATTGAATGTTCGTGGAACATTTTCAGAAGATACAGGGAGCTCTTAAGAATATTATAAATAACATTCTACGAACCTTATTAGCATGACAGAATCTGTCCCATTTTAAGAATGTGTTTGTGCTGTCTGGCTATCTACAGATATAGCAAAATTTAGTTCTTTAGCTTTATAGAAAATTAACCTTTGGGCATTTTTCTCAAAAGGAGTTAGAAAGTGAGATTTTTTGATAATAGAGAGATATCGATGGTAACACTTTCATAAGAATTCTTCAAATGTGCGCGTACTAGGACCTCTAAAATCGATCTTCAAGGTCTGTGTAAGTTTAAAGTATTAACTTTACTAATATGCCGTATAATAATAGTGTAAAATTCTTATAAAAATTCGCTACTATAACGCACTTGCTGCATCCAGAAATTTTTTCCTCAGCCTAACGCTGAATTTTGAGATGCTCACAGATTATTTGTATCACATATTAGCAATTTAAATTTATTTTACAGTTTACGACGAAAAAGTGTCTTTAGAGAATATACCAATTCGAATAGGGAGGTGTGTTCTAAATTGTTATGTCAAATTAAATAAAAGAGTTCCTCAACTACTTTCTATAACTAAATGCCGCATATCTGATTCTTATATATTTAAATAATTATGTTATTTTTGACTGCATAACGTATTGTGCTGTCCAAATTTTTATAGAAATATATTCAAAAGCGGTTATTTTTATAATTTTTTTAATATACTTTCCTTGCTAGGATAATGATTGTTTTTTTTAATATTTCAACAACACACCGTGAGGGCTTACAGCCTAAATACTATATTACCGTGGGTGTCGACAAGGAGGAACAAGGCAAATTGTTAATTCTGGACTTGAAGGCTTGGAGGTTCGGAGGAGAAGGGAAAACATGTGCGGGCAAGGAATTTCACAACTAGGAAATATGGTCGTGGTGAAAAAGGTGGTATGGCCTCGACAGAATTGTCATTAGCCATGCACAATTTGGAAGTGTTTGGGACAAAAGAGCCGGCATAACAAGATTTTCTGTCTGGTGACCTGGACAGTAAAAGGGTGCATTCGCTCTGTTCCCCTAGTAGATCTGTTGAGGGCATCAGGTGGAGGAACTATGGAAGAAAGCTCCTCTGAGCAGTGCCCCTGCAGATATCTATAAGAAAGAGAGAGAGAGGGGTCACTAACGGCACGTCGGTGGGCAAGGGATGGCAGCCTTTGGGTGAGGGTATGGTCACCGATGAGACGCATAGCTCTCTTCTGAATGGAGTCCAGGATAGTGAGTGTAGAAGCAGCAGCGGCACCCTAGATGTGGGAGCAGTATTCGAGGTTTGGCCTTATTTGTGAAGTATATAAAGTATCGAGATTAGCTGGCGAAAAGTATTTGCGAGCCCAGAAGAGAAAACCTAATTTCTTAGCAGCGGCTTCTGCAATTAATGTAATATGTTGGTGCCAATTGAGATGTCGATCTACAGAAATGTCAATAAATAAAAAGGACTCATTACTTTGAATAATTTGGTTGTTCATTGTAATGGGTCTAGGGTTGGTGTATCTCTTATGAGATGGAAAGCAAGACTGAGATTTGGTGGAGTTGAATGGTACAAGATGTCTACTTCCCCAGTCTAATATTTTTTGGAGATGCACAGAGACAGAACCCTCCATGAGTCTGCGATCCTCATCTAATTGGTCTAAAGAGACAGGCTTAGAATATTGTATATTTGAGTGGAGGGTGCTGTCGTCCACGTAACTGTGAACTGGGTTGGATGTTCTAGAGAGGAGGTCATTTATGTGGAGAAGAAACAAAGTAGGGACTAAAGCTGAACCTTGGGGACTCCTGCATTAATTGGATACAGTTTAGACGAATGGCCATCCTCGACAACAGAGATGCTCCGGTTGGAGAGGAAATTTGCTGTCCAGGTACTGAGTTTTGGTGGTAGGCCATAGGCCGGAAGTTTATTAAACAGCGCTGCGTGCCAGACCTGGTCGAATGCTTTGGATATGTCTGGAGCGACAATCTGGTATTCACCGTGTAGTTCCATAGACTTGTTCCAAGAATGGGTGACAAAGGAAAGAAGGTCGGCAGTTGATCTGCGCTGACAGAATCCATACTTCATGTCGTGGATTAGACTGTTTTTTTTTTCAAGAAATTTTAGTAATTCGGTGTTTATATACTTTTCCATCAGTTTAGAGACGACTGAAATGAGAGAAATAGGCCTGTAGTTGCTAGAAAGCGCTTTGGATCCTTTCTTGATCCTTTCTTGGGGGCGGGCTGTACTCGAGCAGTTTTCCAGTTACTAGGGAATATGCCTCTATTGTAAGATGTCTGAAACAGACCAGTCAGGACAAGAGCACGTTCAGGTGCCCATTTTTTGAGAACAATTGCTGGGATCTCGTCAAGGCCAGAGGTTTTCCTTGTATTAAGAGAAGAGAGCACCTTTCGAACCTTTTTAGTTTTGAAAATAATATCCATCATTTTATGCGCGACATTGGGGACTGTTGGTGCTTGAACATTTGCTTGAGAGTAGAATTGCCGGCGAACAACGAGGCAAAAAATTCAGCCTTGCCCAGGGTGGTAGAAACAATTTCATCCCCTGAAACAAGAGGTGGGAACGTGCTCTTGCAGAAATTATTCCCAATAGATTTAGCAAGAGTCCAGAAGAGTTTGCTGCCGTTGGAGCATGAGAGGAATTTGTTTTCGATGTGGTTATTAAACTAGTCTTTTGCCACAGAAAGAATGCAGACATAGCGGTTTCTTGCGTCGTTAAATGCTTGACGGTTTTCTTGACTGGGATTGTGTAGAAGCGTTTTGTGACTTTTGACGTCTTCAAGTCTGGCTTTGTCACATGATTTAGAGAACCAGGGCTTTTGAGTGGCTGAAGAGGTTTTCAGTGTACGTGGTATAAATAGTTGCATGCCAGCTTGGATAATTTCGGTGACGTTTTATGAGATATCAGAGGGGTCATGATTAGAGAAGCAGACAGACGCCCATGGAAATAAGGAAAAGTAATCCCGCATTTCGTCCTAGTACGCAGAATTGTAGTGCCAAACGATACGTGGGTGTGATGACTGTGTGACTTCGAGTTGCATTACGCAGGAAGCAGTGACCATGCCGTG
This sequence comes from Tillus elongatus, assembly GCA_964006375.1. Lineage (NCBI taxonomy): Eukaryota > Metazoa > Arthropoda > Insecta > Coleoptera > Cleridae > Tillus > Tillus elongatus. The sequence continues at coordinate 120,083,424 of OZ023263.1, forward strand.
GTCTGAGCGACCAAGTGGGGCGGTGACTGATGTCTTATATCATTCAGGTTTTGTAGTAAGAACGAGATCCAAGGGATTTGAGCTCTGTGTTGGGATGCGAGGAAAGTAAGTAGGTTGCTGAACCATATTGGCTAAAGAATTGCTGACTGCAAAGGCCTCCGCTGCTCTCTCTTGTGGATCGGTTTTTAAAGATCTTAGCCATTCCTTATTATAAACATTGACGTCACCAAGAATGGTGACCTCGGAGGAAGGATATTCAGAAATCAGATGGTCGATTTTTTCAAAAAGGTAGTCGAAGAGCTGGACAAAGTTGTTGTCACAAGATGACCGGTAAATGCAACAGTTGAATTTAGTTGCAATCCTGAGAGAGAGAGAGTTTCATCCAAAGTATATATTTTCTTCCAGCTTCTAAATTGGGGAGTCTGGTGCAGGGTAGATTGATACGGACGTATGCGCACACGCCTCCATACAATCTAAAGGAAGTAAGGAGCTCATACCCCGGGAAATTAAGGTGATTAGTGGCTGTTCTGGCACTGATTTGGGTTTCGGTGAGGAAAAGGAGTTGGGGCCTATTAGCTTGGAGGAAATGGTGGACGGAGTTCAGGTTAGAATTTAGGCCACATATATTCGAGAAGGATATGTTAAATCTTGATGCTGGTGCCCCCTACATACCCCTCTCCCGGAGATCTGAATGGAGGGGTATTTTATCTCCGGAATCTTTTGTACAAGGAGAAGTCATCATTATTTTTGTTTATAATGGAAAGCAACTCATACACCAGAACCGGAAACGTCCGTTGGGACTTCACCGGCCCCTTGATGTAAGGGGTGGTACCTCCCCGGGCGTGAAAAAAATCATTTACTATCACGTAAAGGTAAAGTCCACTACCACCTGCTAACTATTGTGCAGTCTTTCGCTAAACTTGACACTCTCGTATGGTAACACATACACAAAATCCCAAATTTACCCAGAACTCACCACGGGGCGGTATCTGCACCTGGAGTTTCACCTGGTTTAACACTATAAGCCAGTGGCGGATTTTCGCAACTCGGGCCTCTAGATGTGTCGGGCTCTCAAGAGCCGCCATAATTAAGTTTAAAAAAATCTGAGCAATTTCTCTTACAATAAAACCAACAGAGAGTAGGGTGCAAGAGTTAGATTAACCTAATGCTAAGCAATCTGCAAGTGGGGAGTAAATATATTTTCACATTGTGCATATCCAGGATTAAAGTAAGCTTTATATAGTTAGATGCTTCATTAAATTTAGTAATACGCTATACATTGCTGATTTAGGACATCCTGCTTTTGTTAATTGCTACAACATAATTATTCATTCAATCGCTGTAACTATAGTTATTCATATGTGCATTAGAATCACATATTTCAATATATCTTGACTTTGCGATAATTGTATCAGATAAAGAAAAAAGGTTTTATACAGTTACATACTTATACTTATTTTTTATTTGTAATTGAAATTATACATTGTATCTTACAAATAAGCTACGCTTCTGTATGTATTGATACAATTATGTTTAACGTCCTCCTAAACTGCTTCTATCAAAACTATTGTAATGAGGGTCATTTTTATTTTGTTCCTAATTTTGCTTCTTCTGCTGCTGCGATTTTAGCACCAACGCTTCCACAGTAGCGAGAAAGATTGATATTTACTTTTATTTCAATATTAATGTTAATTTTAACCAAATTTCCTTAAAAAAAAACAATTCTCCAGAACATTAATTTTGATATTTCTACTTGACATTTGTATCATTTAATTTAGTATCGCGCAATACATTACTGATTTAGTGGTTGGGTGTGTGCAATCTATAATTGTTCGAATTATAACGTGCTAAATCTATCAAAGACATTTCATAGGTTTCCAAAGGATGGCGAAACGTGAATATGATTTGAAGCAGAAGACAAATTAAGAATCACTTTTATGCCAATATGTACAGTTCGCAGAAGATAATTTATTGTGTAATATTTACCGTCATGTACCTATTTATAGATAAACTTCGTAAACGGATGGTTGAAATGCTTCAACCATAACTTGTCTTACAGTGCATAAAAAAGAAATATGAAGGCAAAAAAGTTTTGCATTAATAATAAATGGTATAAGAAAACTGTTTTTTTCTATATTCTTCTGTGTCCTTTTTTATTTCAGTATGGCATAATTTGTCACATTTTTTCACATTTAAAATTATTTTGCTTGGTAAAGGCTTTTAATTATCTTCCCAAGACAAGTTTTTAAAGAGACAAGTAGAAATAGCAGATTCAGCCCTATAATAGATGTATTCGCGAAAGTAAGAGTTATTCTCACCTTCCATCTGCACAATTTCTTAATTATGTACTAAGTATATCAGTTACATATTTTAAAATATTAGATTAATAAGACAGTTTTCATGTAAATATATAGCAAATTGAGTAGTGTGCTACCATTTATACCTAGAACAATTATTTATAGGTAAGCACAGATTGTAACTTAATATCCTCAGAAACAGCTTTCAGTATATTCCTATATCTACCCTTGAAATAGTAGTTTAACGACGGTTTTAATGTAGTACTTTAAATTATGATTATGGGTAAGAGAAATTTGCAGAATTATTCATGCTGAATTCATTTAGGTTTCAAGCTGATTGTTGATACAAATTATATTTATAACTATATAATCAGAAAATGTTCACGTTTTGTCATGTACAAGTTTTTATATTCATCTATAATAAAACAATTGTCTAAATTAAGAATATGCAGGTAAATATACAATTCAAATTACTCGCACAGTTGTCAGTACCTCACGCGAGATGGCGCTAGTGTACTTGTCACAAATTTCACCAATGCTAAAGCATATTTATGAGTGTCCCGTATTGTCATTATATAGTATTTGATCTTGCTTTCGTGTTAATTGCTACAAGATAATTCATTAAATCGCTGTAACTATACTTATTCATATGTGCATTAGAATCACATATTTCAATACAGGATTTTCAAATAAGGGCACGGACCGGCTATATCTCGAAAACCGTCACAGCTGCAGCTTTCGGAAAAAATTAGCATAATTAAAGTGGCCATGATAAAATGTTGAAAATTATTTCCAGCTTTCTAAATCTGCCGCTAGGTGGCGAAAATACCATGGCTTACCTAAAATCTTTAATTTCTCGAAAATCTTGACGCATAACATAATCTGGTTTTAGGTAATTTGTAATCAACGTTCACTTATCTACAACTTCTGTAAAAAAAATCCTTATGGACCAGTGAAGGACGTAGGGAGAGAGGCGAGATATTTTTATAAACAAATGCCTATAACTTGATAACTAGTAGACATAATTTCAAGAATTTTGGCTTGTTGGAAAATGATTTCATAAGAAACTCCACGTATTAGTATTTTAAATCCTCAGTCACACATACACAAAATATAGAGGGCGTTATAGTAGAGGAGTCTAGTTTTATTAAATTTTATGAAAATTTTCAAATAGCAGCATTATATTATAATATAACTATAAAAAGTGGATGAAGTTAGAAAGAACTGAAATCCCAAAAACGAATATGTTTTCCGTTTCAGAGAAAACTCGAATTTTATGTATTTTTTGTGCTTATTATGCCATTTCTCAAAATTGGATATGAAGATAGCAAAATCTCTATAGAATCTTTGTTTTCAGGCATCGTTATACCAATTAACATGGTTACCAATAACAATTAATTACTTTTATATTGTTACGTTCTACGGGGTTCTGGATTCGTTGGCTAACAAAACACAGCTTTTCAAACTACTAATTTATTATAAGCAACTATTTTCCAACACCAAGATCAATTAAAATATTTCTCTCTATTATTAAATGTCCATAGAACTATATTCCACTATTCGCCTTCTATGTTCGCTTCTTATACACCAACACTTACTACTGCTGACTCGCTTAATACTCTATGATCACTTATTCTACACCACACTGATTCAATACTGAACTAACTTACTCTGCGCACCGCTCGTCTATTTATACTGTCCATAGAGATTCTAGACCTTCTACACTATTCCATACATGTCACTTCTGGTCCCTTCTAGAAATATAATTCCAGGGTGTTCGCTCTTACCAACACACTTTATAACCGACATCTGACCCTAGAAGTTACAGAGTCCATAAAGTTAATTCTCGTAGACAAATGTGACAATATCAAATAAATTTATTACCTTTTCATAAAACTAAAAGATACAAGAGCCAAGAATCGAATTTAAGTTTGTATTCGTAAATTAAGGGATTATACCTATTATGAAAACGAAACTATATGAATGTAAAAAGGTTCGGAACGCAGCAAGGCCGTTATGGTAGTGAATTCTCATAAAGATGTTTTTAATAGGAAATATATATTGTTTAAAGAAAGCTTGCATCAAATTTGGTTACCAGTATAATCTATACAGGAGAAACAATGTACCAAATTTTATCAAAATAACTTAATTTTTTGACAATATACAAAAATCTTCCGAACGTAAACTTAAAATGTGCCCAAAAAACTGGTTTCCTGGCCAACGAACCTTAGGTTAATAGCAAATTAAGATATCGAAAGAAACATTTTATGAAAAATCGCTACCATAACGCACTTGCTGAGTCCCGAATTTATTTTCTTACAAGCATGCATTATCTTTTGATGTAAAATGCAAAAATTGCAATAATATAAGGCGTGTTCGATTAGGAAAAAAATTGCATCACCAGCGACTTATGGGCCACCAGTAATTGTAAAAATAATTTTATAAGATTCAGCTCCAGACTTCGTATAATTAACATATAAAAATGTTTCTCTTATCTTGTATAATAATGGATATATTGAGCTTTACCCTAGAAACCCGTCACCCTGTATATATGAAAACATATAAAAACTGAAACTAACCCGGATATGGGTTCTATGGAGCCGAGTTCGCGCTCATTTGAAGAAATCTTTTCAAAATTCAAAGGTCACTAAAATTGTATCCAACTCTATGAGTAAAATTGTGATGGCCTAAAATAAATATGAATGTAGTAAGAACAGCATGTCTACATTTGTATTACAAATGTCAGAAAACAAAATACCTATTTACATGTAACTTTGAAAGTAGATCTGACATTTATCAAAATAATTTATCGGCTGAATATGACATGTACTGTTGGCGTGGACTATTATGTACTATTGTATTACGCCTTATAAGAATTTTTTTTTTTGAGTACGAAAGCTTATTTTACTATTTAAACATTTTTCGATCCCTTAACCTGAAATGGTTTTCGTCTCATTTAACGTTGTTTCATTATAGAGTCACAGTAGGTTTTAGAATATAGAAATTATTCTATTTTGTGTGACATACCTAGAACAAGTTTTATTTCCCATCAATTATAAATGACAATCTAAAGTAAATTCCTATATTTTCTGTGCCCAATGTGTTGAACGGATGCAAAACGGGAGAAGGAAATTTCATTTGAAGTTAAAATGACGAAGAGAACTTTATTCGAGGCACGAGCGTTGTTTCCATTTTACTGAAGTTTCTTTAAAAAAATTCACTAATGAGGAGATCCCGACTTTTGAATTTTGAAAAAATGTCTCAAATGAGCGCTAATTAGGCCCCCTAGAACACATATCCGAGGTCAGTTTCAATTTTTATATGTTTATATATATATATATATATATATATATATATATATATATATATATATATATATATATATATATATATATATATATATATATATATATATATATATATATATATATATATCACCAATAATTCAAAAAATAATGGACTGATTTTGATTAAATTTGGCGAATACCTTCCTTTCGTAAATGGCTTGGACAAATTGGTTAGCCAGGAAAATCGGCCCAGGTTTTCCCGGAAAATTTTGGGTTTTCTTCCGAAAAACAAGGGCAACCAAATTTGGTACGCGGGTTTATATCATTATAAGTAAACTACCTGCCAAAATTTAGCTCTATAGATTAAAATACAAAAAAGTTATAGGCATTTAATGAAAAATAAATTGGGGTTTTCCTAGAAATGTCAAAGTCGCGATCTAAAATGTCAAAATTGGCAACATTTAGGCAAAGAACCTGGAACTAATACGAGCTTTGGAAAGAAAATGTCTCAAGAAGAATGTTTTACAAAGTCTGAAAATTCATTTCAAATAGACCCTTTCTCTGATGCCTTGGCAGTAGCCTTAGCTATAGAGTTTATCGTTTAATGGTACATAATTTTTGTCGAATTTTCGTAAAAAAATCAATAAAGTTCAATATATCTGTTATTATACAAGATACGAAAAAAAAAATTGTATATATTAATTATCGGGTGTCTTGAGCTACATCTTCAAAAAATACTTATATAGTCACAGGCTGGCCCATAAGTCGTTGGTGATACAAATTTTCTTTTTTTTTTATCGAACGCGCCTAATGTTATTGCATTTTTGCATTTTTCATCCAATATAATGCATGTTTGTAATAAAAAAAAAATTGCAGACGCAACAAGTGCGCTATGGTGCTGAATTTTCATTGATTGCTCCAAATTTGAATAGCTCAATTTGCTATTAACCTATAAGGTTGACCAAGAAACCAGTTTTTTCTTTTGGGAGCACTTTAAGTTTACCTTCGGAAATTTTTGTATATTTTCAAACAATAAAGTTATTTTGATGAAACATGGCACATTCTTTCTACTATATAGGTTATACGAGTAGCCAAATTTGATGCCTGCTTTCTTAAAAAAGATACATATTTGCTATTAAAAACATTTTAATGAAAATTCACTAACATAACGCACTTGCTGCATCCAGACTTTTTTAAATATCAATAACATTTATAGGTAAATTAGCAGATTAGCGTATCAGTCATCTCTAAAGTGATGGAAAAGTATATAAACACCGAACTACTAAAATTCCTTGAAAAACACAGTCTAATCCACGACAGGCAGTATGGATTCCGTCAGCGCAGATCGACTGCCGACCTCCTTTCCTTTGTCACCCATTCTTGGAACAAGTCTATGGAACAACACGGTGAATCCCAGATTGTTGCTCTAGACATATCCAAAGCATTTGACCAGGTCTGGCACGCAGCGCTGCTTAATAAACTTCCGGCATATGGCCTACCACCAAAACTTTGTACCTGGACAGCAAATTTCCTCTCCAACAGGAGCATATCTGTTGTTGTGGATGGCCATTCCTCTAAACTGTATCCAATTAATGCAGGAGTTCCTCAAGGTTCAGCTTTAGCCCCTACTTTGTTTCTTCTCCACATCAATGACCTCCTCTCTAGCACATCCAACCCAGTTCACAGTTACGCGGACGACAGCACCCTCCACTCAAACATACAATATTCTAAGCCTGTCTCTTTAGCCCAATTAGATGAGGATCGCAGACTCATGGAGGGTTCTGTCTCCGTAGACCTCCAAAAAATATTAGACTGGGGAAGTAGAAATCTTGTACAATTCAACCCCACCAAAACTAAGTCTTGCTTTCTTTCTCACAAGAGATACACCAGCCCTAGACCGATCACAATGAACAACCAAGTTATTCAAAGTAATGAGTCCTTTTCTCTTGTTGGCATTACTGTGGATCGAAATCTTAATTGGCACCAACATGTTACATCAATTGCAGAAGCGGCTGCTAAGAAATTGGGTTTCCTCTTCCGGGCTCGCAAATTCTTTTCACCAACTAATCTCTATACCTTATACAGTTCACAAATAAGGCCAAACCTCGAATACTGCTCCCACATCTGGGGTGCAGCTGCTGCTTCTACACTCGCTATCCTGGACTCCATTCAAAAGAGAGCTATACGTCTCATCGGTGACCCTACCCTCACCCAAAGGCTTCCATCCCTTGCCCACCGACGTGCCGTTGGTGACCTCTCTCTCTTTTATAGATATCTGCACGGGCACTGCTCAGAGGAGCTTTCCTCCATAATTCCTCCACCTGCTGCCCCCAGCAGATCTACCAGGGGAACAGAGCGAATGCACCCTTTTAACGTCCAGGTTACCAGACATAGAACATCTTGTTATGCCCGCTCTTTTGTCCCGAGGACTTCCAAGTTGTGGAATTCCTTGCCGGCACATGTTTTTCCTTCTCCTCCGAACCTCCAAACCTTCAAGTCCAGAATTAACAAGCTGCCTCTTTCCTCCTTGTCAACACCCACGGTACGATAGTATTTAGGCTGTAAGCCCTCGTGGTGTGTTGTTGACATAAAAATAAAAAAAATTGTTCGTTTTTTGAAAAAAAAGTCAGAAACATGCTTAGAGGAACCCTTTTATGCATTAACCATCGGACAAATGCTGTGATCTCAACTCCAAAATACAATTAAGAGACCTAAAGTAAATTTGAGGTTCTGTGCGAAGCAAACATGCTACAACGGAGCTAGAAATGCAAGCTGTAAAAAAACTCATCGTACAGAAGTCCATAGAAAGGAGAAACTACTTACCAACACCGTTTCTCCATAAAAAAAATTCACTTTGCCAAATTGAAGAAAAAAAACACTACATAATAAGCGTAATCTAATTTCTTAAAATTAAATAAATAACTGAAACTACCGCCAAAGCATCACAAAGGGTCAATTTTAAATTAATTTTCTGCAAATAATTTAATAAAATAATGAATAATAAAGATTGTAGCTGAAACTTAAGCCTTTTTAACTTCTTATAACATTTATGCTGCATAGCCGTTCATGTAGATTTTTTATCTAGAACACGTCAATTTTGACGTTTTGAATCGCGACTTTTTTGATGTTTTAAGAATAAAAACTAAAAAGCTTAGAACTTTTTTTAATTTAACGTAGAGATTCAAATGTTTTCTTTTAGTGAATTTTCTTTAAAAAATTCACTAATGAGGAGATCTCGACTTTTGAATTTTGAAAAAATTTCTTCAAATGAGCGCTAATTAGGCCCCCCAGAATACATATCCGGGGTCAGTTTCAATTTTTATATGTTATATATATATATATATATATATATATATATATATATATATATATATATATATATATATATATATATATATATGTATCACACCGATAACTCAAAAATAATGGGCCGATTTTGATTAAATTTGGTAAATAAATTCCTTTTGCAAATGGCTTGGATGAGTTCGTTAGCCAGGAAAATCTGCCCAGGTTTTCCCGGAAAATTTTGGTTTTCTTTTGAAAAAAATTCATATCTCCGGAATTAACAAAGTAAGGGCAACCAAATTTAGTACGCGGGTTATAGGAAAGTTAGCTACCAAAATTTAGGTATGTAGGTCAAAAGACAAAAAAGTTATAGGCATTTAAAGAAAAATAAATTGGGGTTTTCCTCAAAACGTCAAAATTGCGATTTAAAACGTCAAAATCGCCAACATTTAGGCAAATAACTTGAATCTAATACGGGCTATGGAAATCAAATGTCTCAAGAAGGATGTTTCACAAACCCTGAAGTCTTAGTTTCAACCGTCATTGTCCTTCATTTTACTAAAATGTTTCCAGAAAATTCATTTCAAATAGACCCTTTCTCTGATACTTGGCAGTAGTCTTAGCTATAGAGTTTATCGTTTAATGGTATATAATTTTTGTCGAATTTTCGTAAAAAAATCAATAATACTCAATATATCCGTTATTATACAAGATATGAAAAAAATTTGTATATATTAATTATAAGGCGTCTTGAGCTACATCTTAAAAAAATATTTCTACAATCACAGGCTGGCCCATAAGTCGTTGGTGATACAAATTTTCTTTCTAATCGGCAAAATTGATGGACTCTAAACGTATGGTGTGGTATAGCTCAAGGGAAAATTGTTGGACCATATTTCTTTGACGGACCACTTAGCGGAGATCTGTATTTCATTTTTTTAACTCAAAGCTTAAACATTTTATTGGAAGACATTTCCCTAGAAACAAAATTAATAATGTGGTTGCAACATGACGGGTGTCCTGCACACTTCGCGCAAAGTGTACACGAATATCTTAATGTTCAATTTCCAAATCGGTGAATAGGAAGAGGAAGCTTATTTCCATAGCCACCCAGATCACCTGATTTGACTTGCTTAGATTTTTATTTATGTGGGAGAGTGAAATATTTGGTATATCAAATTCGACCAACGACTAAAGAAAATATGATGGAAAGGATACAAGTTGCTGTTAATAGCATATCTACGGCTGAAGTTCAAACGGCGGTAGCCTGTACTCGTCAGAGATTAGTTAAATGTATACATAAAAATATCGGGACGCAGCAAGTGCGTTATGGTAGTGAATTTTCATAGAAATGATCTGGCACAAAATATTTTATTATAACTTTTTTTTCTTGTAACAAAGAAATCTAAATTTTGGTGTATAGTTTACTTTTTATATCGTAAACCTACCTACCAAATTTGGTTATTATAGATTTTTTATTTTTTAAGATAAAAGTTTTTTTCAAATGAAAACTCAAAATTTTTTCAGAAAACTTCGTCCGATTTTTCTGATTCACGAACTTATCAAAGCCATTTACAAAAGGAAGGTACATGCCAAATTTTATTAAAATCCGCCCATTATTCTTTGTGATAAAAAATTTTTTCGAATGAAAACTCAAAATTTTCCCGGAAAATCTCGTCAGATTTTTCTGACTAACAAACTTGTCAAAGCCATTTACAAAAGGAAGGTACATGCCAAATTTTATTAAAATCGGCTTATTACTTTTTGAGATAAGAATTTTTTTCGAATGAAAACTCAAAATTTTCCCGGAAAATCTCGTCAGATTTTTCTGACTAACAAACTTGTCAAAGCCATTTACAAAAGGAAGGTACATGCCAAATTTTATTAAAATCGGCTTATTACTTTTTGAGATAAGAATTTTTTTCGAATGAAAACTCAAAATTTTCCCGGAAAACTTTGTCCGATTTTCCTGACTAACGAACTTATCCAAGCTATTTACAAAAGAAAGGCACATGCCAAATTTTATCAAAATCGGCCTATTATTTTTTGAGTTATCGGTGTGATACATATATATATATATATATTTATATATATATATATATATATATATATATATATATATATATATATATATACATATATATATATATATATATATATATATATATATATATATATATATATATATATATATATATATATATATATATATATATAAACATATAAAAATTGAAACTAACCCCGGATATGGATTCTAGGGGTCCTAGTTCGCGCTCATTTGCAAAAATTTTTTCAAAATTCAAAAGTCGGAATCTCCCCATTAGGTGAATTTTTTCTACGAAAATTCACTAAAACGAACAGCAGTTTGAACATTTGTAAATAATGAAATGTTAGTTAAATTTTAGGTTTTTCAAATTCATATAGTTTTGTTTTCATAATATAATCACTTAATTTACGAATACATCCTTAAACTCGATTCTTGGCTCTTGTATCTTAGTTTTATGATAAGGTAATAAATTTATTTCATATCAAAGTGACTAATTGTTATTGGTAACTATGTTAATTTGTATAACGATGCCTGAAAACAAATATTCTATAGAGATTTTGCTATATTCATATCCAATTTTGAGAAATGGCATAATAAGCACCAAAATACATAAAATTCGAGTTTTCTCTGAAATGGAAAAACATATTCGTTTTGGGTTTGCACTGAGTTCTTTCTAACTTCATCCACTTTTTGATAGTTATGTTATAATACTATGCTACTATTTGAAAATTTTCATCAAATTTAATAAAACTAGACTCTTCTGTTCTAACCCCACTCTGTATTTTGTGCATGTGTGACTGTGGATTTAAAATACTAATACGTGTAATTGCTTATAAAATACCTTTCCAACAAGCCAAAATTCTTGCCACTATGTCTACTGGTTATCAAGTTATAGGCATTTGTTTATTAAAAAAAATCCTCGCCCCCTACCTTTTTTTACCTTAATTTTTTTAACAGAAGTTGTAGATAAGTGAACGTTGATTACAAATTATCCGAAACCAGCTTATGTTATGCGTCAAGATTTTCGAGAAATTAAAGCTTTTAGGTAAGCCATGCCATTTTCGCCACCTAGAGGCAGATTTAGAAAGCTGAAAATAATTTCCAACATTTTCTCATGGTTACTTTACTAATGCTATTTTTTTCCGAAAGTTGCACCTCTGATGGTTTTCGAGATATAGCCGGTCCGTGTCCTTATTTGAACACCCTGCATAGCTTGACTTTGCAATAATTGTAACAGAGAAATAAATAATATTTTTTGGACGTCGCCAAAGAAAAAAAAACGTAATTAGCGCCGCTAAGAACAGTATTGCACAATGAATCCTAAGATGCATGTGTGTTCTAAAAGCTATGGAGCCATCAGTCTTGTTGGAAGGTATTTCCAACACAGGCATCTAATTTGGTTACCAGTATACCCTATATAGTAGAAACAATGTACCATATTTCAACAAATAAGCTTTTCGAGAAAACTCTCAACAACGTTTTTTGCATGAAAATTTACAAACAATTTTTTTACGAAAATCCGAAAACATTTTTTAAATAACTTATTAAACCTTTATTATTATGCCCTTTACTTCGGAAACACAAAATACAGGATGTTCTATTTAAAACAATTTAGTTAGGACAGTGTGATGTTTTTTTAAATTCGTATTTGAAAGCGCCCTGTATACAGCATATCGATTGTTTCATGAAATAAGATAAAAACGCCGTATCACAATTTTTGATGTGCCAAAAACGTTGCAAAACAATTAAAATAACTGTAAAATAAGCATGCATTACGATTCGATGGAAAATGCAAAAATGCGATAATATATAAGAGGGGTTCTATTTAAAAAACTAAAAATCTCGGGACGCAGCAAGTGCGTTATGGTAGCGAATTTTCTTTAAAATATTTTTAATAGCAAATGTCTTTCTTTGATGAAAGCAGGCATCAAACTTGGTTGCCTATATAGTAGAAACAATGTACCATATTTCATTGAAATAAATTTATTGTTTGAAAATATATAAACATTTTTCAAAAGTGTAGATGCAGCAAATGTGTTATGGAAGTGATTTTCCATAAAAATGTTTTTAATAACAAATGCGAGCAGGCATCAATCTGATAACCTGTATAGCCTATGTGGTAGAAACAATGTACTATATTTTATCAAAATTACTTATGGTTTGAAAATATACAAAAATTTTCTGAAAATAAACTTAAATGTTGGTTTTCATCCAACAAAGCTCAGGTTAATAGCAAATTGAGTTATTGAAATTTGAAGGATTTAATGAAAATTCGTTAAATTTGCATATTAGCACCCGAACGCTTTTCAAAAATTGTTTTCAGAAACATTACTAGAACCCCACCTGCAGGTTTCTGAAAACAGTTTTTTGAAAAGCGTTCGGGAGCTAAACTGCAAATTTACCGAAAATTTGCTACCAAAACGCACTTACTGCGTCCAGATTTTTTTCTTATAAACGCATCATATTTCGATAAAAAGTGCAAAAATGCATTAACAAATTTTTTCCTCGATAATTAGCTAAAAAAAAAGTATAGACCGTTAAACCATAAACTTCACTAAACCTACAAATAAATATCCAAAAAGCCACCAAACTTAACTAAACTGACAGCCAAAGTATCAGAGAAAGGGTCTATTTGAAATGGATATTCTGTAAATATTTTAGTAAAATGAAGGGCAATGACGGTTGAATCTGAAACTTAAGGGCTTGCAGAACACTCTTCTTCAAACATTTTCTTTTGACAAACGGTATTTGTTTTACATTCTTTGCCTAAACATTGCCAATTTTGACGTTTAACATTGCGAGTTTGACGTTTTGAGGAAAACTCTAAAATTTGTTGCTTTAACTGCCCATAACTTCTTTGTCTTTAAAGCTAGGGAATTTTGGTAGAGAGTTGACTCTTTATAATACAAACACGCGTACCAAATTTGGTTGCCCTTACTTTGTTATTTCCGGAGATATGAATTTTTTTATAAAGAAAACACAAAATTTTCCGGGAAAACCTGGTCTGATTTTCCTGGCTAACGAACTTATCCAAGCCACTTGCAAAAGGAAGGTACTCTGCAAATGTTGTCAAGATCGGTCCATTATTTTTTGAGTTATCGGTCGGATATATATATATATATATATATATATATATATATATATATATATATATATATATATATATATATATATATATATATATATATATAAACACAGATCTCCCCATAAGCGATTTTTTTTTTAAATTCGCTAAAAAGAAAATATGTATCGCCACCTGTGATTGTCGAAATAGTTTGTATAAGATAGTACACCTGAAGATACCCTATAATTAGCATAAACAATTGTTTCTCGTATCCTGTATATGTATATATATATATATATATATATATATATATATATATATATATATATATATATATATATATATATATATATACAGGGTGGTCCTCCGGGAGGTCCCGCGATCGATTGCGGGAAAACTATCAATAGGAAAAACCTGAAAATTGGATATTACACTAAAGTCGTTGGGGGCCACAGGCTAAAAATATTTTTAAATGGAACACCCTGTATTTTATTGCATTTTCGATTTCCACAATAAATTCTGAACACTTTTTGTAAATAATGTTCTATACCTATCATTAACCGTCCAGAAGATATTTAGACCTTAAAATAAAATTTGACATTTACGGCCAGTCATAAAGATACCGATATTTTTATAATAAGAACATATTTCGTTACGATTTTTAGTATTATCTTGAAAGATATTTCGCTTCATCTATTTCCACATCGAGACTAACGATAGCGTATACAGAGTGTCAAAAAAAAAATTCTTGAAGTTTGCAATGAGAAACTGCAAAAATCTCGCGATTTTCAAATTGGAACCCCCTTTTTTTTATAACACTATCGTGTTAAGCTCAAAAAATCACTGATACTTTGTATGTAATTACCTATACTTAAATCAAACGGTTTTCATTTTATTTTGAAAAAACTCATTTCAAAGCCTGATATTTTGATAAATTTCCTACCGTAAGCGTTAGCCATGGCATAAATTGCCGAGTGTGTTTCTATGGAAACTTTGACAGTTTGTTGATTAACTAGCTAATAATGGCACGGTTAAATTACACAGACAAAGATTATTTAAATTTATTTGCTATTTATGAAGAAGGTAATAAAGTAATTTCGCGAACGTGTGATACATTTGCTGATAGATATCCAGATAAACAAAAACCGTCAAGTAAAACCGAATAATAAAACGAATAGTAGACAATTTCAAAAACTGCGGATCTGTCAAGAAAAAGGTGCAGAGGGCTAAACCCGTTGTTGACAACGAACAAATTGAGACAGCAATTTTGCGATATTTTACCGCATACCCTACAAAGTCAACGAGGCAAGTAGCACTGGAGTCAGTATTGTCCAAAACCTCCCACTGCGAATTTTACGAAAATATAAGTTCCATCCTTATGCTTGTTCAGTTGTGCAACATTTAGAGGAAACTGATTTTTCAAGAAGGATGGAGTTCTGTGAATTTATTTTAATGCGATTCTAAGAAAATTAGTTGTTTTTAGATAACATCATATGGACGGATGAAGCAAAATTTTCAAAGAATGGACTTTTCAATCGTCGTAATTCTCACTATTGGACTGATACCAATGTTCATCCTTCTAGAGAAGGACATTTTCAGGAAAGCTGGCAGTTTAATGTTTATTGTGCTGTAAGGAATGACGGCGTTGTTGCCCTAGAAATATACGACGATAATTTGAATGGTGAGAATTAATCCGAAATTCATAAAATACTTTGTGTCAACTCTATTTATTTACTTGTAGGTGAGCGTTATTTGGAAATTTTGCAAAATTTGGAAGTAACTTATTTGGACAACCTTTCATTGAATTAATATAGGCAAATATTTTACCAACATGATGGGGCCCCTCCTCGTAATGGTCACCTGGTTAACAATATTTTACAATCTCTATTTGCTGACCAATGGATTGCCAACAACGTGCCACACCTTTGGCCGCCTCAATCGCCTGACTCATCTGTTCTCGATTTTTTATATGGGGTACTATAAAAAAATAAAATCTACAACACTGTAGTTTCTACTAAAGAAGATTGCATGCAGCGGGTTCGAGAATCATCTCGTGAATTGGATCCGGATTCAATAAGAAGGGCCACACATGAGGGATTGACACGTAGGTGTGAAAAATGTCTTGACGCCAGAGATCGTCAAATTTGAACATTTAGGTCGTTAATTTTTGTTTCATTTTATTCAGTCCATGTTGTGTGTGAATTGTTTTTTTTTCTATTATCTGTTTGATGGTTTTATATAAGGTTATATGGCAAGATACCTAAAAATTGCTGTCTCAATTTGTTCGTTGTCAACAACGGGTTCAGCCCTATGCACCTTTTTCTTAACAGATCCGCAGTTTTTGAAATTGTCTACTATTCGTTTGACGGTTTTACGTGACGGTTACTGTTTATCTGAGCGCCTCCGTGGCCGTGCGGGAAAGTCGATTCAGACTTTCCAATACGGACTTGGGAGGTCGACGGTTCGAGACTCCCCGGCGGCGGATGATTTTTCAAATCACTGTCGTCGTTGAGATGGAGCTCAAGTTGGAGGGTAGGTTAGTTTTGATGAGCAAAAAACGTCAGCAATGGCCTAATTGCCAGTAAGCAACTTAACTTTTTACTGTTTATATGGATATCTATCAGCAAATGTATCACATGTTCGCGAAATTACTTTATTACATTGTCCATAAATAGTAAATAAAATTTAAATAATCTTCGTGTGTGTAATTTAAACATGCCATTATTAGCTAGTTAATCAACAAACTGTCAAAGTTTCCATAGAAACACACTCAGCAATTTATTTTCCCTGGCTAACGCTTATGGTAGGAAATTTATCAAAATATCAGGCTTTGAAATGAGTTTTTTCAAAATAAAATGAAAACCGCTTGATTTAGGTATAGGTAATTACATACAAAGTATTAGTGATTTTTTGAGCTTAACACGATAGTGTTATAAAAAAAGGGGGTTCCAATTTGAAAATCGCGAGATGTTTGCAATTTCTCATTGCAAACTTCAAGAATTTTTTTGGACACTCTGTATACGCTATCGTTAGTCTCGATGTGGAAATAGATGAAGTGTAATATATTTTAAGATAATTCAATAAATCGTAACGAAATATGTTCTTAATATAAAAATATCGGTATCTTTATGACTGGCCGTAAATGTCAAATTTTATCTTAAAGTCTAAATATCTTCTGGACGGTTAATGATAGGTATAGAACATTATTTACAAAAAGTGTTCAGAATTTATTGTCCAATCCGAAACTGCAATAAAATACAGGGTGTTCTATTTAAAATAAGTAACATCTACTTCCGGTATAACCGGAAGTGCCGCCATCTTGAAAATATTTTTAACCTGTGGCCCCCAACGACTTTAGTGTAATATTCAATTTTCAGGTTTTTCCTATTGATAGTTTTCCCGCAATCGATCGCGGGACCTCCCGGAGGACCACCCTGTATATATATATATATATATATATATATATATATATATATATATATATATATATATATATATATATATATATATATATATATGTATATATATATATATATATATATATATATATATATATATATATATATATATATATATATATATATATATTCCATAATAAGGGTAACATTAAACTGAAGTTTTAAGAGGAAAAGTTACCAAATTTTAAAAGTAATTTTTCTGGCACTTCTTGACCTTTTTGCGAATTTAGGCACACAGTTTACTTTTTGTGACATAAACCCGCGGACCAAATTTGGTTACCTTAACTTTGTTATTTCCGGAAATATACAAATTTCCCGAAAGAAAACACAAAATTTTAGAGAAAACCTGTGCAGATTTTCTTCTTGACTAACGAACTTATCCAAGCCATTTAGAAAAGGAAGCTATTCACCAAATTTGATCAAAATCGGCCCTTATTTTTTGAGTTATCGTGATACATATATATATATATATATATATATATATATATATATATATATATATATATATATATATATATATATATATATATATATATATATATATATATATATATAGACACAAGCTACTGACACCTAGGACGAAACAAGGAACTTTGTCTGTAACACGAGTCCAGTACAAATTCTGTACGTCAGGTGCCACCGTACAACCACAAACGATACTTTAAAATTGTCAAATTCAGATATGTTTTGATTATTGCTGATATAACACACTGATGAGCTCAAAGTAGGTAATGCGGAACTCTGGCTAGACAAGGAGTGGGGGTAGCAATGAGGGTGTCCCCACTCCTCCCCTAGGGGCGGAGCCTCAACCCTTGTAGGCGTGGCCACGCCCCCTCGTGGGCGGAGCCCCCGCCCCTTGTAGGCGTTGCCACTCTCCAAGATGGCGGAACAAAAATGGCGGAATAAAAAATGGTGGCTTTTGTTGTTACAGATGGCGGCTTTCGTTTTTAAAGATGACTGCCTAACCTGTGATACCTACAGCTAAGACCTTAGCCGAAAGCAGACATATATACCCCTGACAGTATAAAAAATGGCGGCTTTCGTTTTTAAAGATGGTGATCTAACCTGTAATGGGTAGGTTCTAAAAATAACACACCTACAGGTTCAAATAGGAAACCAAACTTAAATAACACAGAGACAATAGAGGTCGCTGGCAAAACAAAGAAGGAAGCTCAGAAACAAAATGATCAATAGGTCCAAAACTTTATAATAGGAACTTTTTAGCCTAATGTTTGGGCTCGGCAAGTAGTTGATTTTATTTTGAAAGAGATACAGGTTCGATTCCTGATATATGCTCCTTGATATGGTAGTGTCAAACAAATACGAAGAGGTACTGAATAACTAAACAGTAAGCTCAGAAACAATGGTTGGTTACAGGTTCAATTCCCGATGTTTGCAACTTTCTTAGTTTTCAAGTTAACCCCCACATGTTTGGTTTCATGTTACTCCTCTAATAAGCAGAATTCAAATATGGCATATGCGCATGCGCGAAGTTTTTTATTAATTGGTTTAAAGGTATGATGTTTGGTGTCATTTTATTCGTCTTAATGAGTATAATTCAAAAATAAAAGGATCCGCTATTTTGATTTCATGTCATGACGTTTTGTAAAGATAGATGTTAACGCATGCTCAAACTAACTTTCTTAGTTTTTAAGTTAACCCCCCCGTGCTTGGTGTCATGTCACTCGCCTAAGTAAGCAAAATTCAAATATGGCATGTGCGCATGCGCAAACCAACGTTTTTAGTTATTTGTTTAGAGGTATCATGTTTGGTATCATTTTATTCGTCTTAATGGGATTTTCAAAAATGATGTGTAACGCTTGTGCGAAAATGAGATAAAAAACCTAACACCCTTATCGCGGAAGATCCGTGAGATGTACTAGAGAACCAACACATGCACGGTGTTAAGGAGACCAAACCAAATTGGAATATACAATAAAATGGCCACTTCCGGTCTAAAATTTAAATCCTCATATCTTTTGAACGGAAAGTTATAGAAAGGAACCGACTTTAAAAATATATCGTTTCATAACAAGGTCTACAGGAAAATGAAATAAAAACTTCAAACCCTTATCGCGGAAGATCGGTGAGATGTACGATAGAACCAGCACATGCACGGTGTTAAGAAGGCCAAACCAAATTAAAATATACAATAAAATGGCCACTTCCGGTCTAAACTTTAAATCGTTATATCTGTTGAATGGAAATGAACTGACTTTAAAAATATATTGTTTCATAACAAGGTCTACACGAAAATGAGATAAAAACCTAAAACTCTTATCGCGGTAGATCAGTGAGGTGTACAGCAAGACCGGCACTTGCATGGTGTTCAGCAAGTTAAACTCTATAAACATACCCAATAAAAATGTTACTTCCGGTAAACACTTCCGGTATAACTATTCTTAGAGCTGCGTACATGTGTGGCACCTCAAAATAATCGTCTTGTCGAGCAGAAGAAAGAAATATAGTTTTTAATTAAATCAGAACAAGTTGTGTTAACACCTAAAAACAACTCTCTCTCTCTCTCTCTCTCTCTCTCTCTCTCTCTCTCTCTCTCTCTCTCTCTCTCTCTCTCTCTTAGACTTATTGAAGTTACTTTCAGAGAAATTTCAAACTTACCATGAGGACCAGTGTTCAATAGCATATTTAAATGTTGGCTACATCAAGTGATGCGTGCTACAGACAAATTTAAGTACACCCTTTAGACTTATTGAAGTGGATGGTTCATACAGCTGTCAAGTTTACCTAACAAATCAAAGTAAATATCTCTTGAAGATCAATCTTCAATTGCCCTAAACCAACACGTCTCTATCATTTCAGAGTAATCTTAGCTATGTGACCAGTCAAACTAAGTATCTTGAAGTGTAGCTTTTATGTATCATTGGCTAGAAAATAAGAAAACCGAAGAGTTGATTGCTAATACAACAGTCAGCTAAAGGAACATTTGGGCAATCGGAATGCCGATAGCCCAAATGTTCCAACCGAAGGAACCCACTTAGTACCTACAACTACTACATACTTAGTAATGATTAGTGGCGCTTTCATTTCAGAGTAATCTTAGTCATGTAACACTCTAACTAACTGTCTTGAGATGTAGCTTTTATGTATATGAGATATATAAACTAAAAAGACTAGAGAGTTGATTGCCTATTACAACAGTCATCTAAAGGAACATTTGCGGTATCGGAACACCCTAAATATTCCAACCGAAGGAGCCCCCTAAGGGGTGGTACCTCCACATCTATCCCCACTTCTTGTCTAGCCAGTGCCGCATTACCTACTGCTCAAATAAGAGCGAAACTAGTATGTGTTTCCAGTAATAATTTTGAATTATCTATTATATATATATATATATATATATATATATATATATATATATATATATATATATATATATATATATATATATATTCACTAAAATAATACTTGATGACAAATTTCAAAAGTTTAGAACTATTTTAAAAACTGAAACTTAAATTAATAGTATATAATAAATTAAGCAAATTTTACTTGACGTTGATCTCTCCTATGGAGGTGATGCAGCCGGGCATTATTTTCATCGGAAACGATTACTTAGAACTGGTGAAACTTCTACTAAGATGGGGGCACTTAATATTGGCCATTTAGAGCTGTCCTCGTGGTTAAAAGACGTTTAAATGAATTAAGAGAGGAATTTTTACCAAATCCTTTCGTATTTATAGCCTATAAAGACAAGTCTTATTTTTTATCCGCAGACTTCACGTTGACTTTAAAGTGTCAGGACTTTCTGCATTAAACCGCAGAGTAGGTGGATGCAAGCAATGACCTCATAGACGACAATTATGTCTATGATTGAAATATAAGTATAGAAAATAAATAAAAACAAGTAAAACGTTACACATTCTCATTGCCAAGAAAAAAATTTGGAACAAATTTTTTATTCTGTGAATTGAAATGACAGAAAAAGTTCAAAAAGCAAAATTTTTTATTTTTGAAGAAGACCATAAAATACCTGAAAAGCTGATTGATGGAAAAGCAAAAGCGAAGCGAATAAAGGTGGTCAGATCGTGTCTCTAATCTAATCTGCACTTATTATTTTAATGTTATCTAAAAACTCAATAGCACCAAGATATGAGTGATATATAATTCGTAAAATATTCTTTAAATATCCAAACCAAGAAATTACAATTAACCAAAATTAAAGCTCCCAAAAAGTATCAAAAATGACTGATACGATTTATAAAATTTGGTTAGATATTTAAATAAATGTCAATAAAAGTTATGTTTGTGTGTATTTTTGTTTCTTTCACGTCGATCTGTTTCCGCGAATATGGCCAATTACCGACGCCAGAGAGCAGTTACACCTCCCTATCCTGGAAATTTTGCCGAACCGCTGCCTCTGCCCTTCCGTAAGGAGGGTAGGTATCTAACGTGCCCAACATCGCATGAACACGGAACCGACAGCTTTACGCACCCTCTGAACGGCCGAACGTGCAGACATTCAACTTGCTTAGATACAATGCCAGAACCTCGGTTGATGTTAGAGTATGTACTGAAAAAGTGAAACGCGAACCCGGGATCGAACACAGTATCCTTCGATTCAGAGGCACACGTTCTTACCATTGAACCACCGAGGCCCTATTAATAATAAAAGTTATCAAAATGAGTGGTAACTGTAAAGTTACACCCTACTCAAATGTCAAACACCGGTACCCAACGTATTTTCTCGCATCCCGGCATCCAGACCTAATTAGCCAATCATAAATCTTCAAAATCCAGGTATATGCCCTACTGAGTGGGGTCCGCGAATATGCCCTTTCAGTTCAAGGTTATAGGTGCAGAGAATAGAGAAAGCTTATAGTTTAAGTCATCAGTCATCTACTAGTCAGCTGTCAGCTGTTGTTTTGTAAATTTGTATTTGTATTTCTTAAATTAGCATAAGTATTATCTCGTTATCGTAATATGCTATATATTATTATTATTACAAAAAACATATGTTATGTGGCACATAATTATATTTACGTTCTTTCCATTCTTATCGCCCCTCGTTACTAAACGTGTGCAACGGAAAATTTTCACGCATACTAATATGTAATATGTTATACCTAGCAAGGACTCTACTCTAATCAAGTACTGGTAGTTATCGTAATTTCGCCCCACCAACGTCTCAATATAGTGTAATATTAGCGGCAATATAAAAGAAAGTTTCATCTCTTGTAAGGAGTTTCTACTGCTGTCATTACTTAATAACATAAGTATAAGGTGATAAACGCTGACAAATATTTTTAAAATGTCCTCAATACACGATATTTATAAGAAGCAAAAGATCTATATGCAGGTTGCCACAAATGTGACGGAACAGAAACATCATGTGTCAAGGGCTAAAAGAGGGCAGATCTTGGGAAATTTGCGAGGTTTTAGAGGTTGTACAGTATGGTTTACAGGTCTCTCTGGGGCAGGAAAGACGTCTGTTGCTTTTGAGCTCGAAGCATTCCTTGTTTCACATGGAATTCCTTCATATTGCCTTGATGGTGACAACATGAGAACTGGATTGAACAAAGATCTTGGTTTTTCCAAGCAGGACAGGGAAGAAAACATAAGGCGAGTAGCAGAAGTCGCCAAGTTATTTGCAGATGCAGGCCAGATATGCCTATGCAGTTTTGTGTCACCCTTCACAGAAGATAGAGAATTGGCAAGACGTGTTCATCGTGATAGTGATCTACCATTTTTTGAGGTGTTTGTTGATACACCCTTAAACTTATGTGAACAACGTGATGTGAAAGGGTTGTATCAGAAAGCTAGAAAGGGCATTATAAAAGGTTTTACGGGAATTGATCAACCATATGAAAAACCTGAACATCCTGAATTAGTTCTTAAAACTGCCAATAGCACAGTAGAAGAGTCCACCATGCAGGTTGTGGAAATGTTACAAGAAAATGGTGTAATACCGTTTATGGAAAGTGAAGAGTGCTTAGTACAGGAATTATTTATTCCCAGTGATAGAATTGCTGCAGCTGAGGAAGAAGCTACATCTTTACCTGGGTTAAAAATGAGTTTATTAGATCTGCAGTGGCTCCAGGTAACAATATTTTAATTTTTAATAAATATGTTGCTTTGTGGAACATCATAGAGATCTCAATATCATTAACTGTCTCTTAGCCTTTCGATTATGGTTAATTGTAGAGAAAAACTTATGACCTACTGACCTTTTTTCTTTGTTTTAATAGAGGTAAAGTTGACATTTTTTAAGGAATGTTCATATTCCGAGATAATTTCTTACCAACATGATGTTGTTAAAAGGATTATAAAACTCAGAAAGTGTATGAAACATTAAAAAAAAGTCCTGATAGATTACTTGATGCTAGCAAATTTGTACAAAAATTTTCATTAAAAATAATTAAATTACAAATACTTAAGTATGCACCTAATAAAATTAAAAAGTCGACACAGCAAGTGCCTTATAGTAGTGAATTTTCATAAAAATATTTTTAACTGCAAATATGTTTTTAATGCAAGCAGGCATCAATTTGGTTACTGGTATAACCTATATAGTAAAAACAATTTACCATATTTCATCAAAATAACTTTCTTGTTTAAAAAAGTACTAAAATTTTCTGAATATAGACAGATGTTCCCCAAAAAAAAACCGGTCCAATTTTTCTGGCCAACGAACCTGTTCAAGCTATTTACCCACCGGCAAGATATAATTATTCACAAAAAGCCTTCTGACGGAACTCCCTAAATAATCTAAATGAAAATTTGCAAACATTTTTTTCACGAAAATCTGACAATATTTTTTTTTACGATAACTTATTAAACATTTATTACCAAAATGTCACAAAAATCTTACAAACAATGATTTGTACGGAAACAAAAAATTTTCTGTGAAAATTGACTATATTTTTTTTACAACAAATTTTTCGAAAGAATACATAAAATTCAAATTATATACCTAATCTGTAACTAAGTTTAAAAAATAGGAAAATGCAAAAAAATTATTCAAAATCTGGAGTCTGTAGGTATAGAGTTACGACAGTTCAAATTTTTCCAAATTCAGTCACTATTTGAGAGCGCTGTATACGCCATCTTGATTTAATATTAAACGAAAACCTCTCTGAATGCGGCCTTTTCATGGGATTCCTATCTATTGGTAAATATAATTGA
This sequence comes from Tillus elongatus, assembly GCA_964006375.1. NCBI lineage: Eukaryota > Metazoa > Arthropoda > Insecta > Coleoptera > Cleridae > Tillus > Tillus elongatus. Next base: position 120,108,005 of record OZ023263.1, read on the forward strand.
AAATCTCCCTAAATATGTCAGTTTCATTGGACTTCGATTTCCATTGGTAAAAACGCTGATCACAATTTTCAATCTGTTCCAACATGGAAAAAGTTGAAGAACAATTGAAATAATTCGAAAAGGATGGATGATATAAATGTTTTCTCCTTGCAAGCTTGTATTAAATTTGATGGAAAGTGCAATAATGCTACAATAAGTGGGCGGTTCCATTTAAAAAAGAAAACTTGTACCACCAACGACTTATGGGCCAGCCTGTGATTGTCAACATAATTTTATGTCACAGCTCAAACACCCTATAAATAACTTTTATAATATTTTCCTGTATCTTGTATACTAACCGATATATTGATCTTTACAGTAAAAATGCACCACCCTGTATATATCTGAACATGTAAAAACTGAAATTCACCCGGGAGGCGTGTAGTTCGTACTCCTTTGAAGAAATATTATTCTGCTCAATAACGATTTTTTTTCTATGAAAATTCGCGAAAAATAATATACTATTAAACCACGAATTCTAACTGAAACTACTGCCAAATCATCAGAGAAGGGGTCTATTTGAAATCAATTTTCTGCAAATATTTTAGTAAAGTGAAACACAATGATGGTTGAATCTGTAACTTAAGGCTTTGTAAAACACATTTATTATTACATTTGCTTTACAGAGCCCATATTTGTTTCAGGTTCTCCATCTAAAAAGTGCAAATTTTAAGGTTTTAAATCGCGATTTGTGACATTTTTAGAAGAAAAATAACATTTTAAAAGTAATTTTTCCGTTATTTCTTGACCGTTTTGGGTCAAGACAACTTAATTTTTGTCTGTAATATACAATAGATTTTGTTCACACAAAATATTTTGATTTTGTGCATTTCTCTGGTCATCAGTGGCACACAATTTTTTTTCAACTTAGAGATCTGAATTTTGGTATATAGTGTAAACCTGAGTACCAAATTTGGTTGCCATAGCCTTGTTATTTTCGGAGATACAAACATTTTCCAAAAGAAAACTCAAAATTTTCCAGGAAAAACTTGTCCTATTTTCCTGGCTAACGAACTTATCCAAGCCACTTACAAAAGGAACGTACCTACCAAATTGTATCAAAATCGGCCGATTATTTTTTGAGTTATCAGTACTCTATATATATATATATATATATATATATATATATATATATATATATATATATATATATATATATATATATATATATATATATATATATATATATATATATATATATATATATATATATACAGGGTGATTCACAACACAATGGACACAGAATGTGTGCGTGTAGAAGACCTCAAAACATGTCGATTTTTTTTTGTATATAAAATTTTTCTGACGCCCATGGTTGGTGAGATATTGGCCTCTGAAGATATTACTTAAAATTTATTAAGTTTTACAATAATATTTACTTATGTTTGTGTTTGTGATAATAATTTGTTGCTCAAAATGGCTGGAAAATTCTCGATTAATGAACAAGTTGACATGCTAATGGTATTAGAGTTTTGCAAGGGTAATTGCCGCAGAAGTGTAGAACTATTTTCCTAATCGTAGTATACCACATCGTCAAACGTTTGCCAATGTTGAACCTAGAGCTCAAGAAACGGGTTCCTTTTTTATTAAAAATGCTGGAGGATGCGTTCATACAGTGAACGCACGAACTGGGGAACGTCTTCTAGACAGTATCAAACCAGGACTAGATGACTATCCACTATATTTTTTAGATATAGATAAGTTGGCTTACACTATCATATCTTTGTCTCAAGTGTCTGTGTTAGGCCATTGCCACAACATTTAAGGGACACCTGTATTTCAGTAGATAAATTTTAAAAATTTTAGCTGCCAATTTAAATTCGAAGAAAAGTTTTTATTTTTGGCTTCAAAATTGAGTACCTACCTACCTGTCCTATGGAATAAAGTGTAACAGCTTACTATATTTCATTGTCCCCCAAACACGCCTGGTTTGTGTCGGTGTCTAAAGGGAAAAGCATGTAAATAACAACTTAAAAAATGAATGTGAACTTGGATATGGATTATAGGTAGACGCTTTAATGCATGGTCGTTTAAGGATATCTTTTGTGGTATTATGTTTATGTGATCATAGTATTGCTAAATTTTATGTAAATTATTATATAAACTTTGTTAGAAAAGTGAACTGTGAATGATTATGTTTCTACTTCACTGGAATGTGAAACAACAGACATGTTCGTCCATTACCTAAACGCACGAACACCAACCCACAATGTTTGACAGATTTTTATGTCCACAGACAGACGTTGTTGTTTGCACGTCGATGGGCGTACTTACATGTCTTAAGAAATCAACGTCCATTCTGTGGCTACCTCAAATGTAAAAATAAACAATAATTGGAGGGAAAAACAGTATGACAGCCTACGAAAAATTTTATTGTTGGGAATAGATATGTCTCAAGAATTACATATGCATTAGAAGAAGCTAAGATCAGGAACATTATTCCTACTATACAAACAAAGTTTCATTATTTTGTTTGTGGCTTTTTTTTTCTTTCTAGTTTTCGATTTATTTTAGTGATTCGTATCTTACATTAGCAATTTTACTGTTTCTATATCCTAACATGGCGGTGACCCATACAACATTGCTTTTATTCATCACTGTATGTGATTTGCAAGTGGTTTTTTTTTACACTTTCCCGAGTTTATGGTAAAAAATGGTCTGGCGTTAGCTCAACGATAGTACTATACTTACCACCGTCGGAGAGCAGTGGCGGGGGTAAAAACTCTACACAATTGATATCTTTTAAACTATGCTCTCTATTTAGTGGACTTATCTATGTAGCAAAACCGGGCTCTATAACGCACACTTGCTCAATACAATGTCACCGCCAGAAAGCAGTGGCGGGGGGTGAAAATTTTAAATATATATATATATATATATATATATATATATATATATATATATATATATATATATATATATATATATATATATATATATATATATATATATATATATATATATATATATATATATATATATATATATATATATATATATATATATATATATATATATATATATTCGTCATTTTTAAAACCATACCTATACATTTTTAAACTCCAGTATGCAGCAAACTCCCAACTCTATAAGGTACACTCACCCAATAAAATGACACCGCTGTCAAAGTGCAGTGGCGGGGTCAAAACCATAATTTTTTCTTTTATAAATTCATAATTTTCAAACTACCTTCTCATAAAAATATTTAAGCTTGAGTATGTAGCGAACAACTGGCTCTATAGGATACACTTATTCAATAAAATGTCACCCCCATCGAGAGCCGTGGTGGGGGTAAAAACTTTTTGAAAAATTCGTCTTTTTCACACAAAAAAATTTAAACTCCAATAAGTAGCGAACACCTGGCTCTATATGATATATTTACCTAAAATGTCACCGCCGTCGAAGAGCAGTGGCGGGTGTAAAAACCTTTTTTAATTAATAATTTTCAAACGGTACTTTTACACAAATTTTTTAAGCTTTAGTATGTAGCGAACACTCGACTCTATAACACACCCCTACTCAATAAAATGTTACCGCCAATAGAGAGCACCGTCGGGGGTCAACATTTTAAAAACATTCATATCTTTCAAACTATACTCTTACATACATTTTTTAGGCTTTAGCATGTAACGAACACCTGTCTCTATAGCACTTGCTCATTCAAAAATATGTCACCGCCCCCAGAGAGCAGTGGCGGGGTGAAAACTTTTTAAAAATTATCATTTTCAAACTATACCTTCAAACACAATTTCTTAAACTCCAGTATGTAGCGAACGTCCGGCTCTATAAGTACACTGACTAAGAAAAATGTCAACGCCGTCCAAAAGCAGTGGCGAGGGTAGAAACCTTAAAAAAATTCATATCTTTTAAACTATACTTTGCCACAAAATTTAGTTCTTAAGTATCTAGCAAACACCTGGCTCTATAACACATACCCAATAACATGTCACCGCCCTCAAAGATCAAGGCGGGGGTGAGATTTCTAATGTGGTACGTCTAAAAGTGTGTCTTGGCATGGAAAATTTTAAGGTTTAATATGTAACGAGGATACACCTCTAATATATATTAACTTAAAAAACATCACCTTAGTCATAGAGTAGTAGCGAGTATAAGAACTTTAAAAAATTGTCCCTTTAATTACGCCTTTACATAAAAAAGTTATCTGCTTTAATACATAGCTGGAGTATAACTCTGTTCATTAAAAGATCACCTTAGTGCAGTGGCGGAGATCAAAATATAAGGAAATTCTTAACTTTTCAACTACCCGTGGACATACATATTTTAAAGTTCTCTTATGTACCAGACACCTGCTTTTTAGCCATATTTTATTAAGACAATCGCTAATAGGGAAGTATTGATCGGATGAGACTGCAAAAGTGTCTTTAAATGATTTCATTATAAAATTTTCAGCTTCCATTTCGTGGTACTTCACGAAGTTGACTGTAGAAAATTTTTAGAAAGTTTAATTCTCCGACTGTCATTATTTGCGCAACTCCAGATTTATATGTAATTAAGTGGACTGGAACAAAAAATACATGGGTGAAAGCTAATTAGCGATTGAGCCTTGTGTAGAAAGTTACCTTGACTCATCCAATGTACGCCACCACTCCGCTGGATTTTTAATCAACCTTGGAAACTGGGAGATATATGCAGAGGACACAATGTAAACTGATATTATCTATTTAAATGTTTAAGTCAGTATTTATATATATATATATATATATATATATATATATATATATATATATATATATATATATATATATATATATATATATATATATATATAGTTTTAAAAAATGTAAAAACCACGTTTGTACGGCCCCGCCTTCAAGTGTCGCTACTGCCTTTTATCACAAAGGGACCGACCCTATTTTGGAAAAACTCGGCGAAAGAAAGAAACAATTACTGTGCTTTTACGTGTACACAAAATTGTGCCCAGTGCCATCTGAGAGTGAGAGCTGCAGAAAATTGTTTTACAAACATTTCACTCGCAGCGGTTGGAAGCCACCGGTAACGAAGTAATTGAAGCCGCACCAGGTCAGAGCTCGACACCTGATGCTGATTTAGTGCAATTTGTCGATGCCGAGTTGAACCAAATTTTTGAAGAATTGCTTCAGGAAAATGGTTTAAACCAGCACATAAATTATACGAACCCTGCAATGCAAATAGATAATTCCCAAAACATTAAAGAGTTTCTTTTACACAATTGACTCAATATCTGAGCCCATCTACACCTGCAAGGCAAATGGGTGATTTCCAGAATATTGAAGAGTGTGTCTTTACACAATTGACTCAAGATCTGGGCCCATTTACATTTGATGACAAGCTCTTCTGTGATGAGGATGATTTGTTAGCCAACATACCACTTATGCACTTGGTTTATGAAATAACTTCATCAGAGATAGTAGAGGGCGTAGAAGCTGTTATGCCGGCTGAAGATGTAATTTTAGCTAGCATACCATTCACACAGCTGGTATCGTCTTCAGTGATGGCGCCGGCACCAAGAGAATTGGAAGACATGGAGGTTCTCATGCCCGCTGAAGATGACATTCTTTTAGCCAGCATACTTTTCATGCAGTTACATCCTCTTCAGCGGACATGAGAGCCAACAAATGATCAAGAGCATTGGAAAACATGAAGGTTCTCATGCCTGCTGAAGATGGCATTATGTTACGCAGTTTATGTCATCTTCAGCGGGGATGAGAGCCGACATATCATCGGCAGAGTTGGAGACTCTCATACCGGCTAATGACGATAATCTGCTAGCTAACCTTCCATGCACCCAGCTAGGCAGTATATTATCAGCATAACCACTTTAATTACAGAAACAATGCTGCACCTAATAGGGTTGGCACAACTTTTAAGGTCTGTACGCTAAGTCGGGTCGACTTTATACAGTGAACAATTTTAAGTGTGCATCATTTTATTGTTGCGGTAAGTTTCCTTTGAGTTTTTAGCTTTTGCTTGTAAAAAATTCTGCTAGTTGATTTTGTTTTTAAGTTAGTGTTGCATAAGTACACTTGGACAACCCAAATCAATACAAAATGATGATGATTCTAGAATTTTTTCATCATCTGATGATGTTAACATTGTTAGCGAAACGATCGTTAGGTCTTTGAAAATATGTGTTGTGGTGATTTGGGTTCTCCAAGTGTATTTATCAGCGCTCATCACAGGTTCCAGTGTTCACATAGTTAGTGTTGCAGTTATTTTTTTTACAAATATTTAAATGTATATTGTTTCAAAATTTTGATAAAGATTTTATTTGCTGTTTGGTAATAAAACTTGTTGTCACAAGACCAATGACATTTTTTAGTCGCAGTTAAGCTCTACAATATTTAAATGAAATGTTACAAGTTTGGTAAAGGTTTCTGACAAGAAAACTGTGTTGGAGTTGATTTTTTTAGTCGAGCTTTTTTGTTTTAATGTTTTAAATATTTGAATGTATGTCTATGTGCATATATATATATATATATATATATATATATATATATATATATATATATATATATATATATATATATATATATATATATATATCCATATATTTAAATTTAAAAAATCTGCTCATTGATCTTTTGCAGCCTTTTATTTTCAAAATTTTTAATTGCAGTTATTTACACGAAATCTTTTCTTTCTGAGGAAACATATGATTAGTCTTTTAAATTTTTTTTACAAATATTTAAATGTATATTGTTTCAAAATTTTGTTAAGATTTTATTTGCTGTTTGGTAATAAAACTTGTTGTCACAAGACCAATGACATTTTTTAGTCGCAGTTAAGCTCTACAATATTTAAATGAAATGTTACAAGTTTGGTAAAGGTTTCTGACAAGAAAACTGTGTTGGAGTTGATTTTTTTAGTCGAGCTTTTTTGTTTTAATGTTTTAAATATTTGAATGTATGTCTATGTGCATATATATATATATATATATATATATATATATATATATATATATATATATATATATATATATATATATATATATATATATATATATATATATATATATATACGAAACTTCCCCATGGTCCCAATTTGCAATCGAAGAAGTATTTAGTGAGTGCTTTAATTGAGAAAAGAGTAACTTTATCAACATGATTCTCTACATATCGCCGCACGTTCATCAGAAAGAACAACCTCAACCATAAGAGAAAAGCGCTTTATGGTAGCAGCAGACCTGATGCACTGTGAACCACCAACAAAGCGTCGTTACACAGCTGTTGACATGGCGACAATTGCAAACATCGCTGGACCAAGTGGAATGAGGAATATCACAGTCAATATATCACAGAAAGATGGGTCTAACGCTGGACTGGCAACAACAAATCAATCAGCTGTGAATAACATTGTAGTGCTTGTGACTGTGAAGTTCCTGCCAACATGGATGCTAGACATATCAATAGTATCAAGCACAAAGCTCGATTTTGGAAGCTTTTATCTGACGGCGTCCATGTTTGCAGAAGCATATTAAAAGACAGAATAGTAAGTTATCACATTACTTCTGACTATACAGGACTAAATATAATTAATTATATGAATAGTGTTAAGGATAAATCTATTGATATGCTTAAAAATGAACTTCTTAAACCATCTCATTTAAATGTAATTTTGAATTATTTTGATTATGTATTTTAGCCCCTCGTAATATAAGGAAAATTAAATCTCATAATACATCTAATAAAATAGCAACAGTTTCATCTGATTTGGAAAAGTTGTTCAACGATTTTACTACCACCAGCTGATTTTACAAAAAGATATTGAGATTAGGCGCTGGGAAAAATGTTATATTTAGAAATTAATATTTATAAGTATAATTCTTTAAGAGCTGCTTCTTACTTACCATTACCACATGAAAGCGCATTAAGAAATCTGTAATTAATATTAAAAATAATGATGCATATTGTTTTGCTTGGTCAGTACTGGCTGCCATTTACAAACCAACTGATTCAGTTTCTTTGCCAAGTCCCTACCCGTATTTTAGGAATACCTGTATTAATTTCACTGGTTATCATTTCCTGTCGCATTAAAATCAGTTCCTAAATTTGAAAAAAAATGTATATGAATGTTCACAGTTAGGAAACATTTTTTTCAAAATAACGTCTATCGATATCCAGTTACAGGTCCTCTCCATTATACACAACAAAGTAATCCATCAACATAAACTTAATGTTACTTGATAATTGAGAGGGAAATTATCACCACCGTCTTGTAAATATTTTTTCTAGGCTACTTTCCTCAGATAATGAAGAACCCTTGAGCGAAGAATTTTTGCTATGGTTGTTTACAGTATTTTGATTGCAGAGAAAAGCTACTTCGACATGCTAAAAATGATTACAGCTTTGTGATTGCAAAAATAGTTAGATAAGTTAGGTCATACGGTTCTAGGGAATATTTGAAAATTAGAAACTTTTCAAACGCAGCTGAGATTACATTTGTGTGTTTATGCAGACCTTGAAAGCATTTTAGATCCTGTAGAAGATAATACCGATATTAATAACCAAGAAACTTGCACTGTTAAGAAATATAAGCATATACCTTATTCTTTCACATATTCATTTAATGACGAATTATCAAAATTAGTTTTGGATAGAAATAAGGATGCTCCAGAGGTTTTCATTTCTCGATTAGAAACTTATTCAGGAGATATTTATTATAAGTTTTTAAAACCGATAACTAAAATAAAACCTTTAATCTCTCAACAACAAAAATATTTGAATAAAGCAACCCTCTGCTATATTTTGTGAAACGCGATGTACAGACTCAGATGTGAAAGTAAAAGATCACTGTCACATAATGGGAAACTTCTGAGGTGCGGATACAACACCTGTAACCTCAGTTTCAAAACCGCAAATACCTTGTTTTTTTTCATAACTTAAACAAATTGTTCATTTATTTATTAAGATAATACAAAGACTATAGCCTATATTGTAGAACAAAAAGTGCAACACTCAAAACTAAAATGAAATATCCAGAACATGTATAATAAATGACAAATTTAATTGTTGACATGAACATCCAATCTTCTCTTGAATATACTGATATTTGAAGCAGCGACGATACTTTAGGCAAACTGTTCCACTCATCAAATGCACGAATTGAAAATAAATTGAATTTGTTTGTGGTGCAGAAAGGTTCCTTCTTCAATCTGAAAGAATGTCCCCTCAGTCTAGAATCATCACTAAGAAGCACCAAGGCTTCACATGGAGGTGGACACAGACCAGGGGTCACTTTGTACAAATAAATCAGGTCACATCTTAATCGCCTATCCTGCAAGGTTGTCAGTCTGAGGCACTTAAGGCATTCTTCATAGGTTTGGTGTCGAAGCTGCAGAGGCAATCCGGATGCTGCATGTTGGGTTTTCTCCAACAATTTGCAGTCTTTGACAAGTACAAGTGACCATGCAGCGATTCCATACTCCAAATGTGGTCGAATGTATGCTGTATAAAGTTTTCTGGCAAGAGCAGGAGTTCTCTTCAACAAATACATTATCCTGTTGGCTTTCTTAGCCGCCGAGACAGCCTCTCGGCTGACCAGGACAAATCTGATGTTACAATGACTCCAAGGTTAGTTTGACGCTCTACAGATATAATCTGCTTATTTTCCAAAAAATAAACTTGGCGAGCGTTGTGGCCGAGGTGAATAACAATACACTTATCATAGTTAAGCGGTTTATTCCACGCCGAACACCAAGACACTACCATGTTTAGTTCCGTCTAAAGGCTGTTATTAGTCAATAGAGGGCATCCATATATTTTGCAGTCATCCATATAAGCAGTATGCGGAGAAGTGAGGCAACATATTAGATCTGCTGTATAGACCAAGAACAGGACAGGACCAAGAACAGATCAATGGGGCACACCCCGCTACCAGCAGGAGTTGATCTGGAGAATAATGAACCGACTCATACTGAGCAACTTCTGCCAGTTAGAAAGCTCTGGATCCACAACAATAGTTTTCCCCTAATACCAATGTGTTCTAGCTTCAGTTACAATAGGTTATGTGGCACCTTATCAAAAGCTTTGCTAAAATCTAGGTAAAGGAGATCCACAGGTAACTTCTGAATGAGCAACGGAGTCCACTCATTAGCAGATCTGCCAGGAAGGAAGCCATGCTGTGTGTCTGTTATTATGCGATTATCAATGAGAAAGGGAAGAGGATATTTTACCATGATGTGTTCCATTACTCTGCATGCAATACATGTAAGGCTGATTGGTCTGTATTTATTTGGATCTGTTTTGTCCCCTTTTTTAAATATAGCTGTCACATTATGATGCACATATTTTTGTGAAACAATTCGCCATAAATCAAGAAGTGACTGTAATTCCTCGAACATTTAAAAAATATATTCCTTTTGCGAAAAAACTTCCAGTTGATAAAAATACTAGTAAATATGGCATAATAAAAACAATTTTTTTTCAAAAGAAATTTTTAGACTAGTATAAATTTTTATCTGCTTCATTACATGAATTGTTTTTAAACTTAGAATCGTGCCAATGCTGTGAAGTTAAAATATTATTTTCTGATGATCAAAAATTCTCTAATATGAGGCTATTAACAGATAAATAACGTATTCGAGGTGGCGTGGGTACTTGAATTTGACAAAAAGCTATTGCCAACAATAAATCTCTACCAAATTATGACTCCTCAAAGCCAAATTTGTTTATTATGAACCTTGTAAGGTAGCGGGTACCTGAACGTTCCTGCGGGCTTCACGGCAGGTACCAATAGCGACAGGCAGTCGAGAAGAGAGAAATACGTTGAACAGCTTACATGAAAATGACAATCTTTAAATTAAGAGTGTGTGTCATCCCCTCTCGCGTTCCGCGTTATATTATTATAATAGTTGTTTTATGTTAATATCATTCTTTAAAATTGACATGTTATGCTAATTAATCATTTTATTTGTTATATTAAACTATTAAGGTTAAGCATTGTTGGTGAATTAACCGAACCTAATGCCTATCTGCCAAACCAAACATATAACAATGTTAAAATAGGTTCTTTACGCATAATAGATAACAAAGGCGCTTGACAAATTAGAAAATCTTCAACTTTCCCGTATGTTACGTAATTATGGAGATGTATTCATTTCTAATGTCCTTTTGCAGAACACTGCATTGTGCTGACCGATAATGTTCCCGTTGTCGTACCTCCTTAGCGCATTTCGGAACTGATGTACATTTGGTTGTTCAGTCAAATATCTTGGCTACTTCCGAAGACCTGAGACGAGATCCATCCAAGATTGCAGCCCTTAAGAAAATGCCAGAACCAAAGAATGCCATTAGGTAATCCGTCACTTGGGGCTGACAGTCGTCTTCGGTGGTGGGTGGTGGAGTCGGGATCGAGTGTGTTGATCATGTGGTCACCTGGGGCAGGCAGGGAGTGGAGGTAAAGTGTTTGACCAACCAAAAGCCAGTATTCAGACGGCGGTAGTATTAAATCTAGTAACATTTTTAGTAACATTTCTGGGGAATTTCGAAAGAGATAGATAGATAGATATAGGATGTGTGAGTTAGAATAAGAAAACCAAAAAGTTATTTGCCTGTTACAACAGTAAGTTAGAGGAGCATTTCCGGCCATCCAAATGTTCCAGCAGAAGCAGATGTGCCGGATGTAAGATCTCAATTAACACCATAAACTACTAAATATTTAATAAAAAATTGGTTGAATGTAAACTGAAAATCGATATTTGGTATGTTTGCAAATATTTGATATTAAATTTGGCTTGTTGGATATCCAATGAGTTCTATGAAAAATGCAGGAAATTATTTTTAATTTCTACATAAGTGCATTTAATCAGAAGTATAGTCAATCTTCAAGAAATTACAAGAACATTAAAAACAAACATCTTGATACCGAAGTGATCTTAAACATGTTGTTTGATCCAAATCCTGTGAATCTCCAATAGAATAAAGACAGAACTGACACAACTTAAGCAAATAGAAATGGGTTTCGTCCCTTCTCGCATTTCACGCATTTCTTTTCTGTAATATTATTCCTTAGAATTCACACATTCATATGTTTTCGGAGCATGACACCTCCATGGTAGGGACCCGACGAAACAAGTCCAAATGCTATTAGGAAGTACGCTGACCAGAGTAGAAAAGACGTCATGGCTTCCAAGGTTGGAGAGAAGGTTATGGTAGCAGTCCATACCCCAAGCAGATCTGAGAATGCTTTCACGTCTAAAGTTGAACCGAAGAGGGATGGACCCTACTTGATCCATCGAGTTGTCACCCCCAACAAGCTTCAAGGTGACTAGAGTCAGCGATCCAGCTATCCCACTCGAAAGTATCACATTTCTGCATTGTCTCCCCATAAAAACGGACATAACGTTCCACCACGACCCCTAAGGCGTCGTGGACGACCTTCCTCAGGCAAGAAAACTTCAGCCCAGCCAGATCTCATCAGGCTGTTCCCAGCAAAGAATATAACCTCCGCAGTACCAGAACCCACTACTTTAGTTTTATATCTTGCCTGAGACGGGTACCTGAACCGGGTCGCGACAGGTACCAATATCGGCCAGCAGTCGAGAAGAAAGAAATACTTCATGAAAATGACAATCTTTAAATTAAGAGTGCTTGTCGTCCCCTCTCGCCTTCCACGAGACATTATTACTACAATATGTAATTGTTCTATGTTAATAATATTATTTAAAATTCGTACGTTATGCTAATTAAGCAAATTATTTCTTACATTAAACTATTGAGGCTTGCCATTGTTGGTGAATTAACCGAACCCAAGTGATTTTACGAGCATGTACGCATTTCTCATGTTAAAGGGTCTTCCAAAAGGGAATTTTCATGGGCTCTTGAATGAGAAGATCCAGTCTTTACACAACACTGTTTGAAATACTCCAGACGATGCAGAGACTGACTACGTTGTGGAAGCTGAACCGGAGTACCCTACATATTTACATGACTATCATAATGACCTACCGTAAAGAAAAATATATTTCACACTATAGAAATTTAAAACAGTGCCTTAAGTATCGTCTTATATTAACTCCTAGGAGTAAAAAATAATAACTGGATTAATAGTGAAATTATCTTGTTAATAAAAGAAGGAGATAAGTTATATATATTTTTTTAATCCAAATAATGGGCATGTAGCAAGCAAATTGAAAAAAATTAAGACTAAGTGCAATAATATGAGGAAATCTTTGAATAAAAAATTTGTTCAAAATAAATTGGAGGGTACAATTGGAGATGAACGAAAAACATTGCAAATAACAAACCATGTTTTAACAAATAAATTTACTAATGAAAATAATAAGAAACTTGAATATTTATCAATCGATGGTAACAAAATCTCTGATGATCAAGAAATGGCCGATAAGTTAAATGACTATTTTATAGATGTGGGGTACAAGATTGACCTTGAAGTTGAAAAGGATAAAACTGGTAAAAATGTACAATTTGATAATCAGGCCGAAGAAAAAAATATATATCTTAAACCTAGTGGTGAGGAAGAAATCCTTAGAATTATAGATGACCTAAATGATAATACAGCTCATGGGATAATATTACTACAAGAGATTTAAAATGTACTTTAGAATTTACATTGCCAACCAATTATTGAATTTATTAATGACATGTTAGAAAGTGGTGATTATCCAGAAGTATTGAAGCAAACGCTGGTAACAAAGATTCACAAATCAGGAGATAACCATGACCCTGGAAATAAAAGACCTATATCTCTAATTATAATTTATTCAAAAATATTGGAAAGGGTCTTGAAGTCTAGAATAGTTGATTTTGTGACTAAAACATTTAAAATTGATGAGCATCAGTTTGGATTTCAAAAAAGTAGTAGTACACAAATGGCAGCTATTGAAGTCATGAGTTTATTACTACAAATCTTGACCAGAATAAATATGTGCTGCCAATGTTTGTAAATTGAAAAAAAGGATTTGACACAGTTAATCATGGCATTCTATAAAACACACTGTATAATATGGGAATATGTGGCATTGCACATAAACTTATATCTAGTTATCTATTTGGCAGAAGGCAAACAATTGTTGTGGGTAGTAAAAGAAGCACCTCAAAAATTGTAAAAACAGGTGTCCCACTGGGATCTGTACTTGGACCAATTTTGTATTTGTTGTATGTGCAGAATCTATCATTAGCAAAATTAAAGGCTACATACATAACTGTCACAGATGACACAGTGCTGTTGTATTCGCATGACTTCCAAAATTCATTGGAAAAAATAGTCAATGATCACTTGGATACATATTACAGGTGGTTATTAAGTAATAACTTGAAAATAAACTTTGATAAAACAGTGTACATAATGTTTGCACAAAAAGGTAAATACATAAAAGATATGAATATTTATATAAACACTCAAAAAGTTAAACATGTAAATAACTATAAGTACCTTGGATTAACAATAGACAAAAGTTGAATTTTGGCGAACACTTAAATAATGGAAGGAAAAACATATCTAGTCTGACAGGAGCCTTTAGAAGGTATGAATATTATTTAACAAAGAGATTGAAGAGACTAATATATAATGCATTAATAGAACCACATATGAGATATATGATGGTTGTTTGGGCTTCAACGCCAAAGTAAAGTAAAATGAAAACGTATATTAAAGTGGCAAGGAGTGGTGAAATACATATGTATTCAACAAGGCAGCGGGCAGACCCACATGTAGTAGCATCAAGAACAAATATAAAACTCAACAGTGTGATTACGAGGAGCATAAGATCATTTAAAACTATTCTAGAAGAACTCAGAAGCATATATCAGATGCAAAGATTCACAATGAACCTAAAAAGACATTTATTAAATGGACAAAAAGCTTCCAGTTATAGAATATATAGTTTCTAAAGTACCTACTTGACATTGATATAGCTTAAGTTTAGTTAAGTTAACCTCAAAATATTGAAAAAAACATCTTCTCAATCAGCGTGACTTAAGCGATACATCGAGTTAAATACAAAGTTGCAAAATTCTGCAGAAAATGACTTTGACACTGTGGTTTTAAATTGAAAATAAATTGCAAATTTGGAAGAACGATGGAGAGTGTTGAAAACCATGTAAATATCAAACTTGCAAAACAGTTTGGAAAAAATATCAACAAATTGATGCTGAAAGTTATATAAGTAGATAACATTTTTATGGACTAGCAGGTGTTGAACCTGCACACACATTTCCATCAGCATGTGCCTACTTCCAAACAAAGAATCAATTTTTTCTAATTAGTTCCTAGCTAATGCAACACTCATGTTGAATATAGCAAACCTATCTATGTTGGATTTTCAATACTAGTTATATCAAAAACTGTAATTTATAGATTTTTTATGGGTTTTTTAAATGTATATCTGTTATATCCTGACACGAATTCTTTAATAATTTAGGTTAAAACTGAAAATTTTTATGAGTTGATAAAACAGCACTTTGATAATAATGATACGTCTACTTATGATCTAAATAATATACACGACAAACCGAAAATATTTTCAGTTATAGGAGAAATAAAAGATGAATATGTCAGGAAAATTTTAGAATCATATTATGATACTTCTGCAAAAGCATATTGTATAAACTCCAAAGATGAAATTTTTAAAAAGGCAAAAGGAATAAATTAGGGCAGCGTTAAAAAGTAGTAGAACTTAAACATTATAAAGTAATTAATTCTGGATGGAGAATGTTTAACTATATATTGTCTCATGTATGTCTTTAAGTCGGAATCCCATCAGATTTTTACCAACCTTATATGCAAAATCGCTTATAGATATACCATTGGCAAGTCTATCAGCTGACTAATGATTAGACCGGCATATTCAATTAATGAAAGAGGTCTCTGAAAGTGATATTTAACAATACATAGTTTTTATGGTGGGAGTAAAATATATAAGTAGCATTTATTGATAGCTCGCCAGTTGGTTTAACTCTAAACACGAGTCAATACTTATATTAAAACTACAAAAGTTGGTAGCTAGTGGGTCCCATCCCTGAAGCCAGTAATTGACACACACACACACAAATATATATATATATATATATATATATATATATATATATATATATATATATATATATATATATACTCTCGGTTAAGTGGTGAAACACAAACAATTTGTAAACGTACTTTATGATATATAATTACTAGAAATGCATGTGAAGAGAAAGGGTCATTGTAGTATGTGAAAACGAACCTGTGATGAGCACTGATAAGTACACTTAGAGAACCCAAATCACTACAACACATATTTTAAAGACGCTACAACCGTTTCGCTGACAACCTCAGCATCATCAGAGGATGAAAAATTTTGAAAGGTCATTATAGGTATAAAAATAATAATAATAATGATTTATTAACAGCTATACAGCCAAGTCCGCAAAAAACAGCAACAACGAATTACAATTAATAACAGTATTACTGTATAAACACATAATATACCACTAATATAATTAGTATAAACAAAATATAGAATATATACATACACAAAATACAAATCAAAAAGAAAATTTAAATAGTATCAGCAAAATACTCTTCTACTGTGTAATGCACTTTGGACATCAACTTCTTTTTTACCAAGGCCTTAAAGGGATTCTTTCCATTTCTTTATCAATTGTTAAATGGTTATACAACTTTACTACAGAATAGTTTATTTCATCCTGAGTTCTCTTTAGTCTGTGGTAGGGTATAATATAATTACTTTGATGTCTTGTATTGTAAGTATGGATATCTTCGTTTTTCATAAATTTAATCTTGTTATGTACATATGTGACACAAGCAAGTATTTATACTGATATTATTATATATATTATTTTTAACACTTTTTGGGCTTCAGGTGAATATCCCCAAATTATTATGCCGTAGCTACCTATGCTGTGAAAGCAACCATAGTTAGTTAGCCTGGCTACGTCATCACCAGTGATCTGTTTTATTCTTCGAATTAGGTAGGTAGCTTTAGCTTATTTGCTTAACAGATTTTCTACCAGAGTCATCCATGGCATATCTTCTCAGAGTGTAATGCCCAGAAATTTTACTTTCTTCACCTCTGATGTATGGTTGTGAATGTAAGAACTTGTGTCTTATTTGTATTAATTGTTAGTTCATTTCATTTGATTTAAACCAATATTCTTCCTGTGATGTCATAGTCTCAGTAATGCTGCAATTTACAGCATTATTTATAAACATCTGCATAAAGGCAAGTGCTAGTAGCCGTTATGTTGTCTGGTAAATCATTTAGGTAAATTATAAAAAGAAGTGGTCCGATTATTTAACCTTGAGGCATTCCCATAATAAAGCGTTCGCCATTCTGACACCATTCCATTAATTTTTCCTTTTGCTTTCTACTTGAGAGATATGAACTTAATATGTCATAAGCTTTCCCTCTGATCCATAAAAGTGTAATTTTTCGAACAGTATCTTGTGTGAAACTGTGTCAATCGCTTTACTTAAATCACAAAAGCTAGCTTGTGACAGCTGCTTTTTGTCAAATGCTTACATTGTAGTTTCAACCACCTTTATAATCGCATTGGTCGTGCTGCTGTTATTTTTGTATCCATGCTGAAATTTACTTATTGCAGCGTTCTTATTCATAAATGAAATAAATCTGTTTTTGATCAGTGTTTCAAATAGTTGACAATTTAAGTGACATTGATAATGGTCTATAATTTATTGGTTTCTTTGTGTCTCCCTTCTTATGGACAGCCACCACATCTGTTAACTTTAATATTTTTTTCTGGAAAGTACCCTTCTTGAAGACACCTGTGTATAACTACTGTCAGTGGTGTAACAATGTATACAATTATATTCTTCAATGGCTCTACTTTAAGTCGGTAAATATCTCTGTAGGATTTATTTTTTTAAATAATTGTGGCAGATATAATTTCTTCATCAAAAGGTTTGATGAAAATTGAACGTGGATACGTTTTATGTTTCTATGGTTTTTTGCAGGATTGCTGGGTGGCGTCACTTTGCTTAATCTGATTTCCAACTTGAACAAAATAAATATTTAATTGGTCAGGTACTCAAATGGGGGGAATTTACTACCTTCCATGGTGCCTTTTGTTTGTTCTTAGATGTATTTATGCAGTTTATAACTTTTTCTTGTTTAGTTTTCCTGATGGCATCGTCGTATTTTTGTTTTAGACACTCGTACGTTTGCCATGATTCTTCATTTTTAACGTCGGCTATTGTATAGAATGCATGTGTGTTCCTCATCTTCAATAAATTCTAACAAAGTTGTTATTTTTGCCGATTTTTATCCATTTCAGGCATTATTTGATCTAATAAGGCCAGTGAGTGATTATGAAATATAGAATACATGGTTTCAGCAGTTTCATAGTTTATTATTTTAATCCAATTGGTTTTTTCAAAGCCAATCGGAAGGTAAGTATTCTGCAAGTTTATGCGTCTCTTTTTATTAAATAAACTTTTTGGTTTTGATTTCAAATGAAAAACTTACTATTTGACAATGATGGTCAGATATGTGCAGCTAAATTACTTTTTAATAGTTTTTGTAACTCTTGATGGTTCTTTAATGATGTAAAACATACCATCAATTCTAATACTGATGTTGGTCAGTTTATTTTGAATGAAGTGTCTACAACAGCGAATTGGAAAAATGTTAGTTCAGTTATGGAACTGGTATATCAGTACCCAAATGTAAAAGTATTTAACAGATACAATTCGTTTTCCTCTTACAATTAACACTAAATATGAAGAAGGGCATTACTTTTAATAAGTCACACACTCAAATAAAGTTTAGGCTAGTTTGGAAATTTGCACATCGTCAAGCAAGGTTTGGTAAATGGAAGCAATATGCAAGGGATCATGATTAATTTCTTCATCAAATAAACAGAACTGCTAACACCATGAACTATATTTTTAATAAAAGTCGGAGATTACAGGTTTATGAAGAACGTTTCTTAACTTTTATATATTGATTGCTGTTTTTTAACTTTGATTTGTATACATGAATTATTTTTTTATTGAGAGGTATTTTAAAGTTATTGTCTTGTTAAAATTAATATATTGTGTAAAATTAGTGTGTTGTGTAAAAAACTAATAAACATATGTTTGAATAAAATGTTTTGTTATTTAAGACATATGTAGGTATATATTTCAAACGTAATTACATTACATTAGAAAATCATAAGACAAGTAAAAGTATATACCTAATTAAACATACTATATACATCCCACTGAGCAAGGTAATATTGCACCAGCATATTTTCCAAAGAAAGTGTAAGTTTGATAGATTACTTACAGAAAACCTCCTGCAAGTTTGCTGCAAATAGCAAATCTTCCCCCCAGTTGCATTACAAATGCAAGTGTTTCTTTTGTAACCTTACTGCAAGTTTGCTGTAGTGAGCTGTTACAAACTTTCTTCATATTTACAGCAACTTTAAATTTTAACAGGGCCTAGCAAAGTTGTAAAATTTAAACTTACATTTGCAACGTATCTGCAATTATGTATGTATGTATATATATATATATATATATATATATATATATATATATATATATATATATATATATATATATATATATATATAGTGCATCTAAGTGAAGATTGGAACCTGTGATAAGCACTGATACGTACACTTGGAGAACCCAAATTGCCACAACACATCTTTTTAAAGACCTGGCGACCGTTTACTAACAAAGTTGGCGTCATCAGAGGATGAAAAATTCTCATTAATTTTCATCCTCCGATGACGCCCACTTTGTTAGTGATACGATCGTCAGGTCTTTAAAAAGATGTTGTGGTGAGCTGCGTTCTCCAAGTGTACTTCTACAGTGCAAGTTTATAACTTTGAAATAATTTCAATTAATCTACTACTTACAGCTTTGTTTCAATATGCTTCAAGGGGTAGTATTTTCAGTTACAATCTTTAAAAAATATATATATATTATATAATTTCTGCCAAATGTCATTGATAATTTTTATAAATGACAATCCTAGACTTTTTGTTGACTATTTTTACGGTACACGTCACGCAATAAAAATTCTGGACGCAGCAAGTGCGTTATGGTAGTGAATTTTCATAAAAATGTTTTTAATAACAAATATGTGTTTTTTTAAGAAAGCAGGCATCAAATTTGGTTACCAGTATAACTTATATAGTAAAAACAATGTGGCATGTTTCATCAAAATAACTTTATTGTGTGAAAATGTACAAAATTTTCCAAAAGTAAACTTAAAGTGTTCCCGAAAAAACACGTTTCTTGGTCAACTTTATAGCTTAATTGAGCTGTTCAACATTTGATCAAAATTCGCTACCATAACGCACTTGCTGCGTCCAGAATTTCTTTTCTTACAAACATGCATTATATTTCGATGGAAAATGCAAAAATGCAATAACATAAGGCGTGTTTGATTAAAAAAAAAAAGGAAATTTGTATCACCAACGACTTATGGGCCATCCTGTGATTGTAGAAATATTATTCTAAGATGTAGCTCAAGACACCGTATAATTAATATATACAAAAATTTTTCATATCTTATATAATAACGGATATATTGAGCTTTATTGATTTTTTACGAAAATTCGACAAAAATTATATACCATTAAACGATAAACTCTATAGCTAAGGCTACTGCCAAGCATCAGAGAAAGGGTCTATTTGAAATGAATTTTCTGCAAATATTTTAGTAAAATGAAGGACAATGACGGTTGAAACTAAGACTTTGTAAAACGTCCTTCTTGAGACATTTTATTTCTATAGCCCGTATTAGATTCAAGTTACTTGCCTAAATGTTGTCAATTTTGACATTTTAAATCGCCACTTTGACGTTTTGAGGAAAACCCCAATTTATTTTTCTTTAAATGACTATAACTTTTTTGTCTTTTGAGCTACATAGCTAAATTTTGGTAGGTAACTTACTTATAAACTTATAAGGATATATACCTGCGTACTGGTTGCCCTTACTTTGTTAATTCGGGAGATATAATTTTTTTTTCGAAAGAAAACACAAAATTTTCAGGGAAAACCTGGGCAGATTTTCCTGGCTAACGAACTCATCCAAGCCATTTGAAAAACGAATTTTTTCACCAAATTTAATCAAAATCGGCCCATTATTTTTTGAGTTATCGGTGTGATATATATATATATATATATATATATATATATATATATATATATATATATATATATATATATATATATATATATATATATATATATATATATATATATATATATATAAACATATAAAAATTGAAACTGACCCCGGATATGTTTTCTGGGGGGCCTAATTAGCGCTCATTTGAAGAAATTTTTTCAAAATTCAAAAGTCGGGATCTCCTCATTAGTGAATTTTTTTTAAAAAAATTCACGAAAAAACACCAAATTTCAAATTTTTATTATAAACCTTAAGTTGAAAACTTTTAAAAAAATTAGTGGAGACTAAAAGTTACCCCAAAGTAACAGGAAATGTTCAAAATGAGTTCCAATTATTCATCCGATGACTTCAAATATGGGACATACTGTATATTTTTTTAAAGACTGCAACTTGAAACACTAATCAATGTATCCAAGCAGTTTAATATATTATTAACCATATATCAAAAAAGTTCGGGATGGAGCAAGTGCGTTATGGCAGTGAATTCATAAGAATAATATATTAATGAGTTAGCTTTATATTAAAAGTTATAAAAAATTACTTTATTTAATTGTGAACACTACAAATAAGTAAAGAAGAGCAAGCAAAACCATGATCTCTAATATAAATATTTATACAGTAATTTGTATACAAAACTCAAACAAACAAATTGATAAATGGGAAAAATACTCAACAAAAAATACACTAGAAAGCTGAAAATAAAAAAAATTCCTGTGGTTCATGCATGGAGGGTGATTGTATGCATGCAGAAGGGGAAGAGGAACCCCCAGGATAAAGAGGGTTTCTACCCCTCACCCCAAAACACAGGGGGTTGCCCCTCTCCTTGTGCATGCATACAATCACCTTCAAAGCATTAAGCACAAGAAAAATTTCTTGGGAACAACCAAGAAAGCTATGGGACCTGGGGCGAATATGGCTGTTGTGCAGGGTAGACAGGGTTTAAAGGAAGTATTGCTGCAAAATGTGAAAAACACATATTTTCAAAGTCCAGCTAAGTGTTTTTTTATAGCATATTCCGTTTATATTTCCTCCACGCCCAGCACCCCTATTCATTCTTGGTCCCTTAACTTTCTTGGGGGTTGTTTGCAACAAATTTGTCTTTGTGGCTTGTGCGTCCAAGGGGGGTTCTAAACATGTTTCGGAAAAAAATTTCTAAAACCTTCCATGCAGTAAACTGCAAATTTACCGAAATTACATTTCACTTCATTGTCTATGCGTTTTTCACTTTTTTTATACGACATATAAGCACAAGATAAAGTATTAAAGTATAATTGGGGGGGGGGGGGGTCCTAATTAACATTGTGCCAACAATTGAAAAGTAGAGAATTTATTTAGAGCATATTAACAGTCATAAACTTGATTTCATCATGATGTCACAGTAGTATTCTGATCATAAAAAATTACTTCTGACTGTAAGCACACAAAAATTAATAAAATACATTTATAAAATCTAATAAAAACAACAGTTTTGAGATGTGATGAAATGTCAAACTCACTGTACTATCTTTATCTTGACGTTTGTATTCAAAATTGTATATTATGTGCCTGCAGAAGCCTTGCTTTTATGTATAATACGATGTATAATTTATTTGCAAATAATATATTACCATAGTACTTACCCCATATCGCATGCACGTGACAGTGCAAAAATAGGTAGCCGCATTATCATATCTCTCTAGTAATTGTATCACGTCTACAACCTAAATTTGCGTCTAAATTTCCGATTTCTTTATGGCATCTGTTTCTACTGACCAAAATTGGAAATTTGGATTAGTAAAAACAGACTTCATAAACAAAGAAGAAGAAGGGGAATAAGAAGAAGAAGAACAAAGTTGTCAGATAGAATAAATTAGGATTGGAGCGATACGTTAAAAATTCGAAAATTGCAGGTATTAAATACAGCTATGGATAACGGTATTTTTTAACTAACTGATGAAATTAAATTTTATAAAATATTTTCTTTATGTTCACAAGTTGTGAAAATTTGAGATAAAAGACATGAAAGGTTTAACCACATGAAATTTCTGAAGATCTGACAACCCCGGTTAGAAACAACTAGATTTTGACATCTTGCAATGATTGTAACTTCTATTGTTTAGATTTTTATCTACGATTTATCTAAATAGTATAGCAGTACAGGTCATGTCTTCTGTCTTTGTCCAACATTGTAGACATTGCATTACAGAATTTGAAGTGATGTCGAGGATTATTTTAATATTAATTTCGAAAAACCTTATTGTTCTTTGATCAAAAGACTTTAAAATTGGTACACAACCACGTCTATTTATGTTCTTTTAAGCTGTAAATTTTCGTTTCAATCACTTAAACAATTTGAAAGATGTTGCGTTTTAAAAAATATGTTTTAATTTTTTGTTAAGAAAAATTGGGCGCTAAGATCTGATCAACGAACTCATCCAAGCCATTAACAAAATGAAGGTAAATCCCAAATTTAGTCCAAATCAGTAAAGTATTTTTTGAGTTATCGGTTTGACACACACACACGCATATATATATATATATATATATATATATATATATATATATATATATATATATATATATATATATATATATATATATATATATATATTAAGGAAGCATTTCTACTAAATCAGCCTGAAATAAATCATTTAATCCTTTAACTATTACATGACGTCTTCTATCTTGTTGGTGAAGTTCTTCTACCACTACTTTTAAATTGGTAGCAGCCATTTTAGACGTAGTTCTATAGTGCAAGTGAACACCGTGCTGTTTGGAGGATGTTCAAAATGAAATTTGCTTCCTGGTTTTATCTTCACACCAGCTAATTTTTTAACTGATATTTTTGTATTATTTAGAAATATAATCACTTCAGTTGGCGGATTTACCTAAACTTTTTCAATTTCCGCAGCGTAGTTAAACAATAATCCATAGCAATGAGTAGTTAAGAACAGTTTATAATTTTTTTATCCATTGATTCATATCGACTACATAGTAAAATTATTGTTTGCTGCAGTTTAGTTTTTAGCATATTAGCATTTCTATGTATTAACCTACCAAATTTGTCTAACAATGTGGTTGAAAGTTAGTATAATTAGAATGCCATTCCATTAATTAGAATGCCAGCATACCTGGCAATTTCTGTTTGATATGATTAGTCAATACAGTAAAATGTTATTCAGCAACTTATTATCTTCTTCTATTTTCATTATAACCCAACTGCAAAATTCGATTCTTCGTAAATGGTCACCATCATGTAAATAGTAGGTTAAACAATATCTCTATGTGTGTAACTTGTATTTTCGAACTATGCGATCAATACTAATTAGTATGAGATATGTCAAAATACATTTCCAATTCTGGTGTGGGGTCGCCAATGTAGTTTCATCAATAAACAACAAAATGTTTAATAAAATTTCCTTTTATACCCAATCTGTTGCTGGTTCGGCTTTTTTAAATCATTTTTTAAAGATCCATAATTAATTATATTATTGCATACTACCCTTTACAATATTTTTCTCGAAGGTCTTTTCCTATCGGAATCTCTCAGTAAGTAAATTAGCTGCTGCAGCAGCATTTTGCCAACATTCACCCTAGATCAAAATTAAATTTATAAAACATATGTGCAGTCTATTATGCACAATAAATGTGTGAATAATGTAGTAATATTTTTAAAGACGCATTTTCGACATTATTTAAGTTAATGAACTAATTAAGTAATTATATAATTAGGTATTAACCAACTCAAAATTATAATAAAATACATCCCAACTGGTGACAAGTTAATTCTCTTGTTAATTTATTTTGGTACATTAGCCATTAGCTGAGCCTGCTTGAAAGTTCCATTTATCCATTTTTTGACGTTTATTTCTTTACTGAGTGAGAAATGTTTGTCACACATAATACCTGAAGCCTGTCTAAAATTTAATCCGCTTCTGCATGGTGTAAAATATGTAGAGCGTTCCATTAAAAAAACGCAACTTATTTTGTTTTTTCTCTTTTTTAGAATTTTGGGTTTTGTGGTTAAAAATAAGTGAAACATGCGAAAAGTATTTTCGAGTATAAACGAGAATCAGGCGGTAACCATAATAGCAGTTGTTATGAGTGTATATATTTTGAAAATGGGATTTTACAATTAATTTGGTTTTGAGTTGATCTTATATAGATGTTCCATACTGGCGGCAATGAGTCGTCTTTCAGTGTTCCTGTTATATACATCTCTTATGACATTTATGCTTTTGAGATATTGTCTACTTGTCACAGATCTGGTGAGATTACTCAGTATAAACTATACTTGCACAATTGCAGTATAATTTCAATTTCATTTTGTTGTCGTTTATACTTTACATAGATCATAGTTAGGTCTTTCATATATTCTTTCAGGTTTCCCAATTTATGATATGGTCTACCATGATTAGATAGAAATAATGCATTGCTTGATGTTAAAAAATAATCTTTATTCTCAAGTAAAGTGTTATGTTGTTCAGGGCTCTCTATTTGTTGACTAGCTTGACCAGCAACACACAGCTTTTCAAACTACTAATTTATTATAACTAACTATATTCTGACAACAGACACACCAACTATTATTATATTTCTCCATTGCCAAATGTCTATAACTCTGTAAGTCACTTTTCGCCTTCTATTATTGCTTATTCTGCACACCGACTCACATATATACTCGCTTATTTATACTGCCTATGATAGTTCCAGATCTTTCTACATTCTTCTATCTGTCACTTTTAGTTTCCCCTCAAAATATAATTCTAAAGTGTTCGCTGCTTCCAACACAATCTACAAGCTGTAAACATAGAGGTAATAGTGCTGTATGAAGTGGACTCTCATAGAGAAGGATGTAACACTGCTCCCCTCTTGCATTCGACAGTTCCGGTCACATCCTGATATTTCTTGGTATGGCCTTCATCTTGCTCTTGGGGCTTATGTGAATGCGGTAGACAACGTGATTGATCTGTTTGATCGCCTTGTACGGACCGTCCCATGATTTCTGTAGTTTCGGTGACCGTTCCTTACATTGACTGGTATGTAAAACCACCTCAGATCTTCTTTAAAACAAGCCGAATTAGCTCACACGTCAAAGCAGGGCCTCATGCGGTCACTTTCTAGTCGTATATGCATTCTGGCTGCAAAACGGGAGGCCTTCTTTTCTTTATTGTCTGAAAGCTCTCTTCAAGCGATGCATTTATGTTGCACTGGTTCTTCCGCCCGATTTTTCTTATCCTGATGCGCCTACTCAAACAAGGATCTCTGCAGGCCATATACTTCTCGTTGATATCAGCTCTGTATCAACAAATGTGTTGGTTAATCTTTTTCCGGGTTTGCTTCACACCTACATGGCCTATGCACGCTCCGCCTTGTATTTCTCCCATATTATATTTTTCGTTGCTTCTGACTGAATAACTGGGTCGCCTTTTTTTCGCTTATCACTCTTCACTAAAATGACACTTTTATTGCAGACGTTAACGTTGCTATTTTCCTACATGCTGACTTTCCGCACTACTGTCAAACGACATTACTATTTCTTCATCGCCAATAGTCAAGATGTTGATGCCAAGATCAAGTTTAACACACTGACCCAGGAGAATGTCGAAGTCAATTATAATCGGGTCTGATGTGGCGGCTACTATGGCTCTGCTTTACGTTCTATATCCCAATTTGCAGCTAGACGTCAATTTCGCCAAAAGCCTGAATTGCATTTTCTGCTGTACTTACGCCTGAACCTTTTGCATATCCATTAATTATTCCTACACACCGGTGAGTTTACCATGTACAATGTACATCATCACTGGTATCTCTTACTCTGATATCTACGTGCTGGAAGATGTCGTCTTTCACCTGCTTTATTCGTTCGTCTACACTTAAAGTAATTTTCTCAATTCTACATGCTGATTCTTGCAGAATTTTCTTGGTTTGTTTGTCTTATTTTCTCGGTTCTTCACTTGCTTTTTCGTCTCTTTTTCTCAGTTTCTCTCTTGCTTCCTCGTATATTTTTCTCCGTTCCTCCCTTGCTTCTTCATCTCTTCTTATGGCCACACTTTTTCTAACTTATGTTATTTTTGTAATCAATTCAAAAGCTGTGTGTCCAAATTGATTTTTGCGCCACACGTGATATAGACGAAGGTATTCAAAGCTAGTAAAACACTTTATTCTACCTCAAAACACACCCAGTTATAAATTATCTCTGAAACTAATCTTCACGATATTCCAGAAGTTTCTACATTGCTCAACGAATATTCTGAGAAATATATTTGCTATCAGTCTTAAAATCCCACTTCTGACAACAGTTGTTACGTTCTTCGGAGTTCTCTATTTATTGACTAAGAAAGTACAGGGTGTCACTGTTTTGTTGCAATTGCTGGGTATCTCAGTTATTAGTAAATATAAAACCTTGTTGATTTCGCGAACCTCAGCTATTTTTTTGTGAAACGAAGGATGCCGCAAACAAAATTGTCATAGCTCTCTTAGTTTCCAAGCTACAGGGCGATATGGAAAATATTGCATTTTCAGGTACCCCTTGTATTTTAGTTGTCTGACAACTTGTCAAAAAGGTAAAAACCAATCCTGTTAGATCTTTTTACGTAGAATCTAGTGGCGTAGTTACTTTTTTCTAAATATTACTGCTAACAGCCAAAAGCTGCGTTGAAATTTTAGAGGCAGCTATACCTGAATTGCTCGATGATGTTCCTCTAGCGCATGTAAACGAAATTTATTTTTAACAGGACGGAGCTTCTGCACACAATTCTCAAATGGCGAGGTTATTTCTGGAGAATAATTTTCCAAATCAGTGGGCGGGAACCAATGGGCCTATAAGATGGCCCCCTAGGTCCCCAGACTTGTCTATATTGGATTTCCCTCTGTGGGGATATCTGGCGAATAAAATTTACAAAGTTCATTATGATAACATTTATAATTTAGGAAACGTAATAAGAGAAAGTTTTAGCTACTTACCAAATATCTTTTTTTTTTGCTTAATTCCTTAAAACGAATAGGAAAAGTATGTGAAGCGTGCATACAACAAAATGGAAATCATTTTGAACAGTTCTTTTGATTTACTAGATTACTTTAGTGCTTATGTTATGAATTTCAAATTTTGTTTTTGCTGATAGGCTTATTGGATAATAATTATTTATTAATGTTATTTTCTTTTGCTCCATAAATCTAGGTAGGTAGCGCTGTTTTATGGAAAATTAGCAATAGATGTATTGATAAATAGCTGTTATTAAATAATTTTCTCGATTTATTGTTAGCATATAGAAACAAATAAACAACAGTTGTTGCAAATGTTATATATTTTTGAGAAGCTTGTAAAAATGCAAATGAATTTCTTGACAAATATAAGTACAGGCTGTCCCTTAAAAAAAAACCATTGGACAATATTTAAAAAACAGTAATATTTAGAAAAAAACTAACTACGCCACTAGATTCTACGTAAAAAATTCTAAAAAGATTTGTTTTTACCTTTTGTGTGGAGAAGCTCCGTCCTGTTGAAAATTAATTTCGTTTACATGCGCTAGAGGAACGTCATCGAGCAATTCAGGTATAGCTGTCTCTAAAATTTCAACGTAGATTTTGGCTGTTAGCAGTAATATTTAGAAAAAAGTAACTACGCCACTAGATTCTGCGTAAAAAGATCTAACAGGATTGGTTTTTACCTTTTTGACAAGTTGTCAGACAACTGAAATACAAGGGGTGCCTGAAAATGCAATATTTTCAATATCGCCCTGTAGCTCGGAAACTAAGAGGGCCATGAAAATTTTGTTTGCGGCATCTTTCGTTTCACAAAAAAGTAGCTCAGCTTCGCGAAAACCTCAAGGTTATATCATTACTAATAACCGAAATACCCGCCAATTGCTACCAAAATGGGACCCTGTACACTTACTGCCCTATTCTAATTGCATTTCCGCACGTTTACCTTTTTTGAAATGGTTATACTTTTACTCTTCATAAACTCACTGAGCAGTTCTACTAATTTATAACATTTCTCAATCGTTTAACAAGATCTTTTATTTTTCATTACAATTTTTTAAATTTCATTCAGAGATTTCTCTTTTTTTTTCTTGAAATAGGCGGGCACAAATCAACTGGGTTTACTTTTCGTATTTGCCGCATGTATATCCTCTTATTTAAAATTAATTTTCTCTCAGTGATATAACGATAACTCAAAAAATAATGGGCGGATTTTTATTAAATTTGGTGAGTACCGTCCTTTTGCAAGTGGCTTGGATAAGTTAGTGATCCAAAAAAATCAGCTAGTTTTTCCCCGAAAATTTTGTGTTTTCTTTCGAAAAATGTTTATATCTCCGGAAATAACAAAGTTATCACAACCAAATTTAGTACATATGATTTAGATCTGTAGGTTTAAAGACAAAAAGGTATAGGCATTTAAAGAACAATTGCGATTTTCCTCTTAAAACGTCAAAGTCGCGATTTTAAACGTCCAAATTGGCAACATTTAGGCATAGAACGTGAATCGAATACGGGTTATGTAGAAAAAATGTAGTAAGAAGAGTGTTTTGCAAACCCTTAAGTTTCAGCTTCAACCGTAATTGTCATGTTTACTAAAATATTTGCAGAAAATTTATTTCATATAGACCCTTTCACTAATGCTGTGGCAGTAGTTTTAGCTATAGAGCTTATCGTTTAATCGTCTATAATTTTTGGCGAATGTGTGTAGAAAAAATTCGTTAATGAGGAGACCACCACTTTTGAATTTTAAAAAGATTTCTCTAAATGAGCGCAAACTAGGCTCGTTAGAACTGATATCCGGGGTTCCTTTCAGTTTTTATCGGTTGTCATATATAGTGACGCATTTCTACGGTAAAGCTCAATATATCCGTTATTATACAAGATACGAGAAAAAATTGTATATGTTAATTATAGGCTGTCTTGAGATGCATCCTATAAAATTAGTTTTACAATCATAGGTGCCCCTTAAGTTTGTTAGTGATACAAATTTTCAATTTTTGTTTTAATCGAATACACCTTATATTATTACATTTTTGCATTTTCCATCGAAATATAATGCATGTTTGTAAGAAAAGAAACTCAAGACACAGCAAGTGCGTTATGATAGCGAGTTTTCGTTATCTTTCAAATTTCAATAGCTCAATTTGCTGTTAACTAAACGTTCGTCGGCTAGGAACCGGTTTTTCTGGGGACATTTTGGGTTTATTTTCGAAATATTTTTTTACGTTTTCAAACAGTAAAGTTATTTTGATGAAATATGGTACATTGTTGCTACTATATGGGTTATACTGGTAACCAAATTTCATGCCTGCTTTCTGTAAAAGAAAAGACATATTTGCTATTAAAAACATTTTAATGAAAATTCACTACCATAACGCACTTGATGCGTCCAGAGCTTTTGCTTAGAAGTGAGTTTATTTAATGCTTAATTTGTATTAGCTACATCCTGATACATATTGTAAAAGACTTAAATGAGAATTTCCCAATAGTGTGGTTTTAAAAAACTTTGTTTTTCTTTCCCAGTTCAGTTATCCTCATGTGTCCTGTGCAAAATGTAATCTTTAATTTTAAAACTTACTGCATTGTCTAATCTCATAACATTTTACAGGTACTGGGTGAAGGATGGGCACATCCTCTCAAAGGTTTTATGAGAGAAGATCAGTTTCTACAGAGTCTCCATTTTAATTGTATTGTGAAAGACGGATCTTGCATTAATCAAAGTATACCTATTGTGTTGACAGTATCCGAAATGGATAAAGAAAAGCTGGAAGGGACATCTGCAATTGCACTTTACTATAAAAACACTTGTTATGCCATACTGCGCAAACCAGAGTTCTATTATCACAGGAAAGAAGAACGTTGTGCAAGACAATTTGGAACTACCAATAAAGATCATCCATATATTAAACAAATCATTGAATCTGGAGATTGGTTGGTTGGTGGTGAAATTGAAGTTCTAAAAAAAATTAAGTGGTATGATGGATTAGACAATTACAGGTTAACACCAAATGAACTTAGACAAAAATTTAAAAATATGGGTGCAGATGCAGTTTTTGCTTTTCAGTTAAGAAATCCAATACATAATGGTCATGCCTTATTAATGACTGACACCAACAAAATGCTCAGAGAGAGAGGTTATCGAAAGCCAGTATTACTATTACACCCTCTAGGTGGTTGGGTTAAAGATGATGATGTTCCTCTGTCTGTAAGAATTCAGCAACATGAAGCTGTATTACAAGATGGAATACTTGATGGATCTTCTACTGTCTTAGCTATTTTTCCAAGTCCCATGATGTATGCTGGTCCAACAGAAGTACAATGGCATGCTAAGGCACGTATGAATGCAGGAGCACAGTTTTATATTGTTGGAAGAGATCCAGCAGGTATTCCACATCCATTAGGAAAATCAGCAACTCCTGATGGAAATTTGTATGATGCTGCACATGGGGGTCGTGTTTTAAAAATGGCACCTGGCTTAAAATCACTAGAAATAATACCGTTCCGTGTAGCAGCATATGATAAAAAAAATAAAAAAATGGATTTTTATGACCATAATCGTAAAGAAGATTTTGACTTTATTTCAGGCACCAGAATGAGAAATCTAGCTAAACGAGCAGAAATTCCACCTAGTGGTTTTATGTCTTCTAAGGCGTGGAATGTATTATCAGATTATTACCAGTCCATTAACAAAGTATAATTAACTCTTAACATATAAAAAATTACTAAATAGTAACTTTGTTAAAATATGTGTGCTTTTCTGTAAATTGAATAAGAAAAAATTTAAAGAGGGGACGCAAGGGAATATGTACAGTTGTTAAACATTAATCGTTAATACTATAATTTAAAATTTATTGAGTGTTATATAGTTATTATAATTTAAATTTTATTTAATGTAAATAATTTGTTACATTCCCAAATCAGCTTTCCAAGGAATTTATGACTTTTATCACTTAGCTTATTAGAACCACAAAATTATTACCATATTAAATCTAACATGATGTGTATCTTAGTGCTACTTTACAGTCCACAGAAGATTTATATTGAGCCATTTTTAGATTTTTGAACACCATTTACTCGCAGAAAAAAAGTAGCTAATAGCTGTAATTAACTAATATAAAAATTGTATGATGTACATAATCAATGGAAATAGCAAAACCAGACCTTTTTATTTAAGAAAGTAATCTTAGTAATGAAAGCATGTAAATATATATATATATATATATATATATATATATATATATATATATATATATATATATATATATATATATATATATATATATATATATATATATTGAATTATGGTGAACACCAACTGTTATTTTATTGTGTTATTAAAATTTTTATAATTATATTATTTGTATTGTATTGGTTAAATGTCTGATGTGTATATTATGTATTAATGTTATGATGTATTATGATATGATATAATGCTTCGCAAATAAAAGGAGTTTTATGTTTATTTATGAGTCTTACTAGGTATATTATTTATTTTTATACCTTATACATATTTAAATTAGCCCTGCTCTAGACTCCATACTACTGAGGGTATATAGTGAATTCTTTAAAAAAATTGCAAAATTTAAATTTAATGAATTATTTAATTTCTCTCTTTTACTTACTCAGTTTTAAACCAGATATATTTATTATTTTCTCAGATAATAATAATAATTATGTATGCCTGAATTTATTTTTTATTTATAATAATTTTTAAATGCATAAATGAAACTACACCACTACTTAAAATAACCAAAAATTCTTAAATTATTATTTGAGAGCTCTTTATTAAGGTTTAATCTTGATTAAAAATTTTGTTTGTGCATTTCCAAAAATTGTGATTTTAAACATCAAACGAAATTCTTATTTAGTATTACAAAAGAATAGAGGTTTATATATAACAATGACATAAATTTTCACTCATACAATTATTTCGTGATTTAAATAGTGTGCAAGATTCCAGCGGACCCGATACCGACCAACAGCGGAACTAGTAAGTAAGTGGAGGGTATACAACTTCTTTACTATAAAAGAATAAAGTTTTATACCTTCCACTTCCTTACTTGTTCCGCTGTTGGTCGGTATCGGGTACGCTGGAATCTTGAACAAAGGAGTATATGACTCCTTCCTTTAACGACCGCGGCTTGCGTCGTTGAAATTCATGGTTGCTATGGTAGCCATCTTGTAGAATTTTTACCTTTAAATGACGCGTCTTCGGCGTCAATTATATTTTGATATTTTCATATAATATCCTGAAGCACTTATTTAAAGCTTACTGCTTATTCACTGTACACTTTATTAATTACTTTATAGTTTCAAACACTTATCTGACTATTTTACTGATTCTACTAATTATTTTCACTATTTATTGTTATCAAAACCCAATGGCATCCTCCTGACCTGATGAACCAATTTGGAGAGCTAGGATTCAATTATTTTTCACTTCCTTCAAA
Source organism: Tillus elongatus (assembly GCA_964006375.1). Lineage (NCBI taxonomy): Eukaryota > Metazoa > Arthropoda > Insecta > Coleoptera > Cleridae > Tillus > Tillus elongatus. The sequence goes on from OZ023263.1 coordinate 120,141,563, forward strand.
AATATTGAATCCAAAGCATTCTAATTATTTTACAAATGTCAAATTGTTTTCATATTTCTGACCATAGAAATATTATCTGTCTATGTACACAAAACAGAGAAATGCATTCCTCATTTATGGATTTCTGTGGTGTCAACGTCAAAGTAGTGATGGGCAAAACGGTTATTTTCCATAACAGTTGAACCTGGTAACGTTATTTAATAATAACCGTTGAAAATAACTGGTTCAGTTATTTATCTGTTATTTTGAACTGGATAGTCGATCGATAGTATCCTACGTTCCCAAAGCTGTGAGTGAGAGCGAGCACACTAGTATAAATAATGTTGTGTTAAGTAATATGTTATGAAGTAAATTCCGCTCTATACTGCATAACATACGCATACATATTTAGCATTCCCAGTCTCATGTCCATTCATCCCGTTAAATTTAACGGTTGCCGATGAAAACCAATGTTTATTCATCGAACCTAGTTGCAGTGCAAAAGAAACAGTTGCGAGTCCGAATGCTAGTTTCGTCTAAAGCGCTATTTTGTACCTGTTATTTTTATATATCGATAACTGGTGGTTACCGTTTCGGCTCGGCAACCGCTAAAAAATAACAGATTCTTGAATAACGACCCATCACTAGTATAGATGTAGAAGGAACATGACTTTGTAATGCTGGAACCAGTAGTAAAAGTAAATAAACAAACATATATTACATGGTGGTTTTAGTAATATACGCAATATAACAATTGCGTTCTTCGGGGTTCTGGATTTGTTGACTAACAAAACACAGATTTTCAATCTACTAATTTATTGTAACCAACCATTTTCCACCATTAATTAAAATATTTATCTCTATTACTATATGTCCATAGAATTATATTTCACTATACGGCTTCTATGATCGTTTATTATACACCAACGCTAAGTGACTAGAGTGACTTGATACGGACAAATCATGATAGAATAACAGTAGGTAATAATAGTGGGTTCTACAGCACTCCTCCTCCTCCCGTCGAGGTCATTCACTCCTTACAAGGCCGACACTCTTCTCAAGGTCACTTACTCCTCTCAAGGTCAACACTCCTCTCAAGGACACTTTGAATATAGGCAAGCAAATTTTATTTCTTTATTATTTAGTATAGTCATACACGTGAAGCAGAAAAGTTCTCTAGCAGTAATATGTTTCATGGAAAGTCTATGATAGAATGGAAAAAATTTAAAGAAAGTAATTTACAAAGGTTTCCGTATTATGTAAGTGAAAACCATGCTGTGCATAGGAAAATATTTTTGGAAGTAGCAGCGCTCTATGAATCATTGAAGAGAGGCGTAGAATGTGTTAAAGAAAAGTGTCAGGTTATTAATGTGTTAGTTGCTTCTGATAAATCGTCGACAGTTTGTAACGAATGTCTGCCGTCGGCAAGATATGCAGCATTTGGATTGTTTAACCAAAGCTATATAGCTAGATATCATGTTCACTCGAAAGAAGTTGCATATTGTTTTTATTGTAAAAAGAGTGTTAAAACTGATATTGCAGACAAATGTTTAGAAGCAGTTGAAAGCAAGGTATTGGGTGTCTGCATTCAAATCAAAGAAACTAATTGTGAGAGTGACCGTAAAATCTAAAATGAAATATGTACAAAATGTCAATTTGTCAATATTGTGATAATGTAATAAAACGATTTAAATATTAATTTGTATTTTAATCTTACCAGTACATCTTAAGAAATTGCATTCATTCCCTGCCTAAATAAATTTTAAAGTTGTGAGGACGTCGCATTAATAGTGTGTTTGTTGACTAAATGTTGAATAATTCGTCCAACATCGACTTAAGGTTGTAATGACAGAGACGTCGCATTAGCAATGTAATGATTGTGCAAAAAATGTAAATTTAAAAATGTGTATTGTGATAATGTAATAAAACGATTTAAATGTTGACTTGTATTTTAGTCTTACCAGTACATTTTAAGAAATTGCATTCATTCCCTGCCTAGATAAATTTTAAAGTTATGGAAACGTCGCATTAATAGTGTGTTTGTTAAGTAAATGTTGAATAAATCGTCCAAGATCGATTTGAGATTTTTTTGCAAAGCTTAGAAGTCATTTTAAGATTTAAAATGTAAATTTAAAAAACCCTTTTAATTAGAAATTATTCTAATTAAAGATTGACTTTATTTTAGGTATTAAGCGCCCCACAAGAATATTTGACAAATGTTTAATAGTGGCTTTATTTAATGCTGATGAGATATGTATCACATTCTGTAAAGGTCAAAACTACACGGATGTAAACAACTTTTGAAATGTCAATGTTAAACGACTAAAATTTTTACAGACTCTAACCTTAAGACATCTTTTGAACAATGGTAATGCAATTGACCCTAGCTAATAATTTCCACTCTTAAACGTATATAAGAGCATTCGCAAATAATGTAAATTCAGTTTATTTTCAGGTAAGCTCTCTTAAGGTTTTAATTTGTGTATAATAATTTTCATAGCAATGATTCTAACGTAAGGTGTTAGTTATTAGATATTATATTATTTTTTACGTCTGTATTGGTTGACAAAATTTTGCACGCAGCAAGTGCATTATGATATCGAATTTTCATAGAAAGGTTTTTTATTTTTGAAAGATAGCATAGAAATAAATTTTTTATGTCTGTATTGGTTGACAAAATTTTGCACGCAGCAAGTGCATTATGATATCGAATTTTCATAGAAAGGTTTTTTATTTTTTGAAAGATAGCATAGAAATAAAAGTAATTTACGCATTGTTAGCCTACAATAATACCATACACTCTGTAACAAATCTTAAACCCTATGAAATAATAACTGGTCATTTGGGAATAGATTCCCCTATATATATATATATATATATATATATATATATATATATATATATATATATATATATATATATATATATATATATATATATATATATATATATATATATATATATATATATATATATATATATAATAATAATAATAATAATAATAATTATTATTATTATTATTATTATTACTATTAATAAATAATAATAATAAATAAATAAATAATAATAAATAATGGTAATAATGCATTATGGTAGCATTTCATAAATTTTCACTATTTTTATGTCTGTATTGGTTGACAAAATTTTGCACGCAGCAAGTGCATTATGGTAGCGAATTTTCATAGAAAGGTTTTTTATTTTTGAAAGATAGCATAGAAATAAAAGTAATTTACGCATTGTTAGCCTACAATAATACCATACACTCTGTAACAAATCTTAAACCCTATGAAATAATAACTGGTCATTTGGGAATAGATTCCCATATATATATATATATATATATATATATATATATATATATATATATATATATATATATATATATATATATATATATATATATATATATATATATATATATATATATATATATATATATATATATATATATATATATATATATATATATATATATATATATATATATATATATATATATATATATATATATATATATATAAATTTTCATAGAAATGATTCAGCAAAATCATAACAGAAAAATACAATTTTGCGAGATTAGGTATAATTTATTACGTCTGTTATATACAATCTAATTTTTACAGCTATAAACTATCATAACCGAATTCTCTTTCATCATATATATATATATATATATATATATATATATATATATATATATATATATATATATATATATATATATATATTGCGTTATGGTATTGAATTTTCATAGAAATGATTCAGCAAAATCATAACAGAGAAATACAATTTTGGGAGATTAGGTATAATTTATTACGTCTGTTATATACAATCTAATTTTAAGTCTAAAACTATAGTAGCCATACAATCTAATTTTACAGCTATAAACTATCATAACCGAATTCGCTTTCATATATATATATATATATATATATATATATATATATATATATATATATATATATATATATATATATATATATATATATATATATCCAGCAATGGCGTTATGGTAGTGAATTTTCAAATCTTTGGTATATATGACTTGCAGCGTCGACTTTTATATATTGTGTTATTTTGTAAGCCAACATTGTTTAAAAAAAAAGTCTAGATGCAAAGGGTTAATCAATTCCTGCAGCAACGATCAGTATTTACTATATATTCAGCAAAATCATAATAGAGAAAGACAATTTTGCGAGATTAGGTATAATTTATTACATCTGTTATATACAGTCTAATTTTAAGTCTAAAACTATAATAACCATACAATCTAATTTGACAGCTATAAACTATCATAACCGGATTCACTTTCGTCAGAAGATGGAGGCCATTCCTGAAGAAAAAAAGATTTTTTACTAATGCGCAAACAGTACGAACATGTCACTTACACCTATATAGTTTCCTTCCACGAAACCATCATCGTCGGAAACCATCTCGATCTCGACATCGAAATCATCGAACCCCCAGTTCGCCTCTTCTTCATCCAGGTACTGGGGAGCTTCCTCATCCTCCATCTCTTCAGCGTCCGTATCTTCCATATCTTCAGCGTCCGTATCTTCCATATCTTCATCTTCCATATATTCATCTTCCAGATCTTCATCCTCTAGGTCCTGGAGTAAAGCGTTGCCGACAGCTTCATCCAACACGACGGTGGAGGCATTCGCAATTTCGTCAGGTATTACGAAGGGTTCAAACATAATGATGATCTAACAATGAATGAATGAATGAATGAGTGAATAGCTTTATGCCAAACTGGCGACCTTAGAAAAAGTTGACGACCCTGGCCTTGAACATTTATAAGTGAAGTTGACCTCGAGTTCCCCCCCAATTTATCTCGGAGAAGGTGTAAATAGGAATCAAGAGAGCAGGAGTGTCAGTTCAGTTCGTGACAAGTTTAAGTTCAACAATAAGTGTGAAAATGGCGCCCCCCGTGTTTTTGTGTGGGACTGCATAGGTGTAAATATTGTGTCCTGTCACAAAGTAATCGACCTGTTTTGGAGAAAATTTTAAATCCGAAAAAGCGTCGATTGCCATTTTCATGTTTACACGAAAATTGTGCAGAGTGTCAGGATCAGAAGAGGATCAAGATTCTCCAGGACGTGGTAGTTCGACAGGGAGATGGATCAAGTACCAGCAGGGCTGGTGGCGAACTTCGTGAAGATGTCGGAGCAATTGTGAATGATGTCAGCGAAGGTGTCATGGTTGACGCCACATCACAAGAGTTTTTAGCAGAATTTATTGCTGAAAACTATGGTGAGAGTCAGCCTGATGCACCATCAATCAACATGCAATTGTTTCCGGCAGAAGACTCGAGGGTTCGCGACGGTTATGGTGAGGGAGCATCAATGATGGGTGATGAAGTAGACATTGGGGTCGGTGGGGACAATGTTGTGAACGGTGATTTCCCCGCTGAAGTTGGTGGTGAAGGACAGTTAGCCAGCATTAGTGGGGAAAATAGCGTTGGTGAAGCGGTAGACATTGGGGTCGGTGGGGACAATGTTGTGAACGGTGATTTCCCCGCTGAAGTTGGTGGTGAAGGACAGTTAGCCAGCATTAGTGGGGAAAATAGCGTTGGTGAAGCGGACATTGAGGTTGACGTTTTTGACAGTGAATGGAACATTGTGATGGGGCAATTCAGGGACTTTTCGTCTCGCATTACGGTTTTATCTGGTGTTGGTAGTGTTGTGAACGATGAGGTCCCCGCTGAGGTTGGTGTTGAAGGACAGTTAGCCAGCATCAGTGGGGGCGATAGTGTGAACAATGATTCCCAGGTTGGCGGTGACAGTGCGGGAGGTGACATTTTTTCGAACGATACTTCCTTCAATGGGGTTGCATGGACACAAATTGAGGACATTAATAGACAACTCTCTTCGGATGAACATATATATGACTCGATAGGGAAAGAGTGCGACTTTTATGAGAGTATATATTCTCTGGGACTGTTGGACGTTTATACGACTCTGTTAGGTTAGGATCGCGTGTGAACACTTTTTTTTTCTGGACTTGCTCCCTGTATGCTTCTGGACTGAATATTCTGTGCTTCTAAACAAGAAACTTGTCTGAAAAGAACTTGCCAAGGTCTAATGGTAAGAGGAAGCACATACATTTTTTTTTGTAGTCGACAAAACCTATATTATTATTATTTTGTTTCAGAATTGGCAAGTTCGAGTAAATGGTGGGAACGGCCGTCACCTCCTCGCGGTCCCACTGGTTAAGACAGAGAACGGCCTTCACATTCAGTTATTTGCAGCCAAGGTAAGTGGAAATTGTCGAGAGAGCATATATATATATATATATATATATATATATATATATATATATATATATATATATATATATATATATATATATATATATATATATATATATATATATATATATAGATACGATATATCTCCTCAATGTTTCAGATTTCAAAAGAGCGCATTACCGATAGCAACGCTAAGAAAAATGGTTCTTCATTGTCCTGGATGTTACACAACCTTTACAAGGAGTGATAACTTGAGAAGGCATATTCGAAATGCATGTGTTGGAGAGCCGATTGCTAAGCGAGCCCGATTCCACAATTCACCGAGCGGTAAGAATACCTGTAAAAATACTTGAACAAAATTTTTATTCTCTTTGTTGTTTCAGACACGATATCGACTAACAGACCATCACAACAGCGGGGTGCACAAGCAACATCAACGTTTACTAATCCGATGCAGAGTCGGACCTCATCAACATCAACCGCTGCTGATACATCTCCAACAGCCGGTTCGCAACAGACAGGTGCACAATCGGCTTCACCGTCCACCGATCCGATGCAGCAATCAGCATCAACTGCTGCTGCTGATATGCCTTCGCTCGCAACATCAAGAGTTTCGCAGCGGCCTGGTACACATTCGACATCAACGTTTATTGATCCAAGGCAGAATCAGCTACCATCAACATCGACCGCGACTGACACACATTCACATGCAATACCTTCAGCATTAGACTTCGGAGTTGGTGTTCCACAACATTCAACACTAGATGGTAGGAGCGATGTTCCATCTCATGCTTCGGATCAATCATCATCATCATCTGGAAACCAAACTCCGAACCCAGGTATCAAATATTGTATTCCTTGCGATCGAGCTGTTCCATATAACTCTTATTCAGCTCACATTAGATCACTTAAACATAGATCACACTTTTGGAAACCTTTAAGTAATGACATTAAAATTTGCAGAAGCGCCTTTAAAACGCGCATTTGTAGCTATCAAGTGACGTCTGAATATGCGGGGTTATCTATTCGAGATTATTTAAATAGTGTTAGAAACAAAATTGTAGAATTATTAAAAATTGAACTTGTGAAGCACACTTCATTTAAATGTAATATGGAACTCTTCGCTTTGTATTACCTTCCTTCTAAGGTTATTAGAGAAATAAAATCACATAATACTGAAAATAAAATTGTAAGTCGTTCAACAAACTTGAATGAAATTTTTGATTTATATGTTGAAGAAATTGATCGGAAAGCTTCTGACTTTGCCGAGAGAGACTCGGGGTGGGCGCTTGAAAAAATTTTATATTTAGAAGTTAATATTTGCAAATTTAACCCTTTAAGAGCTTCATCATACTTACCATTGCCAAAAGAGGTTTCAAAGAAGAAGGCAGTAATTAATATTAAGAATAATGATGAATGTTGCTTTGCGTGGGCAATAGTGGCAGCTCTCATTGAACCTATTGGTTCTTGCACTTCTACAAATTCTTATCCTCACTTTTTAAATGTTCCAAACCTACATTTCGAAGACTTGCAATTTCCAGTTTCTGTAGAATCTATCAAAGACTTTGAAAAGAAAAATAATATTTATATTAATGTTTATGGCTTAGAGAGGCTTTTTCTAAACGGTAAATGGACTCATCAAGTCATCGGACCGTTACATTATACGGCAAATAAGCTACCCGTTCATATTAACTTGCTGCTCATTGATGACTCTGCGGGCAAATATCATTATTGTTATATAAAAAATTTCTCAAGGCTAGTTTCTTCACAAATATCAAAAAATACAGCTGTCAAACATTTTTGTGATGGATGCTTGCAATACTTTTCCTCTGAAGAAAAGCTTTCAACACACATGTCTCACGACTGCAACTTTATCGTTACAAAATTGCCAGAGAAAATTACTAAAAAGGATAGATTAGGTCAAACGGTCATGGAAAATGTGCTAAAATTTGAAAACTTCCAAAAGCAAATTCGAGCACCTTTCTGCATATATGCAGACTTTGAATGTATCCTTAGCCCGGTTGAAAACAAACCGTCAGATGATGACAAAACGACTATAAAGAAATATGAACATAAGCCTTGCTCTTTCGCATATTACGTTAAGTGTTCATTCGATGATTCCGAATCAAAGCTCATTCTATACAGAAACGAAGATGCTGCTGAGGTGTTTATTTCCAAACTCGAGGAACACTTAAAACTATTATATGACAAGTATTTGAAAATAATTGTTCCAATAAAAATGTCGCAGCAAGATAGTTTAAATTTTCAAACTGCCACATCATGCCACATCTGTGAAAAATCGTTCGATCCTGCCGACACTAAAGTGAAGGATCATTGTCATTTGACGGGCCGCTTTAGAGGTGCTGCACATAACAACTGCAATCTTCTTTATAAAACATAACTGAAAATTCCAATTTTTTTCCACAATTTGAAAAATTATGATGCTCATCTCTTTATAAGAACTTTAGCTAAAAAGTGTGAAGAATTGACAGTAATTCCGCAAACATATGAAAAATATGTTTCTTTTTCAAAATTTCTACCTGTTGACAATTACAAAAACGAACAAGGTGACATTAAAACTATAAATCTGCAAATGACATTCCTGGACTCGTACCACTTTCTGACGTCTTCTCTTGACGAGCTTTCAACACTTTTAGATGATACTCAGTGTCGCGAGGTGCGAAGCATTTTTCCAGACAATGACAAATTTTTATGTATGAGACGAAAAGGTATTTATCCTTATACCTATGTTACGGATTTTTCTAAATTTGATGAACAAGTTCTGCCCGATAAAGAATGTTTCTATGATGAAATACGGGATGAATCTGTTTCGGATGAAGAGTATTCCAGAGCCGCTAATGTTTGGAATTTATTCCAATGTAAAACATTTGGAGACTACTCAGATTTGTATTTAACTGCTGATGTTTTATTATTGGCAGATGTTTTTGAAAATTATAGAGATTTGTGTCTGAAGACCTACAAGCTTGATCCGGCACATTATTATACGGCTCCAGGCTTAAGTTGGGACGCCATGTTGCGATATACAAAGATCGAATTGGAAACGCTCACCGACATCGATATGATCCACTTTTTCAAACGGGGCATACGTGGAGGAGTAAGCACATGTGTCAGTAGAAGAGCCATAGCGAACAATAAGCTCCTTCCCAACTATGACGCGTCAAAAGAATCATCATATCTTGTATACTTTGACGCCACTAACTTGTACGGCTATAGTATGCAACAGTATCTTCCAATTGCAAATTTTGAATGGTTAGGAAAACAAGAAATTGAAAGCTTGCAAAAGTCTGTTTTCGATTTATCTGATACATCATCGACAGGATATGTTTTTGAAGTTGACTTGACTATTCCCAAACACCTTCACGATCACTTCAACGATTTACCTTTCTGCCCAGAAAATTATACACCTCCTGGCAGTAAAAGTGAGAAATTAATACCAAACTTGGAAGATAAAAAACGGTACATAATTCACTATCGAGCTCTGAAACAATGCCTTCGAAATGGTTTAAAACTCACTCGAATTCACAGAGCGCTCAAATTTTCACAGTCACCTTTTTTGAAACCTTATATAGAACTCAACACTAATCTGAGAAATTCTGCCAGAAATAGTTTCGAGAAGGACAGCTTTAAGAAAATGATAAATTGTATATATGGTAAAACAATAGAAAATGTGGAAAAAAGAGTTGATATAAAACTTGCTACACAATTTAGTAAAAACCGTCAAAAAAGAGGCGCTGAAAATTACATTAGCAAACCAAATTTCAAAGAGTTTAAAATTTTCAGTGAAAATTTAGTGGCTATTGAGATGAAAAGAAGTCTCATACATTATAATAAGCCAATATATGTCGGATTCTCAATACTGGACATCTCAAAAACAGTCATTTACAACTTTTTTTACAATTTTCTTAAACCTCTCTATAAAGATAATGTAACCTTGCTATACACGGACACAGATTCGTTAATAATACATGTGAAAACTGAAAATGTTTATGAAGATATGAAAAAACATATTAGCGAGTTTGACACTTCAAATTATCCTCATATAAATATGCATGATATGCCAGTAACGGATTCTATTATTGGCAAAATGAAAGATGAATATAAAGGAAAACCGTTGATGGAATATTACGGCACTGGCTCAAAAGCGTATTGCATAAAATCCATTGATGATGTTTGTAAGAAAGCTAAAGGAGTTAGTAAATATAGCATTGCAAAACAATTAGATTTGGTGCATTATAAAGAAATAATAGAGGAGGATCGCCGCCAGGTCTACTGCAACATGTACGTTTTCAAATCGGAATGTCACAGAATATTTACAAACTATTTGCGTAAAATTGCATTGTCCAATACCGATGATAAGAGATACTTCCTCCCTTCATCGTTTCACAGTTTAGCCTGGGGTCACAAAGACATACCTTCGATTTCAAATCCCTCTGACGAAGAGCCTCTAGATATGCTCATACGTTTATTGAATGAATGTCAGAACGAGGAATCCTAGGGGGGGGGGGGGGGGTTATAACTCTGCATTCTTATAAAAAGACTTACTTTCAAAGATGTCTTAGTTTAATTTCAAATATGAGTGAAAACGCATACTTTACTTTATTTTTGCGTCTGTGTAGTGCTACACGCAAAATTCTAAAAAAAGATTTGAGAAAAATTTTAAAGAATTGTGTAACTGAAAATGATATTAGATTCTTAAGAACCATTTTAGATACACTTGTTGTACCTGATGAAACTTTTCTGTGGGTTGCACACTCCGACAAATGTGCCGCGGAGACAGTATCATTGATAATCGAGAAGAAGCTGTTACTTGACAAACTGATTGCAGACACTTTGAAAGCGCTTACAGATAATAATTTGGAATCTGTAACTCCGGACGAGCTTATTGACTTTTGTAAGGAATCTGACATTGACACCACAGTGTATGAAAAGCATTATTCGATAACACTGCTCAGCCAAAACCGCTGTGAAGACATGAACAAGAAATACCCTGTTGAAAATCTTTCCAATTTTTATAATAATACTCAAGAACTGCTCGATGAGTGCATTTGTGAGACTGCATATTTTGCGGACATTAACCTATTAAATTCCATCTTAAAATCCGCAAGCCATCACGGCGTAAGTTTTATTTTCGATCCGAAACGCAATCAGCGACATAACGAAGTTTTAAAATGGCTCCAGAAAAATATAGATAAAGCCTCTCTCAATGAGAACGTTGGGTGGAAGTATGGCCCATGCTGCGGTAAATGGCCATCTACAAAATCTGAAGATTATGTTCAATCATTGAAATGTTTGTACAATTTTTTGTCAAAGTAATTTATAAATTTAGTATAACATCGTGACTGCAAATAACTGAATACTTTTATTGTTAACAACTTAGCTGTAGTGGTACATTATTAAGAATTTCTTTAAGTTAGGGGGAGGGGGTGTAAAATAACATCTGCAATGTAGTGTGAGGAGGTGAAACGCAGTATAAAGCTCTGCGTTTAAAATTGCTGTCATCAGTGCACATTTAACTTTTGACAATGAATACCTGCAGTGTTTCAAATACAATTAAAAATGCCGCTCTTGGTACTTCCAAAAGACAGTGTTCAGAAAGCAAAATCCAGAAAAACATTTTGACTACAATTTGTGAAAAGCGATACCATATTAACCCTTCGAAATCTAAATATGTGTGTGTTGGTTTAGCATATGACTTCAGTTTTCAACCATTTATTGGAATACAAGGTCTTAAAGGTGATTCAGTAATTTTCAATGAAGAGGAGTGGATAGAGTTTCGGGGTTGTGAAGGACTCATTATGAATTATTTCTATTCAAATAATCAGGATGAGTTTTGTCAACGACAAAATTCTGCAATCAACATAACATTTGAATGGTTTAAAGATATTAAAATTGTAAAAATAGAAGATAAGTGCGGTGGGTGTGTATATCTGGGGATTGAATCTGTTTGCAAGTTATTTGAACTAGCAAATCTCATCGCATACAAAATTGATATGCTGAAGAAACAAGATTTTTCCAATTATTTTGAATCTTTAGTCTTCAATGTGCATTCGGGGCACGTCGACATTGCTAATTTCATTCTGAATAAAGTCTCAACAACTCCGAATTCAGAAAACGTTTGCGCTGTGATGGAGCTTATTCAACAATATCCGAATTTAAAAGAGTTCAACCGATATCCACAACAGAATTTTTACAATCAACGCTCTCTTTTCAACTAGTTGTAGATGTTGTTTTGCATAAAGTGTTAATCTATGATTGTCTAGTAATGTTTAAAAAAATATGTAACGCATTCAATTATTTGATTGTGCATTTTCATCTTTCGTCGAATAGCTTTATATTTGTAAACTATTATAATATTTAAAAAAAATGTATAACCACATATTTAATGTTAAATCGTAAACATTTGACTGTGCATTATTCACTTCACATGTTATTATTGCCACATTTAAAAATCCCAACTTAATTATGTATCGTTTACATTTACCTTGTTAATAAATATGTTAAAAAAAATACAGTTTTTTATTAATTAACTTAACTCTCATTTCTCCATCGCTCATTCTCTGCAACACAATTTTAGGAATAAAAAAGATATATATTCTGTTATAGTTTTTATTGAAGAAAAAACATTACATCAAAAATAATATAATTTTATACAATGTGATTTTTAGGAATCCATGAATTGTGCGATTTGTCGAGACCCAACCATTTCACAAATACAGTATTACCTTTTCTCCTGATAATTTTTTCAATCAAATGTATGTCAGGGTATTTTACTTTCTGTAGTTCCTCTTCATAAAATCCTCCTTTTATGGACTGCTGTTTTTCATCTTCGAGGTAGTACATGCGAGGGTTAGTTTGTTTAATCTGCATAATGTGGAAAATTTCATTCGACCAATTCGGTGTATAACCTTTGACAAAAATTTCTCGATGTTTGCTGATGCGGACATAGTCGCCAACATGAAATTTCTGCTTCCTCGGATCAACGGTCTTCATATGACTAAAAGCTGATTTTAAAATAGCTTTTTCATGCTTCTTTAGCACAGAAGCAGGTTTCATTCCAGTGGTTCTATGCACCCGGTTGTTATATTGCGAAACAATTTTGGGAAGTAAATCTAGCCACTTATAGTTTCCTTGCATGCTGAATTCTTTCCACATCATCGTTTTTAATGTTCTATTAACTCGTTCACATATGCTAGCTTTCAGATTTGAATAGGTATTGTAATGATTGATTTTGAATTCGTTCATTAGAGCCTTGAATTCTGAATTCATATACTCCTTCCCGAGGTCTGTCTGCAAATTTTTGGGTGCATTTTTTAGCGATTGTAGAATTTTCTTCATAACTTTTGATACTTCTTTAGCTGTTTTACTTTTTAAAGGTTCCGCCCAGACAAACTTTGAAAAAGCATTGATCACTACTAAAATATATTTATATCCACGATTTAATTTCGAATAAGGAAGCATTTCCACCAGATCAGCTTGAAACAGGTAATTCAACCCCTTCACTAATACTCGTCTTCTTCTATAATTTCTCCTTGCCGGTTTGTGAAGTTCTGTCACCACCCATTCCTTGACAGTTTTAGGGGACATCTTAATGTTATTTCTAAGAAAAATTCAACTCTACTGCTCGTCAAAATGTATTCGAAATATATATCATCACCCGGTTTAACCTTCACACCAACTAAATTATCTGGTGACGTTTCTTTTCCATTAAAAAAGATGATCACATCAGATTTAGGATTTCCAACAACCTCATCTATTTCTGCATCGAATTCAAAAATATAGTTGTGGGAAATATGATCGATCAGGAAGATTCTGCGGGGAACGCTTTGGGATTTCCCTCCACGGCTAGATATGATGAGTGTTTGCCACAGCTTTTTCCTTATCATCTTAACATCATCATCAATTTGTCTACCAAACTTATCCAAAGGCATATTTAGATCAATTGAGTTTGACAGCGCTTGCTTTTATATGTCGGTGATGAACTTAAGTTATCTTCTATTTATAATTCCATTCATGCGATCAACTCCCTGACACTTTTGAGAGGACATCTTAAAGTTATTTCAATATGAAAAAGCACAGTTGCAGTATTTTTCACATACGTAAAATGCATGCTGTCACCAGACTTTATTTTCCTGCCACCCAAGTCATCTGCAGATGTTTGTTCTCCATTAAAAAATATTGTCACTTCAGATGCAGGTCTGATATTAAGTTTATCTATTTCCGCATCAAACCTAAAGATTTTTGTATGTGTTAAATTGGGTGCTAGAAAGATTCTGTTATGAAATGATTTTTTGCCAAAATATGTTAATATTATTGTTTGTGACAGTTTTTTCTTTAACTTATCCACATCCTTATTAATTTTTCTTCCGAACTTATCCAAAGTCATAGTCACACTGGTAATGCACAATTTAAATGATGTTTATTTATATGATTATATCTTTTTCCCGCAACTCTTCAATTATTGAAATAATCTCATTATCATTGCCGTTATTGCCAGCATTCCTAGATGCAAGAAGGAGTCTCAATCTATCAACTAACTCGTTAGGATCATCCCAGTAAAGATAGTTCGTTGACTTCTTATTCCACGTCATAAGTCCTTGTCCCGTGTGCATTCTTGTAGGAAACGTAAAAGTAGGTTGTGAACCAGAGCGAGGGCGTTTCACATTTGGTTGAATTACAGTCCTATACTTTCTGGATTTATTTCCGGCAATTTGTTCATTGGGATTATAGTTCCTGCGATTTGCATTGGTTCGCTTTAGAATGTCATTATAGTCGTACGAATCTTTATCAGTATATCCAATGGGTTCTTTCTTAAACAGCAGTTCATATAGACCGGGGCTACCTTTATATTTGACTCCCTTAATAACGATATCATCCTTATCAAAATTAACTTCAGAGTCGCCGATGTGAAATTTGTCTGTCATTAAGTTATGTCTTATTCCGTATTTATGATCGAAACGATCATTAGTGTCTCTTATCATCTCTTCAACATATTGCCTAGGTAGTGTTGAATATTGTTGTAAATAGACAATAAAGGATGGATCATTTACCATTCTGTCAATATCTGCTCTTGTACTTTCAAGAATATTTGCTGAGGTGTCAGAAATTTCAGGTTGTGCAGAAAACACTTCTTCATAATTCGAAAATTCGGGTGGAAATAAGCGTTGAGGTTGTTGTGCTGGAGCGGCGTTTGTAGGTGTAGACATTTTTTGTTTTTCCTCTTTAGGCTCAACTTTTGGAATGATCTTTTCCGTTTTTATATCAGAAATTAGTTTTTTAAGAGGTTCGGAGATGGGTTTCAACTCCTCTTCTCTTTTAAGTGAAGATTCCAAAATATCAGCTTTTAAACTTTGCAATTTCCGTTTCAAAGCTTTTCTCGTTTTTAGAAGTTCTCGGGTAACGTTTTCACTCATCTTGGTCACTTGTTTGAGATATACTGATGAACTGAAATCTTGTTTAATCTATATATAAATAAATGTCAAAACCTTTCCTATATCTGCCGCAATGGATCGGAAATTCCTTATTTATAACCAAAAAACCAAACAACTCGTTCCAACAGTAAGAACACAAATCCTTAAATTTCTGAAACGGCATGTCAACATTAACGTGATCGTCATATACATGTTTCAAATTAGTGTTATCTTGTTTGAATATGATTAACAAATTTGCATTATCTCGAATCAGCTGTTTCGGTATTGAAGAATAAGTCTGACACAAATAAAAGCAATCAGCTTTATTGTGGCGCCCGAAACAAAAATAGTCCCTGATAATGCTTTGATTACAACAAACTATATCATCGAATATAACTACTGAGTTCGGTTTAATCTGATCAGGGGTGAATATCTGATTTCCATCATCGTATTCAGAATAGCCGATTTCTTTCATAGGTTGCAAAAGTGATCTGAGATATTGATATTTTGGTTGGTTCAAGGATTTAGAATACACATATATATTTTCAAATCTAAGACCGTTTGCATGTTCCAAAAGTGAAACCATAACATTTGTTTTTCCACAACCAGATGCACCTACTAAAATGCCTCTCTTAATATCATTTCCTAATAACGTGCCATGTCTATTACACTTTTCACTTCCAAAGGTGCTGTCATGGTTTTTGATGGGTAATTGCAACTTTTGCTGTTCCGCTCTCATGTTACAGTATGCAACGCCCAAATGGGAGAAGCGACTTATATAGCAAGTGTGGACACCGCTGAAAAGTGGTTGTAAACGAAATGAAAACAGCCATAGAGCTAAATGTTGCATTGTTGATTTTAGGAGAATCGAAAGTATATATACTGGTAACCTACCTGCGAAATTTGTCACAATTACTGCGTCTTCCAACACTACAAGATGAGAGTGAATCCGTCATCTGTTAAACTAAAGCGACTGTTAGCAGCAGGGTTGCGCAAAATGAGGAATTCACTTAAAAAGGGTAGCGGTTTGACGAAAAAGAGGAAGACGAATTCAAAAACAAGACGATCTAAAAAAAGCAGAATCATAAGATCGCCTAAGATTGGCGGTTTTTTACCAATGTTATTACCTGTTTTGGGAGCATTAGGTGCTTTAGCCGGAGGCGGGGCGAGTATAGCCAAGACAGTAATAGATGCGAAGAATGCGGCTAAAGCTTTGCGAGAAACGAATAGACATAATAAAGCTATGGAAAACAAAGGGTCGGGTTTATTTTTAAAACCGTATCAAAAAAACTACCGATAACAATTCCAAATCGAGCGTTGACCAACGTCGATATTCTTAAATATGCAAATCAATTAAAAATAAAACATTTTAGGGGTGTTTACATGCGATATTCTTTACCAAAAAAAATTAAATATTCGGAGTGTGGAATTGTTAATCTAGACGCTAAAGCAAATGAAGGTACGCACTGGACAGCTTATATAAAACGAAATAAAAATGTCGATTACTTCGATAGTTATGGCAATTTGCGACCGCCGCAAGAACTAATTAATTATTTTTTAAGTGATGGAGTTGATAATATAATTACTTATAATTACTGGAGACAACAAAATGTTAAATCGTTCAACTGTGGGCACCTATGCTTACGATTTCTATATAATAAGCAAACATCCGTTTAATTTGTCACTCGCAACGATTGAATCATGTCTTACGCATTTGCGTTTTCGCAACCTCAATCAGTGTTAAGTTCAAATTTCAATCCCCCAATATTTCTTGATGAGAATTCAGAATATGTGATCGGTTTAACAAATTTTGAAACATTTAACGCCATCCCCAATATAGATGAAACAAATAATACCTTTTGTTATGGTGCACAGACTATAATTATTCCAACAGGTTCTTACGAAATAACAGATATACATCAATATTTGCAGAGTAAAATGGGAAAAGAAACATTGGAGCTCAATGCGAATAACAACACCCTTAAAACAACTTTAAAATGTAGTCAAAGTATCGACTTTTCAAAACCCAATTCCATCGGCAAACTTTTAGGCTTCAGTAATAAGGTTTTGAAAGCGAATGTTGTTCATGAATCGGAGAAGCCTGTGGAAATTATAAAAGTAAATGCTATATGCATTGATTGCAACATCTCTTCTGGCTCATATAATAACGGTAAACCGGTCCATACAATACATCAATTTTTTCCCACGGTACCGCCAGGGTATAAAATAGTAGAAACACCTCAGAATGTCATTTACTTTCCAGTCACCATAAAGACAATTACTAATATAACCATCAAGATCCTTGATCAAGACGGAAACCTAGTCCACTTTAGAGGTGAAACTGTCACAGTCAAAGTGCATTTGAAAAAAGTTAGCTAAATGGTTGTCCGCTATAATAATTCTCACACGAAATGTCAGGCGCTAGAGTATAAAAATAAGGATGCAAAAGCAAAAATCCATAGTATAAAAACGTTTAAGCAGCTGACAGCACGTAATCGCCGTTTTTTAAAATCGTTAGGTTTTCAACCGCAATGAATATTCTAGACGTCGCGCAAAAGGTGGTTGTTGATGATTCCGTGGTAGATTATCAACTACACACCTATCAATCATTTTCCTCTTCAAAATTTGAGCAGAACGATGAAATGCGAATATCGATACAAGAATTAGATGCATATACCCTTCCTTCTGACAGTTACCTATACATAGAAGGTAAATTAAGGAAAGATGATGGAACTGTAGGAAACACATTATTTTTTATTAACAATGCCATAGCACACCTGTTCAGGGAAATTCGCTATGAGTTAAACGGTGTTGTGGTCGATTCAGTGCGAAATGTAGGGCTCACTTCAACTATGAAAGGTTATGTGTCAGTAAATTCTAATGATGGTGCCAAGTTGCAAAATGCCGGATGGTTCCCCAAAAGCGAAGGAAGAGAATCTGAACGTCTAAAAATTGATAACAATGGACATTTCAACGTTTGTATTCCTCTTTCCCATTTAATGGGATTTTTTGAAGATTATCGCAAGATTATTATAAATATGAAACAAGAATTAGTTCTCATTAGAAGTACTGACGACCTAGACGCTGTCGTCTACATTGAAGATCCCACCAATGTAGCTCTAGTTGCAGATAAGCCAAAAATTCAGCTTGATAAAATATACTGGAATGTTCCTCATGTTACACCTTCCATTTCTCAACAACTGCACCTTTCTAAGCTGATTCAAAAAAACATTGACATTCCCCTCGCTTTTAGAAGTTGGGAACTAATAGAATTTCCAGCTTTACCTCAAACAACGCGACATACTTGGCCTGTGAAGACAAGCACAAAACTCGAATCGCCAAGTCACATAATTGCAGGTTTTCAAACAGCCAGGAAAGGAGATGTTAAAAAAGACATGGAAAAGTTTGATCATTGCAACCTGCGAAACTTTAGAGTTTTCCTAAATAGTGAAAGGTATCCTTATCATGATTTGAACTTAAATTTCGGTGAAAATAATTTCGCGTCACTTTATGACATGTATTCAAAATTTCAACAACCTTATTATGAAAAAGAAAACCAGCCTATTTTCACTCCCAATGAATTTAAAGAGATTGCTCCACTAGTGCATATAGACTGTTCCCGACAAAAAGATTCTCTCCAATCAGGGGCTGTTGTTCGAATTGAATTTGAAACGAACACGGCCATTCCGAAAGATACTTCCGCTTACGCTTTGATTTGTCACAATAAATTGTTTCTCTACAACCCGCTGACAAAAATCGTAAAGCAAGTGTAGAGAAACTAAATTCGTTCCCTCTACGCATGAATTCTCCTGCAAGTGTAGAGTGTACTAACTCATTCTGCGCATGCCTTGGAGTAACTATTAAAGCAATTACATCCACATCTCTTTACTCATTTCAATTATGTCATTCACGTTTAAGGATGTCTTGAAGTCTCACATAAAAAATTTAAAGAAACTAAAAAGTCAAATAGAATCCTATTGTGTGATGAGTAAGATTGCTAAGAACTTTTCTAAACTCAAATTGTAAAAATGATATTAGTTCTTGATGTGCAAGGTTTCAAATTAGAAAATAATAAATTTCTTCCTAAAGAATTAGCAGCGTTTGATGGAAAAAGAATTTGTCACTACATATTCAAACCACCTTTCAGTATGGATTCCCTTCCACCGGACTTATCAAGACAAGTTAGATGGCTTATGAATTATCATCACTGCATCGATTGGAAAGCAGGTTTCACTCCAGTTCACAATTTTGGTGAAATTGTCAGCGCTCTCACAAGAAACGTTAATTATGTGTATGTCAAAGGAAAAGAAAAGGCTTCCTACATTAGAAAATATTCTGCCACACCAGTCCTAGAACTCGATGATCAACCAACTATACAACCATCGAAACCTTCTTGTTTCAATCACTTAAATAATATCTGCATTTGCTCACTTACAAATGTTTTTTACCTATATGAAAATTTTGTAATGAATTGTGTACAATAAAATAATAGTTAAAAATGTATTTATCTTTTATTTATTCCTATTCAAAAATAAAACAAATAAATTAGTTTGAAACTTTATTAAAATCAAACTATGACATCTTTCTAAAAAGTATAATAAAGTAAATTTAAAGCAAGTTAACAAAATAAAAATGATTAATAAGGGGGTAGAGCATAACTCTCTCGAAATAATAAATGATTGTAAAAACGTTCATAGAAAATCTTCTTTCTGTGTTCTACATCCAAAATTCTGTCGACAACGCTTTTGACTTGTTCAATTTTTCTTTGAAAACGACATCTGTCCGCATAGTCTTTCATCCAAGTTCCCTTTCTTGCATTAGTGTGTGCATATTTCCAACACGCCATGTAATGGATTTTGTTTTCAGCTTCATTAAATTTAACTTTCTTCATGATTAACTCTATCTACTTATATATATATAATTTAATAGTTAGGTGTTTACACATTTACAACATTTCTCTCTCCATCCTCGTTAACAAAAACAACCAGCCTAGATTGTTCCAACACTTTTTTTTGATGCTCCCACTGTGCGTGCGATGACCTGAGATATGTTCTCAATGGCTCCGGAAAGTATTTCATAAATGGATAGAATTTGAAATCCAGTCTTGTGTCAATCAAATCGGCTATTAACTCACAATCACAACACTTCTCGTTCATGTACTCAATGGTTCGAGATAACACTCTTTTATATTGGGATATCAACGTCAACTCATCACCATTTAAGTTTTCTTTTTTCTGCAAGCGTTCTTGCTCACGATTCAGTTCGTGACAAAGATAACTTAGAGCTAATTTCAAATTCATTTTCGTTATTACTTACTTTACTATACTTTACTATACTTCTCAGAGAGATGTGCATCTGAAACAAACTTTGCAGATTATATACTACAACTCTCAAGGTTGGTCTGCGGTTCGAGTCCAAAACATTTTTGCGACCTTGATAGGAGTGTCGACCTTGAGAGGAGTGTTGACCTTGAGAGGAGTGTTGACCTTGAGAGGAGTGTTGACCTTGAGAGTAGTGTTGACCTTGAGAGGAGTGTTGACCCCGAGAGGAGTAAGTGACCTTGGGAGGAGTAAGTGACCTTGGGAGGAGTGAGTGACCTTGGGAGGAGTGAGTGACCTCGAGAGGAGGAGGAGGAGTGCTGTAGAACCCACTATTATTACCTACTAATA
The DNA here is from genome assembly GCA_964006375.1 of Tillus elongatus. NCBI lineage: Eukaryota > Metazoa > Arthropoda > Insecta > Coleoptera > Cleridae > Tillus > Tillus elongatus. The sequence continues at coordinate 120,162,889 of OZ023263.1, forward strand.
ACTAGAGAGATATGATAATGCGGTTACCTATTTTTTTACTGTCACGCGCATGATGTCATGTGGTGAGCACAGTCATAACAATATTATGCCATAATATAATGCCTGATATGTATCATGATATTATGCTGCGGCATGATACAAATAACGAGAGATATAATGAGGCTACCTATTTTTAGAACTGTCACGCGCATGGCGTCATGTGGTGCGTCCAATGCGACAATAATATGCTGTCGTACAATGAAGTTTGACGTTTCATCACAACCTCTTAACAAATTACGTATTTTACTAATATTTAAGTGCATACAGTTGGAAGTAATTTTTTAAGATCAGAATACTATACTGTGATTATGTGACATGATGATCAAATCAAGTTTATGAATGTTAACGCCCTCTAAATGCCTGCGAACGTCTCCTCTACTTTTTAGGTTTGTGTATTCCCCATATTAATGCAGGGCTCCCCTTTAATTATTATACTTGTCTTGTGCGTATATATATATATATATATATATATATATATATATATATATATATATATATATATATATATATATATATATATATATATATATATATATATATATATATATATATACATGTAATATAAAAATGAAAAAGATTAAATTTAGTGATGTGTGCTATATTATCTGAAAAAGATAATATTGGCGACGAAGTGGAAAGTAACTTCAACCGCATTACACTGGCGTATAGAAACGTTACTCGCCACGTGACGTCATAGGAGGGGGCGGGGCATATGCGCAATATTATATTTCTTGTAAGTCACTATATCATGATCTGCGGTATAGTAAGTTTGACGTTTCATCACATCTTTACCTCTTAACAAATTACAAGAGTGTTGTTTTTTTATTAGATTTTATAAATGTATTTTTCTAATTTTTCTGAGCATACATTTAGAAGTATTTTTATGATCAGAATGCTACTGTGACATGATGATGAAATCAAGTTTATGACTGTTAACACACTCTAAATAACTTCTCCACTTTTCAAGTTTGTGTTGCCCCAATGTTAACTAAGGGCCCCCTTCCTTAATACTTATCTTGTGTTTATGTACCTATGTAATATAAAAACTCTGGACGCAGCAAGTGCGTTATGGTAGTGAATTTTCATAAAAATGTTTCTAACAGCAAATATGTTTTTTTAAGAAAGCAGGCACCAAATTTGGTTACCAGTATAATCTATATATTAGAAACAATGTGCCATGTTTCATCAAAATAACTTTATTGTTTGAAAATGTACAAAAATTTCCGAAAGTAAAGTTAAATTGTTCCCGAAAAAAACTGGTTTTCTGGTCAACCTTATAGGTTAATAGTAAATTGATTCAAAATTTGAAGCATTTAATAAAAATTCGCTACCATAACGCACTTGCTGCGTCCCGAATTTCTTTTCTTACAAAGATGTATTATATTTCGATGGAAAATACAAAAATGCAATAACATAGGGCGTGTTTGATTAAAAAAAAATCATTAAAAAAAAAATTTGAATCACCAACAACTTATGGGCCACCCTGTAATTGTGGAAATATTTTTTAAGATGAAGCTTAAGACACCCTACAATTAATGTATACAACTTTTTTTCGTAACTTGCATAATAACGGATATATTGCGCTTTAATGATTTTTTACGATAATTCGACAAAAATGATATACCATTAAACGATAAACTATATAGCCAACACTACTGCTAAAGCATCAGAGAAAGGGTCTATTTGAAATGAATTTTCTGGGAATATTTTAGTAAAATGAAGGACAATGACGATTGAAACTAAGAGATCGGGCTTTGTAAAACATTATTCTTGAGACATTTTCCTTCCATAGATCATATTAATTTCAGGTTCATTGCCTAAATATTAACAATTTTGAGGTTTAAAATCGCGACTTTGACGTTTTGAGGAAAACCCAAATTTATTTTTCTTTAAATGCCTGTAACTTTTTTGTCCTTTAACCTACAGCGCTAAATTTTTGTAGATAGCTTACATATAACGATATAAACCCGTGTACCAAATTTCGTTGCCCTTACTTTGTTAATTCCGGAGATATTTTTTTCGATTTTTTTCGAAAGAAAACACAAAATTTTCCGGGAAAACCTCGGCGGATTTTCCTGGCTAACGAACTTATCCAAGCCACTCGTGAAAAGAAGGTACTCACCAAATTTTATCAAAATCGGTCCATTATTTTTTTAGTTATAGGTGTGACACATAAATATATAAACATATATATATATATATATATATATATATATATATATATATATATATATATATATATATATATATATATATATATATATATATATATATATATATATATATATATATATATATATATATATATATATATATATATATATATATATATATATATATAAACATATAAAGTCTGAAACCGACCTCGGATTTGGGTTCCAGGGGTCCTAAATAGCGCTCATTTGAAGAAATTTTTTTAAAATTCAAAAGTCGAGATCTCCTCATTAGTGAATTTTTTTAAAGAAAATTCACTAAAAATAAATAAAAAAGAAGTGAAAATGTAAGTGAATTCATTGCATTTAGTGCGGTATTCATTATCTGAAAAATAGGCGACGAAAGTGAAATGTAATTGTGGTAAATTCGCAGTTTACTGCACGGGGAATTTTTAGAAAAAATGTTCTTAAAAACATGCTTAGAACCCTCCTTGGATGCACAAGCCACGAGAAAAATTTGTTGCAAACAACCCCCAAGAAAGAAGGGACCAGAAGTGAATAAGTGCTGGGCGGGGAGGAAATATGTGCGGAAAATACTTTAAAAAACACTTGTCGAACTTATAAAAACTGCCTTATTCGCATTTTGTAGCCACACCTCCTTTAAACCCTGTCTACCCCACACAGAACTCATATTCGCCATAGGTCCCGTGACTTTCTTGGGGGTTGTTCCCAAGAAATATTTCTTGTGGTTTATGCTTTGAGGGTGGTTGTAGACATGCCGGAAAGGAAGGAAAACTCTCACGACGAAACAGCGGACCGATCGCACCTACCGTCCCGCCCTCGCGCCGCTCTCAGTCAAAAAACGGCGGAGTGCAATCTGAGAAATTAGATAGTAATAGGTGACTGCAGGGGAAGAGGTGTATCATGAAAGGGGTATGTAATATAACAAGCGAAAAAAAAAATAGAGAAATTGTGAATTAAAAATAATAATTAAAGCAGCAGAAGCGAGGAAGGTAAATTTACTCATTAAAGACAAGGAACCAAAAATAAAAATAGTGTGAACGTGCATGTAAGATGCCAAGCTTTCTCTGAAACTGCCCGTGAAGTTAACTGCAAATTTATCCAAATTATATATCTATCAAAGACACGAGGTAGAGTAGTTGTGTATAGTAAAATGTTAGCTTAGCCCTCAGGTTAGACTGCAACACAAGCACAGCTAAACTACTCATAATCTACCATATCATTAAAAAAGTCTGGACGCAGCAAGTGCTTTATGGAAGTGAATTCTCATAAAAAGATTTTTAATAGCAAATATGTATTTTTTTAATGACATCAGGTATCAAATTTGGTTACCAGTATATCCTGTGTGTGTGTGTGTGTGTGTGTGTGTGTGTGTGTGTGTGTGTGTGTGTGTGTGTGTGTGTGTGTGTGTGTGTGTGTGTGTGTGTGTGTGTGTGTGTGTGTGTGTGTGTGTGTGTGTGTGTGTGTGTGTGTGTGTGTGTGTGTGTGTGTGTGTGTGTGTGTGTGTGTGTGTGTGTGTGTGTGTGTGTGTGTGTGTGTGTGTGTGTGTGTGTGTGTGTGTGTGTGTGTGTGTGTGTGTGTGTGTGTGTGTGTGTGTGTGTGTGTGTGTGTGTGTGTGTGTGTGTGTGTGTGTGTGTGTGTGTGTGTGTGTGTGTGTGTGTGTGTGTGTGTGTGTGTGTGTGTGTGTGTGTGTGTGTGTGTGTGTGTGTGTGTGTGTGTGTGTGTGTGTGTGTGTGTGTGTGTGTGTGTGTGTGTGTGTGTGTGTGTGTGTGTGTGTGTGTGTGTGTGTGTGTGTGTGTGTGTGTGTGTGTGTGTGTGTGTGTGTGTGTGTGTGTGTGTGTGTGTGTGTGTGTGTGTGTGTGTGTGTGTGTGTGTGTGTGTGTGTGTGTGTGTGTGTGTGTGTGTGTGTGTGTGTGTGTGTGTGTGTGTGTGTGTGTGTGTGTGTGTGTGTGTGTGTGTGTGTGTGTGTGTGTGTGTGTGTGTGTGTGTGTGTGTGTGTGTGTGTGTGTGTGTGTGTGTGTGTGTGTGTGTGTGTGTGTGTGTGTGTGTGTGTGTGTGTGTGTGTGTGTGTGTGTGTGTGTGTGTGTGTGTGTGTGTGTGTGTGTGTGTGTGTGTGTGTGTGTGTGTGTGTGTGTGTGTGTGTGTGTGTGTGTGTGTGTGTGTGTGTGTGTGTGTGTGTGTGTGTGTGTGTGTGTGTGTGTGTGTGTGTGTGTGTGTGTGTGTGTGTGTGTGTGTGTGTGTGTGTGTGTGTGTGTGTGTGTGTGTGTGTGTGTGTGTGTGTGTGTGTGTGTGTGTGTGTGTGTGTGTGTGTGTGTGTGTGTGTGTGTGTGTGTGTGTGTGTGTGTGTGTGTGTGTGTGTGTGTGTGTGTGTGTGTGTGTGTGTGTGTGTGTGTGTGTGTGTGTGTGTGTGTGTGTGTGTGTGTGTGTGTGTGTGTGTGTGTGTGTGTGTGTGTGTGTGTGTGTGTGTGTGTGTGTGTGTGTGTGTGTGTGTGTGTGTGTGTGTGTGTGTGTGTGTGTGTGTGTGTGTGTGTGTGTGTGTGTGTGTGTGTGTGTGTGTGTGTGTGTGTGTGTGTGTGTGTGTGTGTGTGTGTGTGTGTGTGTGTGTGTGTGTGTGTGTGTGTGTGTGTGTGTGTGTGTGTGTGTGTGTGTGTGTGTGTGTGTGTGTGTGTGTGTGTGTGTGTGTGTGTGTGTGTGTGTGTGTGTGTGTGTGTGTGTGTGTGTGTGTGTGTGTGTGTGTGTGTGTGTGTGTGTGTGTGTGTGTGTGTGTGTGTGTGTGTGTGTGTGTGTGTGTGTGTGTGTGTGTGTGTGTGTGTGTGTGTGTGTGTGTGTGTGTGTGTGTGTGTGTGTGTGTGTGTGTGTGTGTGTGTGTGTGTGTGTGTGTGTGTGTGTGTGTGTGTGTGTGTGTGTGTTGTATCCTGATGGCCTCGGAAACCAGGTCCATTAGCCACAAACTGTTGTATTAGACAGACGAGAGGTGAGGAAAGGTTTCGCTTAGTATACACCCATAGATATAGTAATATAGTTCCTATAATTAAATTGGTGTCATTATTTGTTTTGTATATATACACATATATATTGTTTCATTAATAAGTTTTTTTATATATTATTATTATTAGTTTATTTTATTTATTTATTTTTTTAATCTTTTTTTTTTCTTTTTTTTTATGTTTTTTTTCTTTTTTTTTAATTGAACTATAATAAAAATAAAAGACAAGGATACAAGGGTGCAGTTCAGGGACCCGTTAGAACTTCTCCGCCCTCTCAGAACAAACAAGACTAGGCCACGGTGAGGTGGTTAAGAACATAAGGAAAGACAACAGGAGCTTATGTTTATAGATGCACAATATTTTTGTTACTTAACCTACGTAAAATAAATGATGTTTCGTTTCCCCTCTTTATTCTGCTTAACCTAACATAGATATATTTGGACACATACATACACACACATATACACACTATATATATATATATATATATATATATATATATATATATATATATATATATATATATATATATATATATATACCTAATATATATACAATACCATACATACATATATACATACACATATACTAGGGTACAATATTAGATTTCTACTTTTGATTCTTTCATAAATTTAACCAGCCTTTTGTCTATTTCGTTGTCATTTGTAGCGATTAGATTTGCAGGGTTTACAGGGTGTTATATGCCTTTGTCTTGAAGATATGTAAGTAAGGTTTGTCGCATTCGTTCATTTAAATGGCAGGCAAAGAATATGTGGTTGAGGTCCCCGGTGGAAACGTCACATTGGCATGTTGGAGTGTTTCTAATACCAATATTACGGAGATGAGCTGGGAATCTTCCATGGTTCAGTTTTAACCGCACAATTGTAGAGCAAAATTCTTTTGAAAAACCCGAGTCCTTATAAAATTGAGATTTGGGTAGTTTCGGATTCAGTCAAGTGTATTGATTTTTGGACGAGGTTACAAAAGTCTTCTATGCTATTTTCCAGTCTCTTTTTTATTTCTGATCCGTAATAAGTGATTATATCTGCATTCGAAAAACTGATAATTATTCTCTCATCTTTAGAAGCTTCCTTTGCTAGACTATCTGCTACTTCATTTCCTTCAAGACTGGCATGGCCCTTAACCCAAACAAAAATTACTATTTTTCCCTTCAAAATGATGTTGTGGTGACTGTTCATTATTTCACACAACGCTGCATCATCGTGTTTTTTTTAAAGAAAAATGTTCAATAGTTTTCAGTACGGCTTGTGAATCTGTGAGTATAATTGAGTCTTTTTCATTATATAATGCCCAGTTTAGAGCCATTAGGATAACACGGGCCTCTGCTGTGTAGTTTGAGCAATATTTATCCAGTCTCATTTTGCTTATAATTTGGTATCTGGGAACATAAATGGCACTCTCTACGTTGTTTTGTTCTTTTGATCCATCTGTGTAGATGCTTGTATATGTATTATATTTGTCCAAGTGCTGTTGTAGAATATGTCTGTTTAGATATGTTAGTTCTGTGTAGTTTGGAATTATGATCTTTGGTTTCTGTACTGTCACTTCGTATGATGTTTGAAATACTGTCTGTTGGTACAATTATTGGTAATTCACTGGTGCAAAGAAATGAATCCACTAATGGTGGTGTGGTTTTCTTGGCCCAGTATTTATTAGTCAAACACTCTACCGTTATCCAGCTAATTATATTTAGTAGTGTTTCCTTATAAAATCTAAGCTTGACTATATATTTGTTGGCCAGATATTGTCCTCTAATTTGTAGTGGTGGTTCATTAGCTTCAGCAATTAGTGCTTGACATGGAGATGACCTCATTGCCCCTAGGCAAATCCGTAATGCTTTGTACTGTACTCTATCGAGTTTCAATAAGTTACTCTGGGATGCGGATCTATAAAGTGTACAACCGTAATCTAAACTATACCTTATATAGGATCTATAGAAAAGCAAGCCTATTTTGACATCACCCCCCCATTTTGTGTGAGTTATTGTTCTCAATAAATTAAGTCCCTTTTCGCACCTGCCCTGTATATATTCAATGTGTTTAGTCCATAGTAATTTATGGTCGATTATTATTCCTAGATATTCGCAGCTGGTCTTTACAGATAATTCAACATCTCCTAACCTAAGGGTGGGTGGCGGTTGTACTTTGTACCTGGTGAAAAAGATAACTGTCGTTTTGTCGCTATTTAGTTAAAAATTATAGTCGCAAAGCCTGTGTGTAAGTTCCTCATTATGTTTTCCAATTCTTGTATACATTTCTCATACGTTTTTTCTATATTGTATATATGTACTAATATGATCTGCGTATTGAATGCAGTGATTGCTGTTATTCCAGATATGATGGATACTTCTAGTGTACATATTGAAGAGCAGAGGGCTCAAAACAGAACCCTGTGGTAACCCACGTCGGATAGTTTGAGGCCCGTGTAACCAGTATAACCTATATTATAGCAGAAACAATGTACAATATTACATCAAAATAATTTTTTGTTTGAAAATGTACAAAAAGTTTCCTAAAAATGTCTAGACGCAGCAAGTGCGTTATGGAAGTGAATATTCATAAAAATGTGTTTAATAGCAAAAATGTCTTTAAAGCAAGCAGGCGTCAATTTGGTTCCGATTATATAGCCTATATAGTAGAAACAATGTATCATATTTTATCAAAATTCCTTTCTCTTTGAAAATGTGCAAACATTTTCCGAAAATAAACTTTAAATGTTTCCGACAAAACTGGTTTCCTAGCCAACAAGCCTTCGGTTAATAGCAAATTGAATTATTGAAATTTGAAGGATTTAATGAAAATTCGCTACAAAAACGCACTTACTGCGTCGAGATTTTTTTCTTACAAACATGCATTATATTTCTATAAAAAAATAAAAAATGCAATAATATATGGGTGTTCGAAAAAACAATTTTAGGGACCACCAACGACTTATGGACCACCCTGTGATTGAACAAATATTTTTATAAGATGCAACTGAAGACACCCTATAATTAACGTATACAATTTTCTCTCGTATCTTGTATAAAAACAATTATGTTGGTTTACCATGGAAATGCGTCACCTTGTATATATGCAAACAGACAAAAACTGAAAGTAAACCCGGATATGGATTCTAGCAGGCCTAGTTTGCGCTCAATTGAAGAAGAAATATTTTTAAAATTCAAAAGTCGCGGTCTCCTCATTAACGAATTTGTTCTACGAAAATTAGCTAAAAATTATAGACCGTTAAACCATAAACTTAACTAAACCTACAGACACAGCATCAAGTTAACTAAACCTGCAGCCAAAGCATCAGAGAAAGGGTCCATTTGAAATGAATTTTCTGTCAACATTTTAGTAAAATTGAGGACAATAACGGTTAAAGCTGAAACTTAAGGGTTCGCAGAATACACTTCTTGCAACATTTTCTTTTCATAATACGTAATTGTTTCAGGCTCTTTGCCTAAATATTGCCAATTTTGACGTTTCAAATCGGAACTTTGACGTTTTAAGGAAAACTCTTTTTTTTAACTGCCCATAAATTTTTTGTCTTTAAAGTTAAAGACCTAAGATTTGGCACATGGTTCACACTTTATAATATAAACACGCGTACCAAATTTGGTTGCCCTTTTTTTTTGTTCCCTCAGGGCTCGTCCGCGGCCTTGCCGCCCCGATAGCACCGCAACCCTTGGTTGCCCTTACTTTGTTATTTACCGAGATATAGTTTTTTTCGAAAGAAAACAAAATTTTCTGGGAAAACCTGTGCCGATTTTCCTGGCTAACGAACTTATTCAAGCCACTTGCAAAATGAAGGTACTCACCAAATTTGATCAAAATCGGCCCAATATTTTTAGAGTTATCGGTGTGATACATGCATATATATATATATATATATATATATATATATATATATATATATATATATATATATATATATATATATATATATATATAAACATATAAAAAGTTAAACTGACCCCGGAAATGTGTTCTAGGGGGCCTAACGCTCATTTGAAGAAATTTTTTTTTTAATTCAAAAGGTGGGATCTCCTCATTAGTGATTTTTTTAAAAAGAAAATTCACTAAAATTAAAGACTTATTATATGTAGATTTGTCAGCACATGCTATAAGCGATGTTTACCTGTTAGGAAAGGGTTCAGCGAGGCCATATTGTGGAGTTCTCCGTTTACTTGGAGAAGGCAAAATTGGTCAAGATATTAAAGGGTATTGGAATCTATATGTCAAACGATCTGACAAGAGAGGAACAACTTGCGATATAGCCTATATAGTAGAAACAATGTACCATATTTTATCAAAATTCCTTATTGTTTGAAAATGTGCAAAAATTTTCCGAAAATAAACTTTAAATGCTTCCGAGAAAACTGGTTTCCTAGTCAACAGGCCTTCGGTTAATAGCAAATTGAGTTACTGAAATTTGAAGGATTTAATGAAAATTGGCTACAAAAACGCACTTACTACGTCGAGTTTTTTTCTTACAGACATGCATCATATTTCGATCAAAAATGCAATAAGATAAGGGTGTTCGAAAAAGACATTGTAGGGATCACCAACGCCTTATGGGCCACAATGTGATTGTCAAAATATTTTTATAAGATGCAGTGAAAGACATCCTACAATTAACGTATACAATTTCTTCTCGTATCTTGTATAATAACAATTATATTGAGCTTTACCGTAGAAATGCGTCACCCTGTATATATGTAAACACATAAAAACTGAAAATAAACCCAGATATGGATGCTTGGGGGCCTAGTTTGCACACATTCGAAGATATCTTTTTAAAATTCAAAAGTCGCGGTTTTCTAACTAATGAACTTTTTCTACGAAAATTGGCTAAAAATTATAGACCGCTAAATCATATAACTCAACTAAAACTACTGCCAAAGCATCAGAGAAAGGGTCTGTTTGAAATGAATTTTCTGGAAATATTTTAATAAAAGAAAAAAAAACGGTTGAAGCTGAAACTTAAGGGTTTGCAGAACATTATTCTTGTGACATTTTCTTTACATGACCCGTATTTGTTTTAGGTTGTTTGCCTAAATGTTGCCAATTTTGACGTTTCAAACTCAATTTTTTTTAGATGCCGATAATTTTTTGGCTTTGAACTTACAGACCTGATTTTTGGTGCATTGTTCACTCCCTATAATACAAACACGAGTACCTAATTTCGTTGCTCTTACTTTGTTATTTCCGAAGATAATATTTTATCCGAAAGAAAATACAAAATTTTCCAGGAAAACCTGGGCCGATTATCCTGGTTAACAAACTTGTCCAAGCCAGCTGCAAAAAGAAGGTACGTACCAAATTTGATCAAAATCGTCCCATTATTTTTTCAGTTATCGGTGTGACGCATATATATATATATATATATATATATATATATATATATATATATATATATATATATATATATATATATATATATATATATATATATGAATTAAAACTACCCTGGATATGGGTTCTAGGGGGCCTAGTTCGCGCTCATTTGAATAATTATTATTCAAAAGTCAGGAATTTTTTAAAGAAAATTCACTAAAGAAACGGTAAAAGAATGAATTAATGTTCAAAAGTGTTGACATTCAAACGATAACGCCAAATTTTTCACTCACCACATGACGGCATGGAAGGGGCGAGGCATATGCGCAATATCATATCCAACGACGTAATACGTCATTGATCCTATCTCTTGTACGTCATTATATCATGGAGACAAGTCACTGTAGATTTAACGAGCGCCTCGCCAAAGTAATAACCGGTTGCATTGATAATGCGCACTTCGCAGAATATTTTACGAAGTGATGGGAAAAACCGTTAATTTCTATTAAGAGTTAAAGCCGTTTACATTATTACATAATAAGCGTGGAAAATAACAGCTTCAGTTATTTCGCTGTTCTTTTGAACTGGATAGTCGATCGATAGTATCCTACATTCTCAAAGCTGTGAGCGAGAGTGGGCACACTAGAGTATAAATAACTTGTTTCCTGTTAAGTAATATGTTATGAAGTAAAGTCTGCTCTATACTGCATAGCATACCCTTACATATTTATGTCATGCCCAGTGCATGTCCATTCATCCCGTTAAATAGTTAAATTTAACAGTTGCCGATGAAAACCGATGTTTATTCATCGAACCTAGTTGCAGTGGAACTGAAACAGATACGACTCCTAATTCTAGTTTAGTGTAAAAAGCGTTATTCTGTAAGCTGTTATTTTTATAAATCCACAACTGGTGGTTACCGTTCCGGCTCGACAACCGTTTAAAAATAACCGACAGGTAAATAACGACCCATCACTAATTTTACGTAACGAAATGAAAAACCTCCCTGACGTGGTGCTTACACGGTACACACTCCTCCCAACTGACCTGCCTTGACATCAATTTGCCCTGTTAAAAGCTTAAATGGGAAGGAAAATCAACCCTGCTATTCATGGGAGCATAATCTACTTTTACTTCTTTTAGTTTTTGATTAGGCAAACTGATGTCAGGACAGGTCAGTTGGGAGGATTTTGTGTAAACAGCCCGCCAGGGAGGACTTGTTTCGTTACTTGTGATGGGTCGTTATTTAATTGTCAGCTTTTTTTTAGCGGCTAACGAGAAGTAACGGTAACGACCAGTTACCGACTTATAAAACTAGCGGTTTAAAAAATAACGCTTTTTACACTAAGCCAGAATTCGGAGTCGTGTCTGTTTCAGTTCCACTTCCACTGCAACTAGGTTCGATGAATAAACATCGGTTTTCATCGGCATCGGCAACTGCTATTTAACCATTTAACGGGATGAATAGCCTTAAGATTGGGAATGCTCGCTCTCGCTCACAGCTTTAGGGACGTACGATCTTCGGTACAATAAAACGGTCGGTTTAATTTTAATTTTAACTTTAACCGGTTGTTGATGGTGATACGGCATACCGACACTACTATACAGAGTTATTCTGTTAAACTGAGAAGCTGTTATTTTTGAACAGTTGAGTTTCCCACTAGTATGTAAAGCCAAATATTTAATAATCAAAAATGTTGGGTAAAAAGATGAATTTCTGTAACGTGTTATTACTTTCACTATAGACAACGCAAAATAGGGTTATTTCACGTGAAATTAAAGTACTTATTTATTTAAATTTATATACATTACCTAAGAAAACAGTTAACACGTCATTTTCGTTTGTCTGATAATAGTTATCAAATTGATTAAAAAAATATAATGATACAATATTTTTTAATATCTATATACCTACATTTCAACATAAAAAATTAAATGAATGTATATATATATATATATATATATATATATATATATATATATATATATATATATATATATATATATATACAGGGTGATTCTTTGGCGACAAATAAGGGGTGTCTTTTTATTAAGTTTTTCTTAAAACCCCTTCTCCTCCAAGTTACAGCCCTTTGAAATTTTTGAAACTAATTTTAAAACAACGAATATTAAAATAAGTAAATAAACAATTAATACTATATATCTTCCAATTTTTTTTTAAAACTCAAACTCAATTTTTTATACTGTTTCTTTACCGAAATTTTATTAGCTGCGTTATGTTATGGAGTTTTTAGAATCACTCCCTGTGTAGCAATAAAAGTTCTAACGTCTAACGTCCCAAGGCGTGATAAATAATGATATTTATTGATTCTTGCTGTGGCATTGACATTTACGTAAAGACCCTGATAAAATAAATTTGTGAGAAATGACTAGTTTATAATTCCTAAAACATCTAAGTAAATTCTTATAGAAGACTCCTTTCTGATTTCTAAAAGTTTCACTTCAGAGTGGCAAAATATTTACGACACGCTTATTATAATTTCTTAACCCTTTGTTTCCTTTTCATATCGACAAAATTTGGGATTTATACACTACGTGAAATAACGGGGTAAAAATACAATGCATTTATACTAGTGTGCTCGCTATCGCTCACAGCTTTGGGAATGTAGGATACTATCGATCGACTATCCATTTTAAAATAACTGAAGCCGTTATTTTCAGCGGTTATTATTAAATAACGTTAACGGCTTCAGCTGTTAACAGAAAATAACTGTTTTTCCCATCACTATTCGTTACTTAAAATATTTTGCGAAGTGCGCATGATCAATGCAACCGGGTGTTTAGTGTGGCGAGACACTCGTATTTAGCTGCTCCTAAATTTCAAACTCAAACGCGAAAGGAAACTAGTGATGGGCAAAACGGTTATTTTCTATTAGTATTTGGACCTGTTAACGTAATTTAATAATAACCGTCGACAATAACAGGTCCAGTTATTTATCTGTTATTTTGAACTGGATAGTCGATCGATAGTATCCTACGTTCCAAAGCTGTGAGCGAGAGTGAGCACACTAGTATAAATAACGTGTTAAGTGATATGTTATGAAGTGAAGTCCGCTCTATACTGCATAGCATATCCATACATATTTAGTATTCCCAGTCTCATGTCCATTCATCCCGCTAAATTTAACGGTTGCCGATGAAAACTGATGTTTATTCATCGAAGCTAGTTGCAGCGGAAAAGAAAGAAATAAGAGTCTGAATTCTAGTTTAGTGTAAAGCGTTATTTTGTACTTGTTATTTTTATATATCCATAACAGGGGGTTACCGTTGCGGCTCGGCAACCATTACAAAATAACAGACTGTTAAATAACGACACATTACTAAAGGACACGTCAACGTCACATTTCATTAATTTTTAATTTTAATTATTACTTACTTCATATTTTCATATGATGCCCTAGTTGATGTTTCCATGTCTTGTCTTCTCAAGAACGGAAATATTAATTAGGAATATCCCAAATTTCAATCAGTTTTTTGTTGTGTTTAACGCTTTTTAACTACTTGCCATTGCTGTTTCAGCATATATTTATTATTTGTTAATAGAAATTGTCTTTACTAGTTTCTGTTTGTTGACTAAAACTATGGTGTATATCACGACAGGTAGGCAACGTTGTTAATAATGAATTATTTTAATTTTATGAATACCTAATTTTAGATGGTACTGTTTGCAATAATGCTCCTTGGAACATCAACAGATTGTTAAGGACACTAAATGGAGCTGCAACGTTTGTCATTTTATTGTAAGTATTCTAAGTTTCATAGTTATTTTTGTGCTATTACTCTACCTAACTAAATATGGGTATATAAAGCCTACCCAAAGCATCTCAAAATTTACAGCTGTAGTATTGCTACCCATTTCAGTGTTTATCTAGTATACATTGGTTGGACATGGAAAGCTCCTGGCATTATTTGTTAAAAAACTGATGGCTGTTTCAAGCGTTTGTGTATAAATGCATACCTTGGATATTCAATTAAAAAGGTATGGTTGGCGATCCTTAAGTAGACGGGTCCCGCCATTTCATGCATTGCGATAGCGGCATTGCCGGACGGTGCTTATTGCTCTAGAGGCCTGCCTGACCTACAGGGCAGGTGGGGAAGGTCAGGTTAGGCAGCCCTGTAGGTCAGGTCAGGCAGGACCCTAGAGCCATAAGCACCGTCCGGCAATGCCAATCTCTAATATGGTTACCTTGAAGGTTGTTTTACTTTCTTTGAGAACTACTACTCATGAATTTTTGTTTACTGATAGCTTAGTTATTAGCAGATAATGGGAAGCATTATGAGCCAATAGTGGAGAATAATAAATTGAACCACATCAAGAAAAATTACTGTGCAACCTCACAGAACAAGTCACTAAAATGCAATTTATACTAGTACTTAAACAAGAGGACACTAAGAAAGCAGTCATAAAGGCAAAGGGTGACAAACAACTGAGTTCTATGTAAACAGTGTCTTAAGTGAATCCTAGAGATAAATGTCACTCTGACAATGATTTAACTTCTCTTAAACTAACACAAATATGTGGGAAGGAAAGGCACTGAAAGAGAAATGTTTTAATAATCCATGATTTTTATTTCAAATTCTTATTAAGTATCACCCTCAATGGTTCAGTGGTAATGACATGTGCCTCTGGACCCAACGTTACTGGGTCTGAATCCCAGCGTTACTGGGTCTGAATCCCAGCAGAGGTGTGAAAGTATTTTTCAGGACATACTATAAATTAACATCAATGGAGGTTGTAGCATTGTGTTTGAACAAGTTGAATGTGTGCACGTTCTGCCCTTCAGAGAAGGCATCAGGCAGTTGGTCCATTGTACCGAGCAATGTTGAACACATTAAAGATTCCTACCATCCTGACAGATGGGAGGGGGTTTGGCAAAATTTCTAGGATAGCGAGGTGAAACTGCTTCCTGGCATCAGTGATTGGTTATAGTTGTAGAAATAGGCAGATGTTAAAAAAAAGAGTAATGTTTATTGAGGTACCTGTTTCCAAAAACATTTTCCCAAAAATTGTCTATATAATTAAAAAAAAAATACATGAATGGTTCCACTTGAGAAGAAATAGAGTGTTCTAGTTTCTTTTTTTAAATCGTATCGTTTTTTAAGATACATTTTATCATATTACTTTACAACATTAAAAAGTAACCTCCTGTAAGCCAAGTGATAGAATTTCATGAATTAATTTCGCTTTCAGAATCTATAGCATTCTTCCTTTTATGTGTAAGGGGCTCTAAAAAAGTTCGAGAATTAAAATTTTGGTTTTGGCCTAATTAAATTTCTAGTTATCTGCATTGTCCTCTACAATTACGAGATTTAATGCCCTAGTAGTGTCTCTGCATATATAACTCTATTAATAACTTCATGATGAAAATCTGATACTGGAGTAATTAGAGGAAAACTGACAGAATGTTTAGCTTACCTTTTCTGTAATATAATTAAAACTAAAACAAAGAGTGGTTTTAATTTAGGTATATTACGGAGCATTCCAATAAAATCCTACATGAAGTTATGTATATTAAATTTAAACTGTATCATCATGTATCATCTTACTTATATATAAGCAATGCATTGCTTTCCAGAATATTTATTCCTGTGGTTATATAAACATTTATGGCTTTGACCTACTTCTTTGTTTTCAATCAGAAGTACTTAACAAAGATTGTTTACAAGGCTAGATGCATTCTCACCATAATTAGAAATGCAAACTGGTTTCGCTCTAATTAGAGCTCATCAGTGTGTTTACTAATTACAGCAAGAATACACTCAAAGTATTTCGGCTAAGAGGCAGCCAGCCTCCTACAACATTGTGAGATGTATGACAGGGTCGCCATATCGGTGCGGAACAAGGTAGTATGCTGTCACAGCAGTCCAATAAACATAAAATGTTATAAATAGAGACTGTACAACCAACCAACAATTTTGTACATTGTCTGCCCTGGCACTTTCTTTCTTACTACTGGGACAATGTATGTAAGGCTAGCTGCATTCTCACCATCATTAGAAACACAGACTGTTTTTGCTCTAATTAGAGCTCACCAGTGCACTATACTAATTACAGTGAGAATACACCCACAGTAAATCGCCTAAAAGGTACCCAGCCTCCTAGAACATTGTGAGATGTACAAGAGTGTTGTCCTGAGAAGCCAGAAGGCCTTGTAAAATCAGTTGAAGAGGGAATTGTTTCAAAATGAACATGTGCCTTTATGCTCTCAGACAATCTTTATGGCTATGGTATAAGAAAGTAGAATTATTTTTGACAGACTTGGGTTGCTTAAAGTCTCAGTTTGAAACTTGTGTTTTTAGTTAATTTTCTTTTGGTGAATTTTTTTCAGAATTCAAAAGTTATAGACGCTTTCTTTGATACTTTGACAGTAGTTTGAGTTATAGCGTTTATCGTTTAATGGTCTATAATTTTTTGCGAATTTTCATAGAAAAAATCGGCTAACGAGGAGACTGTGACATTTAAATTTTGAAAAAATTTCTTCAAATGAGCGCGAACTATATCTGGGGCTAGTTTCAGTTTTTATCTGTTCTCATATATACAGGGTGACGCTTTTCTATGGTAAAGCTCAATATATCCGTTATTATACAAGGTACGAGAAAAAATTGTATAGGGTGTCTTGAGCTGCATCTTGTAAAATTATTTGGACAATCACAATCATAAGTCGTTGGTGATACAAACTTTTTTTTTTCGAAAACCCCTTATATTATTGAATTTTTGAATTTTTCATTGAAGTACAATGCATGTTCGTGGGAAAATATTTTGATAGCGTCCATCATTTTTGAGTTATTTAAATTGTTTTGCAACTTTTCACATTTTTGGCACATCACAAAAAAATATGATACAACGCTTTCAACAATAAATAGCAGGTTCCCATGAAAACAAAGCATTCAAAGAGGTTTTTGTTTATATTATTCATTGAAAAAATCGAGATGCCGTATACAGGGCGCTCTCAAATAGTGATATTTGGAGAAATTCACACTGTCATAATTCAATTTTTACAAATAGAAAGGCCTGTATTTTGTGTTTTAAAAACAAAGTTCTTCAAGTTTTGCATAACATTCCGTATACCTGCACACTGGTTTTGTAAATATTTACTTCTAAAATTGCATACCATGATTCGATCAGATTAGGTGATTATTTATTGAAGTTTCGAAGAAAAATATTTGAATTAGCTTTGGTACAAAAAGGATAAGAAATTTGATAGGGTTATCTATGTTTACATTTTCATAATATGTAATATGTAAGTCTTTTCCACCTATATTTTTCTTTGGTATCACTGGCTCAAATCTTAATTACATATTAGGTAGATAGGTAATTTGAATTTTATGTATTCTTTTAGCAATTTTTTTGTAAAAAATAGTTAGTCAGTTTTTGTGTGTTTTCTTGTGTTTCTGTAGAAATTATTGTAAAATTTTTCTGAAATTTTGGGAATTAATATTACATGTTTAATAAGTTATTGTAAAAACGAATGCTTTCGGATTTTTGTGAAAGAATTGTTTGCAAATGTTTATGAAATTTTTTGTTTTGTTTTGTCGAATAGCTTTTTGTGAATAATTATATTTTGATAGGTGGGTAAATAGGTTGAGGTTTGTTCTCGAGGAAAATCGGACGAGTTTTTCGGGAATATTTTAAGTTAATTTTCGGAAAAATTTTGTACTTTTTCAAACAATAAAAGTATTTTGATGAAATATTGTTTCTATTATATGGGTTACACTGGTAACAAAATTTGAAGCCTGCTTTCATTAAAAAAAGATATTTGCTATTAAAAATATTTTAAAGAAAATTCACTACCATAACTCACTTGCTGTTTTCAGACTTTGTTCAGTTAAGTAATGATTTAATGACTGTGGTTGCTTTTTGTGTTGATGATTTCTTTCATTTTCTCTAATATTTCAGAAAGAGCTAGTTTAAAATAAGAGGTAAATTATCATTATTATTTATTTTTATTTATTTAAAATTCTGGATTTAAACTTAAAGATCTTGGGGAATTCAAGTAAATGTTACGAGTGAATATTTGTTTTAATAAAAAAGAAAATGCAAAAGTTTAAGATCAGACAAGGTGCATTAATATGTCAAAATTTGGAATGTCACACTGTAAAACAGTAGAAACGCCCATGGAAAATAATTGAAATCTCATTAGAAATGAAAATTGTAACTTTTCAATACTTTATCAACAGTCAGTTGGTGGGCTAATATATCTAGCAGTGATGACAAGGTATGGTATTTCTTATAGTGTCGGCTACCTTATTCAATTTAACAATTATTATAGTGAAGTTCATTGGCAGTGTGCAAAAAGACTTTTGAGAAATCTTCAAAAAAACAAAGAACTTTTGTTTAAAATATAATAGTATGTGGACGTAACAAGTGTGTTATAGTAGCAAATTTTTATAAGTTTTGTTCATTGCACAAGTTAGTCTTATTTCCTTCTAGACCTTTTTAAAATCATTTATGTTAAATTGAGTCTCTATCTGACCGATAACCATCCGATGCCATTCCTTTTTCTGCACACACACGAGTTAAATTTAGTTAGTCGACTTTTACAAACAATTCACTGCCAGGCATATGAATTCTTTTATCAATTCAGTGTGAAATGTCAAATCCTGTGACATTGTGTTCTAATCTAATTAGGGTCGATCGGGGTAATGGTACACGATTTTTGCAAAGTTGGTTTTAATATTAAGCTGTATAAATATGTATCGTTGCAGGAACATGACAGCCGGTACATAAGTACATTTATGTCTGTTCTACAACAATGCGTACTTGAAAAGAGTTTAAAAAAATTTATGGACAAAAATTTTTTTTTAGTGTTTCCATTTACCCCCGAAATATTTCCTTTTACCCCATCATATGGGAGAAATAGAAACAGTATTCTTTTTCGTACACAACGTGCACTTATGTGGGCTGGGGTTATCGGAAACATTAGCTTCATACGTACAAAGTATTGTATTGCTGATAGGTTCATTCCTTTATTTAAGAAAATTACAGTTAAACGGTTGATGTGCCTAAAGGTAGAGGGTTATCTAAAACAAAATATTTTTTAATAATTGTTTAATTCAGATTAAAACTGTAGAAAACATAAATAATAATTCTTAAACAAATAAAACAAAAAATATTGACTTTTTGACGGAAAAAAAACGAAAAATAACCAATTTGGTTAAAAATAATGATTTAGGAACAATCATAGTGAGCGGCCTCAGGGAAAAAGTGTTGTCCGCAAGTTATTTTAGATGGTTTAACAGTAGCTAATATTTGGCTAGCAGCAACATCCTGAATGTCGTCCACCTCAGAAAATATGTAAGCCTGTTCATCTTTTGAAGATTTTCTGAAAAATGTTGCGGAAACTGCTTTACCTGCAGTGACTACCTGGCCGATAAATCGTTTTTCTTTTTGTTTCTTGGTGTTGGCGTTGTATACAAATTTGACAATTATGAAATCACCAATGTTAACTTTTTTGTTCGTGCCTAATCGGGATAGCGGTAAGTCCATTTCATCATCTGAGCTTGAGCTTACAAATTTGGAGTCATCAGCCTCGCCATGAAGAGAGATTTCATCTGCGCTCTCTTCCAACGAACTTGTGGGTGTCTTCTTTGCGGCCTTTTTTAACGTCTTTGCAGGGATGTGATAATGGAGAATAGTTTATTACAAAAATATCAAATTTTCCAGGGGTGTTGGTATAATAAACAAAACAAATGAAGTAATTTTGTCAAAAATATTGTCTTTGTTAGCTACTTTGAGATCAGTCCTGGATAATGTTGTGTTCTGAATGTGAATATTAGGTAACATTTTTCTAACAATAAAAAAAAACACTGCTAGTATAGATGGTACAAACGACGTCGTAATTCTGCTTTATGCTGACGACCTTGTTATATTATCGAACTCTCCTGTTGATTTAAAGTTGAAATTACTTGATGAGTATTGTTCCACAAACATCCTCACTGTAAACAATGAAAAAACTAAGATCATGTGCTTCACTAGACCTGGACACCTGCTGATAAGCTACATTTTACTTTTGAAGGAAGATCCTTGGAAATGGTAAATCATTATACATACTTTGGCGTTCAATTCTCTTCTTCTTCCCTTTTCTTTCCATGTCCAAAATGATGGTTTGCGGGTTGAGAATTTCGGTGGGTGCCCTAATTTCTCTGTTTGCTCATACAAAAATTGTAGATCATCTGTCAAGGTTGCGTCTATACGACTCTATTATTGTGGGTTAAATATGCCACTGTTTTGTTGTTTGGGGTCTTCGATATTGTAATTTGCTTGAGAGGGTGCAGTTTGGTTTTATTAAGTATCTTTTTCACCTCCCGCGATGGTCAGGCTTGAGTAGGAGCAATTCATATACTCTACACTGCTATTAGCCTAGCTTTTGACTGGATGATCAAGCTTTGTGCGATGGATGATAGTCGTTTACCTAAAATTTGTCCCAAACGTATGTTGACTCTTAGAGATGCTCCTGCTAAATATAACTGGTGTCCACACACTATTAAACTGCCTGGGCATCTGGACATAGACTTTATGTGGGAAAATGTATCTCTCTTATGGCTTATCTGAAATCAGGCTGTAATTCTGCAAAAGTTACAGGATAGGCTACTTGAAAACGACCGTTAGTTAGCCGTGGGGTCTTATACAATTCTGTACACTCGACTGACATTCGCTGTGCAATTTTTCCAACCTTACCTTATGTTAGAATTGACATCTAGCTCAGTGTGTATCCTGGCTCAGTTACGAACCTCTTCGAGTAAATTTTAACTACTAATGGTATCAATCATGTAATTAATGTTGATAGTTTCTGTACAGTCTGTAATATGAATAAACCAGAGTCTTTCGGGCACATCATGCCTGAGTGTCCAGTCTACGAGCCAGTCCGCAATTCGACAGTAAAAACCTTTAGAGATTTGTGATAGCCTGGCCTGCCTCTTGTCGAGTTCGGATAGTCTCGTACTGATGACGTATATTGGTAATGTGTGTAAGATTCGTTTCTTTATTATGGAGGGGTGAGGGCGAGGGAGAATCTGCTGTTTTCTCATGTATATAAAGTATTTTTTAAAGTAGTATTTGCATTACCAGGATCACGGATTTTCTTTTTTCTTTCGGTTGTTAATTTTTAAGTTTATATCAATGGCTTTAAAAACGAAAACTTTTGTAATTATGGAATAATTAGTCATCCAAACTCTTGTAATAAGTTCTATCTTACTACAAATAAATTTTGATTGATTATTTGATTGATTAAAAGAAAAACAGTAGCATTTTCGATTCAGGCGTGTTTTGAAGCTCTTCCAATATTCACAGTCATTTTAAGCTCCTTCCGACCAATTACAGGGTACCGTGAATTTGATTAGGCTAAGACGTATGAAAGTGGGCATGTTTCTTTTTTTGTTGTTGTAATTAGCATGGATGAGTTGTTTGACCAGTTTTCAGATACAATTCAAGTTTTATATTAAACAAGTTTTATTGGGGCTTTTAGTCTATACAAAACTAATTTATTGACTTTGAATTTGATTTTAAAACCACTGCATATAATCCACAAATGAATTATACTCCAGAATACATTTAACGAGTTTCATTTTAATACATCTTTTATGGTAAATTATGTACTTATTTTTTAGCTTCAAGTCATTAATTGGGTTTGACTCAGATTCAAGACAAGATGTAACATCTAGACCAGCAAGATCCTCCTCAAACTGGAGCAGCCGAGAAAGTGGTAGTGGAAACCGTTCCTTTAGGTAAGTTTATTAATATTTAACATCCTAAAGTATTTGAGGAAAAATAATTTAAAAAAAAGATGCTTCATACCCTTCATCATTTTAGTAATTGTACCGCTAAATGTACATTTTGGATACTAAATACTCCGATTCATAACAAAACTTGTTTCACTAGTGAAGGACGCTAACAGAATTCGAGATGTAGTAGTAATCCCGCTTAAATTTATACAGTGGAGTGTTTCTGTTGTCAACATAAGGTTCTGCGATGAAAATGTGGGGAAATGTCATTTGTAGTAGCTGTCAGCAAATCAAATAGTGAGGCATAGAAAGTCCAGGAACTGGTTTTTATGTGTAGTTAAAATTTCAAGCGTGAGGTATCTTGGTTCTTGCCTGAAAAAGTGTGTTTCGAATTTGCTAAAATGATGTATGCACATATGACAGTTGAAACATGCATGATATATCCTGAAATTACCTGCAAATGGATGCCTATAATGTTAGACAAGGTCAGACAGATAAATCAGGGTTCTGCTGTCATCGCAAACAAAATCTCCAAATTAAGGTTTAAAAGGACATGCTATGAAAGGATGTCACAATAAACAATCGGTGGGGTTGCCATTTACAACAACCCTAATCTGAATCTGTAGATATCAGAAAAATATAAATAATTAAAAATTTTAATGAAAGTGATTCAATTTGGTTAAAAGAAATGTAGAACTACGTTTTATTATATATAAATATTAAGCTTTCTATTTTCACAGCATGTAAAAGCCATCTCCATCTCTCTAGTTTAATCTGACAACACCTTTATTTGTTATTTGTTAAGCGACAGGAGTCATGAGAGAAACGTGTACGTTCTGCGCTTAACCTCAAAATCGACTCCGCTAATACCTTAGAATCCAGAATATAAAACAACCACCTATATTCTAAGGTTAATAGAAATAGTAGGTAAATAATAACCCAACTTTTAATTTCAACATAATTTTAACAAATGCCTTTGGCCGTCCACTGTGACTGTAGTAACCACATCAAAAACAAAGTCCTCTTAAGCTCCAACAGCGGCAAACCCTTCTGGACTCTTGCTAAATCTATTGGGAATAATTTCTGCACGAGCACGTTCCCACCTCTTGTCTCCGGGGATGAAATTGTTTTTACCGTCCTGGGCAATAAGGCTGAACTTTTTGCCTCGTTGTTCACCGGCAATTCTACACTCAACCCACCTCCAAATGTTCAACCACCAACAGTGCCCAATGTCGTGCATAAAATGACGGATATCACTTTCAAAACTAAAAAAGTACGAAAGATGCTCTCTTCTCTTAATACCAGGAAAGCCTCTGGCCTTGACGAGATCCCAGCAATTGTTCTCAAAAAATGCGCACCAGAACTTGCTCCTGTCTTGACTCGTCTGTTTCAGATATCTTACAATAGAGGCATATCCCTAGTAACTGGACAACTGCTCGAGTACAACCCATCCCCGAGAAAGGATTCAAAGCGCTTCCTAGCAGCTACAGGCCTATTTCTCTCCTTTCAGTCGTCTCTAAAGTGACGGAAAAGTGTATAAACACCGAATTACTAAAATTTCTTGAAAAACACAGTCTAATCCACGACAGGCAGTATGGATTCCGTTAGCGCAGATCGACTGCCGACCTCCTTTCCTTTGTCACCCATTCTTGGAACAAGCCTATGGATCTACACGGTGAATCCCAGATTGTCGCTCTAGACATATCCAAAGCATTCGACCAGGTCTGGCACGCAGTGCTGCTTAATAAACTTCCGGCCTATGGCCTACCACCAAGACTCTGTACCTGGACAGCAAATTTTCTCTCCAACTGGAGCATTTCTGTTGTCGTGGATGGCCATTCCTCAAAATTATCCAATTAATGCAGAAGTTCCTCAATGTTCAGCTTTAGCCCCTACTTTGTTTCTTCTCCACATCAATGACCTCCTCTCTAGCACAGCCAATCCAGTTCACAGTTACACGGACGACAGCTCAATTAGATGAGGATCGCAGACTCATGGAGGGTTCTGTCTCCGTGGATCTCCAAAAAATATTAGACTGGGGAAGTAGAAATCTTGTACAATTCAACCCCACCAAATCTCAGTCTTGCTTTCTTTCTCATAAGAGATACACCAGCCATAGACCCATCACAATGAACAACCAAGTTATTCAAAGTAATGAATCATTTTCACTTGTTGGCATTTCTGTGGATCGAAATCTCAATTGGCACCAACATGTCACATCAATTGCAGAAGCAGCTGCTAAGAAATTAGGTTTCCTCTTCCGGGCTCGTAAATACTTTTCACCAGCTAATCTCTATACCTTATATACTTCACAAATAAGGCCAAACCTCGAATACTGCTCCCACATCTGGGGTGCAGCTGCCGCTTCTACACTCGCTATCGTGGACTCCATTTAGAGGAGAGTTATACGTCTCATCGGTGACCCTACCCTCACCCAAAGCTGCCATATCTTGCCAACCGACGTGCCGTTGGTGACCTCTCTCTCTTTTATAGATATCTGCACGGGCACTGCTCAGAGGAGATTTCTTCCATAGTTCCTCCACCTGCTGCCGCCAACAGATCTACCAGGGGAACAGAGCGAATGCACCCTTTTACTGTCCAGGTCATCAGACATCTTGTTATGCCCGCTGTTTTGGCCCGAGGACATCCAAGTTGTGGAATTCCTTGCCGGAAACCTTTTTATGAAAATTTACTACCATAACATTCTTGCTGCGTCCAGATTTTTTTTAAATAGATCTCATGTTTCAAGTTTTTCAAAGAATCTTGAATAACTCAAAAAATGCTGTTTTTTACCTATGATGTCCCACATTAATTTAGGCTAGAATTTCACATGCGATTCAAATGTAATAATATATAGGGTGTTTCACTTAAAATAACATAGTTGATAACAACTAATTGTATAACTGGAAGAGCAGCTATTTTGAAACTAGTTCATTTGGGTAGGTCTCCAGTTATAATTCCTAGGTCCAAATTTTCAGAAAAAATATCAACTAGGGGTACGAAAACCTGTAACTAACAGGTTCTGTAAATCACCCTATATGTATGTATGTATGTATATATATATATATATATATATATATATATATATATATATATATATATATATATATTATAGTTGATATATTTTCTGAAAATTTGGATCTAGCAATTATAACTGGATACCTACCCAAGTAATTAGTTTCAAAATGGCTGCTCTTCTGGTTATACCAGTGGGTGCCAGTGTAACCTATATAGGAGAAACAATGTACAATATTTCATGAAAATAACTTTATTGTAAAATGTACCAAAATTTTCCGAAAATAAACTTAAAATGTGCCCAAAAAAACCGATTTCCCGGCCAAGGAACCTTAGGTTAATAGTAAATTAAGCTATCGAAAGAAACATTTTATGAAAAATCGCTACCATACTTCACTTGCTGCGTCCTGAATTTATTTTCTTACAAACATGCATTATCTTTTGATGGAAATTGCAAAAATTGCAATAGTATAAGGCGTGTTCGATTAGGAAAAAAAATTGTATCAGCAGCGACTTAAGGGCAATCCTGTGATTGTAAAAATAATTTTATAAGATGCAGCTCCAGACATCGTATAATTTATATATACATTTTTTTTCTCATATCTTCTATAATAATGGATATATTGAGATTTACACTAGAAATGCGTCACCCTGTATACATGAAAACAGATAAAAACTGAAACCAACCCGGATATGGGTTCTATGGGGCCTAGTTCCTGCTTATTTGAAGAAATCTTTTCAAAATTCAAAAGTCACTAAAATTGTAGCCAGCTCTATGAGTAAAATTGCGATGGCCAAAAATAAATATGAATGTAAGAAGAAGAGCATGCCTATATTTGTATTATACATGTCACAAAACAAGATACTTATTTACATGTCACTTTGAAAGTAGATCTGACATTTGTCAAAATAATTTGTCAGTTGAATATGACATGTACTGTTGCCATGGACTATTATGCACTATTGTATTATGCCTAATAAGAATCTTGTTTTTTTTTTGAGTAAGAAAGCTTATTTGACTGTTTTAATATTTTTCGATCCCTTAACCTGAAATGGTTTTCGTCTCATTTGTTTCATTATAGCGTCCCAGTTTGTTGTAGGCAAATGTATCCTTTAACGTTGAAACTGATTCGGTTGTTATTTGAAAAAAAGTCCAAAATAGTGGGTAAAAAAGGAGTACATAGTACATACGTAAATGAACACTGTTTTTTTAATCATTTTGCAGTAACAAATATGTACATATGTATGTACATTATATTCATTCCCAATGATTTGTTTCACGTCGTGACACTTAACATCGCACTTAATGTTGCATGCCTAGAACAAGTTTTATTTTCCTTCAAATATAAACGACAATTTTAATTAAATTCCTATATTTTGTGTACCCAATGTGTTGAATGGATGCGAAACGGGAGAAGGAGAATGTCGAAGAGAAGTTTATTCGAGGCACGAGCGCTGTTTCCATTTTTTTAAATATTAATAACATTTATAGGTAAATTAGCAGATTAGCGCATTGTTCGTTTTTTGAAACAAAAATTCAGAAACATGCTTAGAGGAACCCCTTAATGCATTAACCTTCGGACAAATGCTGTGATCTCAACTCCAGAATACAGTTAAGAGACCAAAATCAAATTTGAGGTTCTGTGCAGGGTAACCATGCTACAACGGAGCTAGAAATGCAAACTGTAAAAAACTCATCTTACAGAAGTCCATAGAAAGGAGAAACTCCTTACCAACACCGTTTCTCCATAAAAAACTCCCACTCTGCCCAATTGAAGAAAAAAACTCTAAATAATAACGTAACTGAAACTGCTACCAAAGCATCACATAAAGGGTCTATTTTAAATAAATGTTCAGCAAATATTTTAATAAAATAAAGAACAATGAAGATTGTAGCTGAAACTTAAGGCTTTCTTACTTGTTACGACATTTATGCCGCATAGCCGTATTCATTTAGGTTCTCTATTTAGAACATGTCAATTTTGACGTTTTGAATCGCGGCTTTTTTGACGTTTTAAGAAGAAAAACTGAAAAGCTTATAACTTTTTTTTGTTTTAACGCAGAGATTCAAATTTTGGTGCATGGTTTTCTTTTTATGATATAAACCCTCGTACCCAATATGGTTGCCCTAACTTTATTATTTCCGGAGATATAACAATTTTCCGAAAGAAAACGCAAAATTTTCCGGGAAAAACTAGTCCGATTTTCCTGGCTAACGAACTTATCCAAGCCACTTGCGAAAGGAAGGTACTCACCAAATTGTATCAAAATCGGGCCATTATTTTTTGAGTTATCGGTGTGACACATAAACATACATAAATAAATAAATAAATATATATATATATATATATATATATATATATATATATATATATATATATATATATATATATATATATATATATATATATATATATATATATATATATATATATATATATATATATATATATATATATATATATATATATATATATATATATATATATATATAACATATAAAGTCTGAAACCGACCTCGGATTTGGGTTCCAGGGGTCCTAAATAGCGCTCATTTGAAGACATTTTTTTCAAAATTCAAAAGTCGGGATCTCCTCATTAGTGAATTTTTTTAAAAAAAATGTGCAAAAAATGGTATCTTGGCCATTTAGTAACAAACCATTACACAAATTGGTACATACAAACCGTTAATGGTGTTCTTTCGCGATATCAAATCAACATTTTATTTCTTGACACAGGTTGTTGAAAATTGTACACTATTTTTAAAGACTTGAAACCACATTAAGTCGAAAACTTCAAATGAAACACCCCTTATTTTATGACTTCATTGTCTGCTGGATTGAATTACGTTTCCAGTGGTATATAATTTTCCTATATCTATCGCTTCTAGTTTTGATGGTATTCAAAAACTCAATTTTTGATACAAAATACAAACCATTATCTCAGTGATTTATTAACACCATTATACAGATTTATACATAAAATCAACAATGGTGTTCCTTTCAAGATAATAAATCGGAATTGTCTTTTATAGTCAATTATTCCTAAAATTCAATAGCAATTCTAAACAGATTAATGGATTAAAGCTAATAACTAACTTTTAAATAACAACAACACAATGTTTATAAATGTCTATGTGACTTCCGTTCCTGCTACAGGCATCGAATGATTCTTGAAAGAACTCTATTGCCTGTAGTGTTCCTAACCTGGGTTCCTTCCAGCTCTGCAAATGCAGTTCTCACTCTTCCCAAGAGTTATTCTCTGGTATGGACTGGGGTAGCCTAATATTTTTAATATAACCCCACAAGTAAAAGGCAAGTGGGGTCAGGTTCAGTGATCATGGGGGCCACAGTCATGCACCATTATGTCCAATCCAACGATCCCCGAACATACATGTTACTTTGTAAAGAATATCTCGAGGAGAGTGTGCTGAGGCATCATCCATTTGATGCCAGCAATTGCGGTAGACATTTAAAGTTAACTCATCCAAAAAGTCGGTTACAACTTGTTTTAGAACCTGAATGTATCTCTCGGACTTTAAGTTTTCATCATCTACTGCATAACGTAGCGATTATCCATTACAATATACAGCCAATTGAATGTTTTCTCCGCACACCACTTTCTGTTTTCCTTGCAAACTGTAAAAATACTTTGTAACACCTTTTTTTTAATTTATTTTTTTAAAGTTGAAATAGTAACAATACAAATGTATATAAAGAAGTTAATGTACAATACCTGTATATTTCTTGTATTCGCTTCCAGATCTGGTGGTGATAATGGAGGACCTTCTAGACGTATTATGACAATGAGAGATATTAACCCACCCAGAGTTGGCGGTTGTCCTGGAGGTGCATGTGGAATATAAAACTATCTTATAAATATAATATATTAAACATATTTTTATTATGATCATTTGTAATCTAACTAATAGCTTATGTTGTAACTATCTTTTGAATTGGCATTGGTATAAAAAATAAATTAACTAGTGGGATGTAGTGTTTTGTAATTTTCCAGTAATTTATAGGATATAGATTAATTGCAACAACCGCCATTCACCGACGCCAGGGAGCAGTTCCACCTCACTATCCTGGAAATTTTTCTGAACCCGTGCCTTTCTGTAAGAAGGATGGGGATCTTTAACGTTCTCAAGATTGCATAGACATGGAACCGAAGGGCGGTACGTGCAGACATTCAAATGTATCAGCAAGGTAATTAAGTTAGTAGTACACCAAAGCTTCCACAGCACTAGCAAAAAGTTTAGTAGGGATATATATATATATATATATATATATATATATATATATATATATATATATATATATATATATATATATATATATATATTAGAGGTGTGCGAACCCATGTTTTGTTCGAACAGAACTATGAACGAACCCATGCAAATATGTTGCCTCGAACTTCGAACCTCTGAAATAGTATGTCTAAGGTTCACAGTTGAACTTCGAACTTCTTAGAAATTTAAAATCGAACATCGAACTACCCAAAATTCTTCAGTGTTCATATATCATTTCCTTAAACACAAAATTTAGGAATATTGTACCATACAATATTTGATATGTGAAAGATTCCCATTCTTTTAACAAAAAGGAAGAGTTCGGTAAATTTGCAGGTTGATTGGGTGAAAATGCCTTCTGGTGCTGATCGTTTGGGCTCATGGTGAAATAAATCATGTTGAAACCAATGTTTTCCAACGTCAATCTGCAATTATCCTCATAAATTCTGAAAATTCACGTTACCGATCGCTTTCGAACACTGCCATCATAATGTTGTTACTGAAAAAGGTGTTGGGAGGCTAGGATATATAAGAAAAATAATTATGTTATTGCTAAATGGCTCCGTCGTGTCTCAATGTGCCCACCAACTGTCAAAAATATGCATGAGTTAAATCTCCTAAAATTATGCTATCCACTCAATGAGGCCGATAACGAGTTTAAAGCGCTGCTACCGAGTTAATGGGGCCGCAACTTCGCCATCTTTGGCAGCATTCAATGCCTGTAAAGTTAAATTTCGAAGTATTTTTGAGCAACGAACTTCGAACTATTTTGGAGAATTACATATTTCGAACAACTTAACATCACTAGTGCAAATATATTTTCGAACCGAAGGTTCGGTTCGAGTTCAGGTTCGGTTTGAAATTTCGAAGCTTCGCACACCTCATATATATATATATATATATATATATATATATATATATATATATATATATATATATATATATATATATATATATATATATATATATATATATATATATATATTATAACCTTAAATTATCTCAAAAACTCAGTATCTATGTTTAGCTAACATTTTATAGTGTATAATAAAAGTGATATTTCAGAAATTCTAGCATAATATGTACCATCTAAGGGAGTTTAAATGATTTTAGTATACAGTGTGGAACAGCCAAATGGAATAAATTCGATAACGGATAAATGAGGACGTGTTGGGAAAAACGCTTGGACACGTCGATTTGTATTTTTAACTGCGCATCTTTTTCAAGAAAAAAAAATTATATAGGGTGCGTCATGTGACAGTGGCCAATACCAACTTTCTTATTTTAAATACAAGCCCCTGTATATTATTAATTTTTTGGATTCTTCAGCAAATTCTAGACATAATTCATGTACAATGTCCTATACCTATCTTCAACTGTTTCGGAAATATTAAGTATTTTCAGATTTATTACAAAAATTAACATTAAAAATAGAAAATTATTTTATTTCACAAATTCTAATAAGAAATACTGATTATTTCTTAATAATTTAAAAAAACAAAAAAAAATTAATGTCAATGTAGTAAATGTTCAAAATGCTCGCCACGAACATCTTGGCAACATGCTAATCTGGTATAGAAATGTCTTCTAACATTACTCAACATCTCAGGCGTGACTGATCTAATCGCAAGCGTGATTCGTCTTTTTAAGTCATCTAAGTTGAGGGGCTTAGTTTTGTATACAATACTTTTGACATATCCCCACAAAAAGTAGTCTAATAGCGACAGATCAGGAGATCGTGCTGGCCATTCTATCGATCCGCGCCTCCCTATCCACCGATTTGGAAAAATTTGGTTCAGGTACTGCCGGACATTGATTTGGTAATGGGGCGGTGCTCCATCTTGCTGAAACCATATTTTATTGGCAGGAACTTGTGGGTTTGCTGGATCTGGATATAAGTTTGTCAAAGTTGGCACGACATTATTTTGGAGCAGTTCTAAATATTTATCCCCATTCAAGTTGCCATCAATGAAAAAGGGACCTACGATATGATTTCCAACAATTCCTGCCCAAACATTAACTTTTTCAGGATATTGCGTATGTTCCTCTCTCATCCAATGAGGATTCTCATTAGACCAATAGCGGCAATTTTGACGATTAACATGACCGTGAAGTGTAAATGTGCTCTCATCAGAAAACAAAACATCTTCTAATTGGATCACATTGTTATCTAACATTGCCATCATTTGTTCACAAAAATACGTTCTCCTATCGAAATCGTCCTCCATGAGCTCCTGAGTTGGTATCATTTTATAGGGATGCATTTTACTTTCCTTTAATGTTCGAAAAATTGCTGTGTGGCTAACGTTGAATAGTTGGGCTGCTTGTCGACCAGAAGTATGTGGGTTTTCTTGAAACTCAAGCGTAATATCCAATTTCGTATCATCACTTACTGCATTGGCAGCTACTTTTTTTATCTGTCTCACATGACCAAGCTCGCGAAACTGCTTTTCTATTTTGCTAATTGTTCCTTGGGATACAGGCGGCAAATTTGGAAATTTTTCGTGAAATAAGCGAGACACTTCCATCTGTGTCCGTGTGTTATCTCCATAACCAATCATTTGTAGAATGGTTATTTTGTGCATTTCTGTTAAATGAACCATTTTTCTGATATTATTACGTACAGTTAACGAAATTCAAACGACAATAGCACTGACACTAATCACTACTGTCATGCAGGCAGACAACAAGTTGCTAAGGCTACGAGTTTTATACGAACAGAAAGAAAACTGTTTTTGTTTTTGTTTCATTTCATATCAGTAAAAAGAAACGCAGGAATGGTTTTTGTTTACTTTCTCATTATCAAGAGCTGAATGGGAAATAAGTATTGAATGCAATGTAGCGAATTTGTGAAATAAAATAATTTTCTATTTTTAATGTTAATTTTTGTAATAAATCTGAAAATACTTAATATTTCCGAAACAGTTGAAGATAGGTATAGAACATTGTACATGAATTATGTCTAGAATTTTCTGAAGAATCCAAAAAATTAATAATATACAGGGGCTTGTATTTAAAATAAGAAAGTTGGTATTGGCCACTGTCACATGACGCACCCTATATAATTTTTTTTTCTTGAAAAAGATGCGCAGTTAAAAATACAAATCGACGTGTCCAAGCGTTTTTCCCAACACGCCCTCATTTATCCGTTATCGAATTTATTCCATTTGGCTGTTCCACACTGTATATTGTTATAATAGGTCTTAGAGAGCCGACGCTTAAGTAACCCCTGACGTATTTTTAATGTCTATAAAATTTTAGAATAAGTGAAAACTCAGTTGTTGTTTTGAACATATGTTATTCATCTATTTTATTTCGCCTCAGTATTATTGTAGGGTGAAGATTTGGATCATGTCAGCCATAAAAATTAACTAACAATAATTTAAAAATTTTCATTAGCACTGATATGAAAGATTACAGTTTTTGACAACTTATGATGTGTAAATACCTACATACATTACTGATCTCTTATAGAATTACAAGATCTGCAGGATTGGTTGTAAAAGAGCTTATGATTGTTTGAAGCGGAGTAAAGAATATGGGCATGCTATTTTTTCTGGTGAAATGCATTTGACTATGAAACATTATATAATAGGTTATCATCAGACACTTAATTGTTATGGGATGTGTCGGAGAGAAATCATTGTTATTCCAAAACGCTTCGCACCGAAGCATCTTTTTGTGAGGTCTTAAGTACCATGGTGGGAGCTTTACATAAAGACTATTTTCGGTGGAGTATACTCAGCAAAATAGTTATGTATCAGTGATATAATTACTGCAACTTTCTCCAACATTATTTGTCACAGCGATGTACCATGTAACGCCCATATAACTCACAGGTAAAAATATATGCAGGCTCTACTCAGTAAATCCCAGAGATGAATTTATGTAATATTGCAAAGACAGAACACTCATATTTATATGCAACAGCAGCGTTTGTTCCAGCTACATCACCAAAAGATATTGAGAGAATTGTGACAGTACATTTTTGTAGGAATACATTTCATCATATTTGAATCAGATGATGAAGAAAAAGTCTCGACATAGCAAGCGCATTATGGTAGTGAATTTTCATACAAATGTTTTTAATAGCAAATATGTCTTTTTTCAATGAAAGCAGGCAGCTAATTTGGTTACCAGTATAACCTGTATAGTGGAAACAATGTACCAAACTTCCTCAAATAACTTTATTGTTTGAAATAGTACAAACATTTTCCGAAGATAAACTTAAAATGTACCTGAAAAAACTGGTCCGATTTTCCTGGCCAAAGAACTTCAAGCCATTAACCCACCTACCAAGATATAATTATTCAGAAAAAGTTTTTCGATAAAACTTGCAAAAAAACTTTTTTTTTTTTCATGAAAATTAGCAATTTTTTCACGAAAATCCTAAAGCATTTTTTTTACAATAATTTATTAAACATTTATTTATAAGTACCAAATTTTCACAAAAGTTACAAACAATGATTTGTATGCAAACACAAGAATTGTATACGGGACCTCGATTTTTTTTTTCACTAATAATATAAACGAAAACCTTTCTGAATGTGTCATTTTTATGGGACTCTGGTATATATTGGTAAAATCGTCATATCATAATTTTTGATGTGCCAAAAATGTAAAACAATTGAAGTAACTCAAAAACGATGAACGCTCTCAAATTTTTGTTTACGAACATGCATTATAATTCAATAGAAAATGCAATAATATAAGAGGTGTTCAATTCGCTAAAAATCCTAGAGTATTACCATATTAGTGGATCTGTGCAGTGGTCGAAATTCGATCGCAATTCATTAAATTTTTAAGTTTCAACGTTATTGATGTTCTTTTGTCATATAGTATACCTCTATAGTGTCAGTGCTATGTGTGTGAGATTTCACGTATTAAAGGTCAAATTAATTTATTTCAACCTCAAATAAATTTATTTGGACAGCTGGATATAATTATTTTTAGTGAATTTTCTTCAAAAAAATTCACTAATGAGGAGATCTCGACTTTTGAATTGTGAAAACATTTCTTCAAATGAGCACACACTAGGACCCCTAAAACCTGTATCCGGGGTTTTCAATTTTTATATGTTTATATATAATATATGTATGTATCACACCGATAAACAAAAAAATAATGGGTTGATTTTGATCAAATTTGGTGATTTCAGATCTATAGGTTAAAAGACAAGGAACTTAAAAGCCTCTGATTTAAAAAAAAAGTTGAAACGTCACAATTGATAATTCTGGTAGTCGTACATTAGCGCATTAGCGCTTTGTGAGTTAAAAATACGGCTAGAAATGACTAACAAACTACTAGATCTGTATCTGAGCTGTCATTTTCTTTCATTTTGTTAAAATATGAGAAAAAAATCAATTTTAAAGAAAAAATGTATGATGTAAATAATCAAGACGTTAGAAAATTAATATACTGGATATATACCTGTTAGTAGATAGATCTGTCATGTCGGCCATGGCCGAGAGGTAAAGGACACAGTGGACTCCTAAAACACGCGTTCTAATCTGAGTTAGTGGCTTCACTTTGTTTTCTTTTAGTCCTATTTCATTTTACCGTTGTCTTGTCAGATTGTGTAATTCCGATGAATTTTTTAGCGAGTTTTTGTATGACAAATTCAATTAGGACAAGATGAAAACTGATGAAGACCTAATTCAATTTGAATAGCACATCTGGTTGTTGGTATTGCCCTGACTTAGTGAAACTGTTCAATACTTAATACAGCCGTAGACTTTTCCCGTGGCTTCACAAGTGCTTGTTCTTTTCTACAACCGATTTCAATTTTTAGTGGACACAGCAAGTGCGTTATGGTAGCGAATTTTCATTAGTTACAAATTTCAATAGCTTTAGTTGTTATTAACCTAACGTTCGTTGGCCAGGAACCAGTTTTTTCGGGAACATTTTAAGTTTATTTTCGCAAAATTTTTGTACATTTTCAAACAATAGTCATTTTTATGAAATATGGTACATTGTTTCTACTATATAGGTTATACTGGTAATCAAATTTCATTCCTGCTTTCTTAAAAAAAAGACATATTTGTTATTTAAAACATTTTAATAAAAATTCACTACCATAACGCCCCTGCTGCGTCCAGACTTTTAAATATGTGTGACATATTCTCCATGAAATAAGCTTTCTTTTTATACTAATTAAAGTCACTTCCAAACTCTGTTCATATTCTAATTATGTAAATTAAAATGGCTGTGCCGTGAGTTTCTTAAAAACTATACTTATATATATATATATATATATATATATATATATATATATATATATATATATATATATATATATATATATATATATATATATATATATATATATACATATATATTATTGTAAATTAGGTTTATTATTGTTTATTGGCAAAAATTATATATTATGTTAATACAATAAGTCTTATGCGACTTGTGCTGTATCATATAACACAATTTAGAAGGTTGAATCCTAAATAATTTCGCAGTCCCACACCAAATTCAATAAACTTCAAATTTTGACGTACCAAATTTAAATTCTTTTTGCTCTTCTATTTCGCACCTTATAAAACGTCAACCACCACCTTCATTTACCATAAATCTCTGCTATTCTATAATGTCTTTCTAACTGCTATTCTTTCCAAACAACCCATATTTTCACCAAAATTTTTAAATTTGTGAGAGATGAAAATTACTTTAGTTTGACAGATGTATATATTGTATAATTTAGATTATATTTAATTAATTTGTATTTTATATTGATTAAATTTTTTTTATAATAAATGAATGTTTGTTTTATTATGTATTTAATTAAGTTGTCAATAAGTGACTGATTTATATATTATTGTGTTGTGTTGGGCGCCTTAGTTTTTTTAATTTGAAGGTAATGTCTGATTATTTTAGGGACACTCGCTACATGTATCTATACAACTAACTGATATTTATTCCAAATGTCAAACTATATTCTTGATATAGCTATTAGTCTATAGAATTTCCTTTGTATTATTACTATTTGATATCTCAAATTTAAATGTATGTATATTATCCAGAGAATTCTAATAAAATAAATACTTACCTGGTTCTGGTTTTGGTTTATTTATATTAACACAGCTATTTTGTTGAGACTCTCCTTATCTACAGGGAATGTTTAATAGTTGGATTCCTAAATGTGAAAATTCTTACACGTGTAGCATCTATGGTGCTGTTGTTGAATCTAATATATTTCACTTACTGCTTTCTTAGTCAATGGATAGACGTGTCATCGGTTGTAAAGACAACTATACTATTAAAACTTAAAAAAACAAACATTTATTCTGAATTATTGACTTTGATATTTATTTCTTAACAAAAAAAATATTTACTTTAAAATTATTTGGCCTTGTGTGGGATCCGCTGTATTTCTTATTATTAAAATGTGATAGCTTTTATAATAATGATTATAAATTTGCTTGATATTATTTAAATGCAGCTGGACAATTGACTTTATTCTGTTTGACTAATCCAATTATTTTTCAAATGTTATATCAGTAACCAAGGTAACCTCGCTTTTGCTCGCTTTAATAACCAAGGAGATGTGATATTAATGGTGGTTAATGAATTATTTCGGGTTACTTGTTATTTCCCGCGTAGCTCCCTCTTTTGGTTTTTTGCGTATCTTATTGAAATTTGGATTTTATTCCCACATTTGGCAAACTTGTTCTTAAATGACATTATCTTTCCAATATTGACAGCCTGATATTATAATGGCTACTTTCCTTCTAGAACTGGGATTACACTGCCATTTGACCATTATTTGACGAAATACTTGGATTATCAACGGCATCGTCTGGGATATTTTAGACTAGTGACTGTTTCCTCGCTGTATCTGTTATTAGCCTTGCTTGAAGTGCTTCAAAAGTTGTATACAGGTGAATACTACCTTTCCACTCACTTTCACTTGTATTCTAGTGCTTTTATAACTTTTTAAAACGTTTTTTAATAATCTGCACGCTGCACTCGTCTTGCCGGCTTCAGGTCTTCGTTAACAATCTCGTCTTCATCCTCTCGGAAATTCACATTCGTTTTCTTTTGTTTTACATAACCAATCATACCTGTTAATCAGTGTTTGAATTTGCTTTTTCACCAATGAACATTTCTGTTTTAGGTGAGTCCAATGGCAGGACAGATTTCACAAATGAGTCAAGAGAAAGCTACTTCCTTTCTATCACAATTAAATACTTTGATTTTTTTAAAGTCAGGTTAGTCAAAAAAATGTCTGTTCAAATTCTTAACCTCTTCATTTTCATCACATGTCAAGCCTTACTTATTTACCCTAATTACTAACAAATAGTTTCCTTAATTGTTAATTAACAAATTCCTACATCAATTTCCTGAGACATCTTAACAAATTTTCATAAAACTTAGACCTAATCACATTGCTTGAAGTCACTAGTTTATACTGTCTCAGACAGTTCATTTTAAACTTGTCCATTCATTAACTTGTTTTTTATCTGTCTATAACGTTTTGTCTTTGGGATTCATATCACTTTTAAACTTTGTATCTTAAGCAGTTCATTATTTATTTTAATTTTGCTTTATAGGTGGCTCATCAGGTAATTTTAAATGATGTCATCATCCATTCACTGGCAAAGGCATATAGTTACATATCTGAAATTTCAAGTTCTGCTGCATAACTGAATGTAATTTACCCCCTGATTCTGATTGTAGCTGTGACAACAACATGGAGTACATGCTTTCAGGTATTTATTTTTGTTTTTTATAAGTAATTTTTAAATTAAAGTCTCGTTAACCTACGATCACAATAAATTTCCCCAATAACTAATTTTAATTCTGGAACCTAGCTTGCAGAATTCAAATTATTTATTCCTAACCTTAATTACATGAAGTGTTTATTTTCAGATTGGTCCTGCCATTCAAGTTTAAGATGTATCTGTTATTTACTTAACGAAATGATCAACTCTGTCTTCAGGTTATCTGCTAATTCAAGAAATTTGCAATTCAAAAAGAAATATCAGCTATTTAAGATACTTGCTGTTCAATATATTTGCCATTGAAATATTTGTTATTGAAGACAGTTACTATTCAAAATGTATGCGATTTAAGATAATTGCTCTACAATGCTCTGAATTTAAACGTTCTTGTATAGTGTGTTTTTAGTGCTTTTGAAAAAAAAAGTCAGTGTCGTGAGATGTGCCTCATTATTCTCCTGGAATTCATATCAAGAATTATATTCCTTTTTTAATATATGCCTTTGTTTTTAAAGTCATGTTTCCAGAAGCAACATTGGACTTAGTTTTTTAAGTGCATGCTTTATATATATATATATATATATATATATATATATATATATATATATATATATATATATATATATATATATATATATATATCAATTTGCAACTAACGTTAAATAAACACGTTAAAATTGACTTTTAAGTCAACGCTTATAAACTTAGTTTACCCCCCCCCCCCCTGTATAAATGATTCTATTATCATCTTTCGTTGGCTTTTCAGTAAATCTCGATCTCAATCCTTGTTTGTGTATAAGTCTTTATCTCTTGTAGGTTTGTCCGTCATGTAAGTCTGTATGCAACCAACATTACTTGTCTCTTATTCAACGAAGTTGTTTTAGTTCAGTTCTATTAAAATCCATTCTGCTTCCGATCTTAAATCACTCTTCTCTTGCAATAACTTTTTCCTTTGGTTATTAATACCAGTATCTTCGGATCCATTGTTTCTTTCATCAATATGTGTATGCCAATTTTTATATCACGGTTTTATGTTTGATATGGCTTTTCTTGCAATATCGACATCGATCTTTTTTCTCTTGCACAATACGTCTTTTTTTTTTTTAACTTTTTATTATTCAATTTGCAATTACTTTATTCTTTTTTCTCGTTTATTCGTATACATGGCTTCCATCTTTCTTATACTCTTCGCTATTCCCCTGTCTATGATTCGATATCATTTAACTTCATTATTCATATCAATACTCAATAATTCTTAAAAATTCATCACATTTCATGGCATTACCTACCATAGGTTTCAATACTTTATACTTGTTTAGCTACTCCATCTCTCTTCTTTCTCCGAACCCTTTTTACCATGTACCATCCTATATATTTATTTTTATAATTCTGTAATTGCTCCATCTCATTTTTATTTCTCCAGCTTCTTTTGCCTCTAACGTTTTTGCCATTATCATTGCCTTTATTTCACAATTCTTATCATACCTCATATCTCGATTTTTTTACCCATTTATGTTTGTTTCTTGGTCACAACTCTTTCTTGACCTGGTCCATACTGTCCTAAATAAGTTATTATTATTCCTTGATCTTGTCCTTTTTTCTTTAATTAGTACTGCTCTTTATATCTTGTCCATCTTATTTTGCCTCTGGTCATATAGTTTTTAAAATTGCCCCCTTCTTCCGAAGTTGTTCATTTTAATTTAAACTCTTTCTCTCCTTTTCTTTTAGTTTATTGCTAAGACTTTTTAAAGTCCCGGGATAAATTAAGTTATCGTTGTTTTATTAAAAATCTTAGTGAACTCATGTTTTCACTGTTTGTAATGGTGTACATCTGCTATGTTGAATATCCCTCTTATTTGACCTGTCTCACTCAAACTTCTCTGGTCATTCATAATTGCCTCTTTCGAAAACAATCCCTCTTGTTCTTTTAAAACATTTACTCCCACTCTTATTCGCCTTGATACATTCACATTCTTGCCATCGTCTCTCGTCAAAGCATCTGCCACTACATTTAAACTCCCTTTCACATGCCTTATCTCAAAATCATACTCTTGTAACAATAACACACATCTATATATTCTATTGCTGACGAATTTATTCTAGAGAATACTTATCAACGCCTGGTGATCCGTTTCAATGATAAACTTGTTTCCCCAAGAGATAAAAACGCAGCTTTTCCACACAAAACACCACACTCACCAATTCTAGCTCTGCCACACTATATTTTCTTTCATGCTGCTTCTTCACTCTAGATACAAAATATATCAGCATTCCATTCCCTCTTGCTCTTGCACAAGCACTCCAGCCAATTTATTCATAGAAGCATCCGTCCTCACAATAAACTTTAATTCATACCGTGGATGATATACTTTAAGTCCACTACAAAACTAATTTTTAATTTGATTGAAACTTGCCTCTTTGTTGCTGTCCCACTGCCATTTTTTGTTTTTCTTCAGCAACTCTGAGTGGGTACAGTTTTTCACTCAAATTAGGCACCAACCTTTTAAAATAATTGATCATCTCAATGAATCCTCGTAACGTTTTTAGATTTGTGGGTCTTTTAAAGTCCATTACGGCCTTTACTCTTTCCTCATCCATCTATATACCCTGCTGGTCAATTACATACCCCAAAAATACCACATGCTTTTGGTAAAATTTGCATTTTTGAAGGTTTATCTTCAATCCAGCCTCGTCTAGTTCCCCCAGAAATATTTCCAGATGTTTTTGGTGATCTTTTTCTTTGCTGTACAACAAATTCTTCGTATTTGTCTAGAATATGATATAGTGCTTTGGTAAGTGCTGCACAAGCGGATTGGATCCCGTATGGCACTACAGCAAATCTATACACTACACCATCGATAGCGCACCCTGTATAGTCTCGACTATCTACATGTAGCGGGATTAAACAAAAACTATGTTTTAGGTCTACTTTTGAAAATACCTCAGAATGTGTTATTCTCCCGAAAATCGAATCAATGGTTGCTGGGGCTTTGTACTGTGGTACAGAACATTTATTTATATTTCTGGCATCTAGACAAAGGCTTAATTCACCACTACTTTTTTACCACTACAATTGGATTTATATATGGGGTTTTGCTATTCTCTATTATTCCCCGTTGTTTCATGACTGCTAATTCTGCTACTTCTCTCCTATATATTATATAGAATGGGATATGACGTTTAGCCAAATTACATAATGTATTCCCCTAAAAAATGAATTTACGCATGATGGTAAATATGGCTGAAACTAACGGGCAGAATTACGATGAAGCGAAAAGCATTAAATAAAGAAAACACATAGATATGTATAAATGTATGAGGCTGAAAGCTGGCCTTTTGATGAGCAGAACAGAAAGTTGCAAAGTGGTTGCGACGACAAGACGATATTACCTTTGGGCTATGATGATTTATCTAAAAAATGCATGTCACTCTTGGATTCTACAAAAAATTGAATTAAAAATTTAAAAAGATACGCAAAAGAAAACAAACAGATATAACAACATTAAACACAAAGCCTGCTCAATAATAGTACTAGGTAATATATATATATATATATATATATATATATATATATATATATATATATATATAT
The DNA here is from genome assembly GCA_964006375.1 of Tillus elongatus. Taxonomy (NCBI): domain Eukaryota; kingdom Metazoa; phylum Arthropoda; class Insecta; order Coleoptera; family Cleridae; genus Tillus; species Tillus elongatus. The sequence goes on from OZ023263.1 coordinate 120,204,796, forward strand.
ATATATATATATATATATATATATATATATATATATATATATATATATATATATATATATATATATATATATATATATATATATATAGGGGAGGGTGGGCCACAATAAGACGCGGGGTACAATGAGACAAATTGTATAAATTTCAAATGCGCGCGCTTTTTTCTCTGCCTTTTTAACAGAAGTTCAAGTTTGCCATGATTCATTTTCTATCCAACTTACCGGCAGTTCACAGCACATACGACATTGTTATTTGCTTTTCGTTAATTTTGGGTATGTAATCTTTTTCCATATACTCAATTTAGCATGTAATAACTGTGGTATCTATTGCCTTAAGTTTTCGCCGTTTTATTTAGTAATTACTGCAAGTTTTTTTTTATCATCACGCGCTAGGTTATGTTGAGTTAATTTCGCTTTTAAGTAAAATGTGAACCATTTTATTCCGACTTGCGTTAGGGCCACAATGAGACACAATTTAGTGGGCCACAATGAGACTTGTCTTATTGTGGCCCATGAATCCGTGTTAAATGTAGGTACTTAGAAATTTAAAGATTTTTTAACAAAGCTTGTTTTTTCCCTGAAATAGCTAGCATCATGTCCAGAGGAAGAAAAAGAAAGACTGAAAAAGGAAATTTCACAGAGGAACAAATGAAAAGTGCTGTTAGGCAGGTGATTGTAGAAAGATTGTCACTACGTGAAGCAGCTGAACGGAATGGTGTTAAATTTCAAACTTTAGCACATGTTAAGAGACAGAAAGATCAACCTGAAAGCAAAATTAGAATGACCCCTAAATACAATTCCCGTCAAATATTCTCTAAGGCAGAAGAACAAAGTTTGTGTTATTACATTCTGGAATGTTCGAAAATGTGTTATGGAAAATCCACCAAAAATGTTCGCGCTTTGGCTTATGAGCTAGCTACAGCCAATTCCAAACCTATTCCAGAGAGTTGGAGGAGAAACAAATTAGCCGGAGTCGACTGGCTTAGTTCATTCATGAAAAGACACCCCATACTCAGCATCAGGCAGCCCGAGGGTTGCAGCTTATCCAGAGCAACTTCTTTCAACCGACATAATATTTCAAAGTTCTTTGATAACCTTTATGCAATTATGGAGAGGTCTGAAAAACTTCGAGACCCTTCAAGGATTTATAACTTGGACGAGACGGCAACAACAACTGTCCATAAACCAAAAAAGATCATCGCAAAAAAAGGGACGAAGCAAGTCAATAAAGCTACTAGTGGTGAACGAGGAACCCTAGTTACCACGTGCTGTTTCATAAATGCAGCTGGGAATAGCCTTGCTCCAGTAATGATTTTTCCAAGAAAAAAATTTAAAGAACATATGTTAATTGGGGCTCCACCAGGCACTCTGGGCTTAGCAAATCCTTCTGGATGGATGAACACAGAATTATTCGTTGAAACATTCAAGCACTTCATCAAAAAGAGTGCAAGTTCTCTAGAGAATCCTTGTATATTAGTGATGGATAATCACGAAAGTCATTTGTCTGTCCAAAGTATAACTCTAGCCAAAGAGAATGGAGTCACAATTGTGACTTTGCCACCTCACTGCTCTAATAAGCTTCAACCATTAGATGTCACAGTTTTTTATTCATTTAAAGCTTTTTATAATGCCGCTGTAGATAGTTGGCTTTTAAATCATCCCGGAGTGCCTTTGAATATCTATGGGATAGCGGGATGTGTGGGCCAAGCTTTCCAACGGTCCATGACACCAAAAAATATTATAGCCGGATTTAGAAAAACAGGCATCTATCCATATGATCGAAACATTTTTACAGATGATGACTTTCTCTGTAGTGAAGTGACGAATAGAAACTTAAGACGGCCTCCAGAGCCCAATAATCAACCTGTTACCGGACCAAGTCATGCTTCAGACGATGAGCCCAATCGATCTGTCACGCCTACTCCCACTACACCACCTTCTAAAAGATTCATTACTCCAGAAGAATTAGTTGGTTTTCCAAAAGCCAAGGAACTGAAACTAGAAAGGAAGAGGCGAACTAAAGAAAAAAGTGCCATAATGATTGACACACCTGAATTGTTAGTTATAAAAGTAAAAGAAAGAGAAAAACTTAGAAGAAATTCACTGAAGAAGTCTGGTCTCAAACAGAAGAAAAATAGATTGAAAGAACTACAGTCATCCGAATCAGAGAGTGAAGGTAGTTTGCAGGTAGAGACGGATAATGATGATGATTTTGACATGTCAGAAACCGAAAATGAAATTAATTTGGAGCCGTTGTCCAAAAACCCAGATGTAGGAGATTTTATTCTAGTGGAGTTTTCTACTAAAAAGAAAATTTACTACATAGCCAAGGTTATTGACAACAAAAGTGAGATTGAGGTGAGCTATCTGAGAAGAAGTACAAAATGTTTAGATAGTTTCATTTTTCCAATTATTCCTGATGACGCTTTTGTTCACTTATCTGACATTAAAGCGATTTTGCCACCTCCGCAGCCTACTGGACGCACCAAGCGACAAGGTCGTTTAATTAAATTTTCTGTCAATCTGGACACTTTGGAAATCCGCTGAAAGTGTTATTGTGTATTTTTTTAGTTTGATACCTCTTACGTTTAATTTACTGTTGTATTTCAAATGATTTTATATTTGTTCTATATTAAAACTGTCAAAACAGTAATATTTTTAGGTAATCTCATTGTACCCCTTACCTCGGGCCACAGTGAGACAGAAATATTATTTTTATAAAAAATTGCTGCCATTTTTATTGTCGCATTTCAACAACTGTATAGTCTACAATTTGTTCTTAAAATATAAACATATATATCTGTTCATTTGTTTTGATGATATAAATAAAATAAAACTTTTTATTTTGAAATATGTATTTTTTGTCTCACTGTGGCCCACCCTCCCCTATATATATATATATATATATATATATATATATATATATATATATATATATATATATATATATATATATATATATATATATATATATATACCTAAACCTAGTAAACATTTATATAAAAATAAATTGAATTTTAACAAAAAATAAATTCTTAATTCACGACCCAAAACATTGAGATGTCGCCTTGAGTCAAAAAATATATGAATAACTAATTAGGTCTCTACATTGAATTTCTATTACTTGTATACAATTGTTACCTATCACCAACAAGTTGGTCTTGGCAATTTTCAAATGGATAAAATATATGTGTAGGAATTACAAGTTACAACTTTCTTAGTAATAAGGGGATAAAAGTATGACATTGTAATTATAATTTTTTGATCGCATAAAAAAGGTTAGTATCCAAAAAAGTGTAGAATTGCGAAAGAGCCTTATAAGACATGTCTCCCTGTTGCAGTTTTGTTATTTTATCTCCAACAGCTTCTGGTTATGTAATTTTCTATATTTTATGTAATTCTGGCTTATTATGATGTGCTATTATGTGCATGTTTTATCAGGGTAAATGGTCAAGCGCCTTTCAAGGGGTGCGACCTTTACCATACACAAATGGAAAGGACACAGACTACAGACTATAGATCTATTTTCTGTTCTTGTATGCTTCTGTCGTATTCTTTACTATTGCATCTTTACAAACCATATACCGTTATTATATTATATGAAAAAACGAAATAAATATTTGAAATCTTGCCAGTTTAGAAATATGTTTTAGCGATTTTTCATAGACAAAATGTATACTAATTAAATAAAAAAATAATTCATCGATTTTGGGAAAACTTGACAGGTGTGTTACTTTAGCTTGGATGAGTTTATTTGCGAGGAAAATCAGGGTAGTGTTTTCATAAACCATTAGTTACACTAATGTACTTAGAGCCTCGGTGATTCAGTTGTACGAATCTGTGCCTCTGAACCGAATAAGGGGGTACTGGGTTCAATTTCTAGCGTTGCCCTTTCACTTTTTCATCTTTACAGCTGTTTCTACACAGCCTAAATAGGCCCAATGCATTGTGATATAATAAGATCACACATAAATATCTGTAAATATAATGATAAAAATGTCTTCTGATTTACTCCCCAGATGTGACGGACATTTCAATTTATTGGGCCTGTGATGACCGTTTCGCAGACAAAAGCATGCCTTTATCATAGGAGGATGATTCTCCTTAGAAACGATTAGTCAGGCATGAAAATGTAAATTTATTACGACCCAAGTTTCGGTGTAAATAAATAAATACATATGATAATTCAATCTCGATGGCCTGTTAACTATTTCCAATAAACAATGACTGATTATGCAAATTTGTATGCAATTTTTTTTAGTGTAGTCTAAACAAGCTAAGATATTGTATTTCCCAAAATGTTAGAAAGTTTGGTTTACTGACATAGTCATAACTTCACACAATAAATAAATAAAAAAAGGCAGCTAAATTTGAAAATAAAACAACATTTATATAACAGTGACACGGCATAGAACAAATTTTGGGACTTGCTTCCAAGTGAACGATAAACAGCAGCATTTTTTGCATAGCATACTGCAAAATTTTTATTTCGAGTTGTGAACATTAGGATTTGTTCGTTGTTTATTAAAATAGACTCGTAATGTTATATATTTTTGAGAAGCTTGTGAAAATGCAAATAATTTCTTGTATACAGGTGTCCCATTTAAAAAATTGCGTTATGGTAGCGAATATTCGTCAAAATGTTTTTAAACATACCTTGATTTTAAAAGGATATTTGGTTGGCAGCCTAACCTATATAGTGTTTACAATGTACCACATTTCATTAAAATAGATTTGTTGTTTCAAAGAGTACAAACATTTTCCGAAAATAAAATAAAAATTTCCAGAAAAAACTGAGTCGATTTTCCTGGCCAAAGAAGCTCTTTCAAGCTATTTACACACCTACCAAGATATAACTATCCTATCAATTGTCAACTTATGGCGTAAAAATTTCATTTATGACGTCACCTATTTCTGGATGGTGATGTCATCATAACTTTATTAAATGACAGCCATATTTTTTGCTGTTTTTCCATAGGCCTGCTTACTACTTAAATGATGATGAAAAAAAATTGTATAAATAATTATATATAAATAATAATAATATTAAAACATAACAACTGCCGTGACAATGGCATTGTGCTTGAGCAAGTTGAATGCCTGCACCCGCTCTTCAGAAAGGCCGCTAAGATATCGGTCTCGTGTACCACGTGATGTTAGGCATGTTAAACATCCCTACCCTGCGTACAAACTTATAAAGGCGAAACGTATGTCTGGCGTCGGTGACTGGACATAGTCCCTGAAATAGGCAGATGGTAAAGAAACAAAATACAATACTATTCTTGTAGGATAAATTTGAGGATTTTTTTGAAAAATACATTATCCCAAAGCAGTACCCGTTTTTAAAGAAAGTTACAGAGAAATATTCAAGTCCGGACACAGCCAGTGCCTTATGGTAGCCAAATTTCATTGAAAGCTTGTACATTTTTATAACTCAATTTTCCATTAACCTAGTAACTTAAATTTTGGTACACAAAAGTATCTTGCTATGGCTGTTCTTAAGCAACCGATAAATATTCACGAGATGAGCCTCTCTGATTTGTGTGTTGCATAATATACCAGGTCTACGTGAAATTAATTAGGAGATTTTTACGTAAACAACCGTGTTAGAGAACATCTCGATTGCATAGAAAATGATCGTAATTAATAAAAAAAAACAAAGGGTTGTAAATGTGTTGTTAAATAACACCGCAAATCAGCAAATACAACGTCTTCATGAAATATTTGCCTAACAAACTGTAAGTGCATTAATTTTCAACTTATTGCCTACCTAACCAGGTTTTAGTATAAATAGCAAGTTTTTCTGACTAATAACTTCGCTTCACAGCTTGAGTTACCCACCAAAACATTTTAAATTAATTGCTCGACTAACAAGTGAAATAAATAAATGCTCGAATTAACCCTTCGCTGAATAAAGTTAAAGCATGAGAACATGTACTTTCAATTAATGACTGTGGAAAGGTTGCAGATAATTTACACATGTCCATTCCTAGTGTTAATGAGTGATGGATCTTTTCAGAGAGAGAGAGAGAGAGAAAGAGAGAGAGAGAGAGACATAATTTCACAAGGCTCAATTTGCAAAGTGAAGAAAGTATCAGAATATTTGACAGATGGCGAGTTTACAACTAGACAACAGATACTCGTGCTTGTACTATACCTATCTCTGTTCTATGTAAAGATGCCCAGCCCAGACGGAATGAAATTCACACGTTATTTGGTGCTAATCTTTAACCTTCTACCACTTGCTATGCGACTCTAGACGGTCCTTGTGGCAGACATAACTCAAGCTTTTTTTGTCTGGGACACATGATGGTTGTTTATCTTTAGGCCCCCCTAAAACCGAGGGCATCTGAGCGATTATCTTACTCTACTTAGCCTGTCATTGAAGTAATTACAAGCCGTCTGCATTAAAAAATTAAGTGCCAATATACCGGGATGTTTCAATATATATATATATATATATATATATATATATATATATATATATATATATATATATATATATATATATATATATATATATATATATATATATTTGGTCCATTAGTTACAATTGTTGTAAATCAGACAAGTCATATAGCTTACGAGATGAAAAACGTATCACAATTTATCACAATGGTACGTGCCCAAAAATCCAAAATATAAGGAGGTTAACATCACAATAAATAACATAAGTTCACAGTGCAGCATCATAAAATTTACTTAAACTGGAAAAACCATGACTAATCATAATCAACCCTCAGCTGTTTCAGTTTTTTTGCACAATTTGTGTCTCTCAGAGAACAAGGCAGCTGGTTGTATAAAAAGCAACCTGCAGAACATAGCGACTTCTTGAAAAAAGAGTGGTGACATTTATTCAGGTGAAAAGTATCATTTTTTCGAGTGTTGTATCCATGAAAATCAGAGTTGATAACAAATTTTCACTTGTTTTTATGGATATAAGTTAACAGATGGAACAAGTATACTGATGTTAACGTCATAATGTTATTTTACATAAATATGTCACGACAAGAGTGCCCATAAGGTAGATTGTATATTAATCTCAGTATTCGTTTCTGTAGCACCAATATTCTATGGCCGTCCGAGAATTGTCCCCAGATAACGATACCGTAACTCAGCCAGTCATATAAAATATGACTGTCAAAATAGATATAAGATAAACGGTCAACAACTTGTACGAGCAGAAATGTTTATGTACCTTGAGTGTATTATTACGGATGGCGATGGCAAAGAAGGCAATTAAAATACTATTCCCACTAATAAACAATTTAAGTTTTGAAACAAGAAAGAGAGTAATCAAGTCATACATATCTTATGTGTTATAATCTTTGGGTCAGAAAGCTTTACCTGCAATAGGCATGGTAAAAAGAATATAAGCATTTTAAATTTGCACATGGAGAGAAATTAAAAAAGATCTGCTAAAGAGGCGAGATAAGAAATATGATTGCTGAAAGAACTTGAGAGGAGAAATGCAAGATTGGACATGTTTTGACACATAATTATTTTCCAACAACATTACCGGAATGGCGCTTTCTTGGAAAGGGAAAGAGGTAGACCAAGAGAGAAACTTATGAAAATTTTGTCCACTTGGTGTAGGACGGAAGTTACAACGAATTACAAACAGCTGCGAAAGATAGAGTCATGATTGCGACAAGTCGACATCACCTTCAGATGTGATAATTACTTCACGGTTCGATTTTCAATGTGGTCAAAACACACGTGGTGTAAATGAGAATTCACAAATACACTGTGGAAACTCTAGTTTTCCAATACTTTTTTAAGAGCTGACGATAGTTTTATCCGCTGGTGACGCTAACTTTGTTGGCGAAACCATAGTCAGGATTTAAAGGTATAAATTAGGTGTACTTATTTTATGGCGATTATTGGCCAAACAATTAAGCGTGATCTTCTGTATATTGTTTCGTTAAACCTTTCACCTGATGACTTACACAACTTTCACTTTTTCAAATGCTTAAGGATAACCACTTTTAACTGTTTAAAAAATTAAACACATAGAGGTGCGCACATGTTGAGAACCCAAATGACCACAACACATTTTAAAAAACATGACGATCGTTTCACTAACCAAGTTAGCGTCATCAGGGGATGAACCATTTAAATTTATTCACCCTTTGACGACGCTGTTAGTGAAACGATAGTCAGGTTTTTAAAATGTGTTGTGGTGATTTTGGTTCTCCAAGTGTGCTTATCATTGCTCATCACAGGTTTTAATCTTTACTTCGTGATATAGACATACTTTGAAATCACTTTGAAATCAAAATATTTGCAACACTTACGCCACATTTTCAAGACGCCCCAAGTGCGTGATAGTAGCGAATTTTTACAACTTTTGCAATACATAACGTAAATTACCTTGAAACTCATTTATCTTAAATGTAATCTGTGGATGATGGATAATATTCCTATGCCATCCCTTTCTGTGAACACATGCATGTTAAATTTACGTAGCTAATTTTTATAACTACTTCAAATGATCTCAATTTTTTGTTAACTTTTGTGACATGTTGATTAGAAATAATGACAATGACAAAATCATGTAATATATCGCCATCTAGTGACCTACAGTGATACCAACAATTTTTTCATTAAATGCTTATAACTTTTGATATATAGTTTACTATTTACAGTATATTCCTGTGCACCAATTTTGCTTACCAAAGCTCTGTTATTTTCAGAGAAAAAAGTTTTCCCAACATTTTCCGAACAAACTATTCTGATTTTCCTGGCTGGCAAAATCATCCAAGCCACCGATAAAAGAAAGGTATCTGCCAAATTCCGTAAAATCGGCCCATTATGTTTATAGGTTTGATACATAAACGTTGTACACATTGGGCCCACTGAGCAAGGCAATATTGCATTAACATTGCAGAATATTTTGCAAAGCAAGTGTAAGTTTGATAGATTACTTGCAGAAAACCTCCTACAAGTTTGTTGCAAATGGCAAATCTTCCCCCAGTAACTTTACATATGTAAGTGTTTCTTTTGTAAGATTACTGAAAGTTTACTGTAGTGAGCTGTTACAAACTTTCTTTATACTTACAAATGTTACCTTACAGCAAGCTTCAATTTTAAAAGGACTTAGCAAAGTTGTAAAATTTAAACTTACATTTGCAACTTATCTGCAATTGTATATATTATACATACAGTGCAAGTTTGTAACTTGGAATAATTCCAATTAATCTACTTTAGCTTTTTTCAAAAATGCTCGGAGTCAGATAATATTCGCGGTTACAATCTTTTCAAAAATGTATTATACAATTTGTGTCAAATGTCATTGATAATTTTAGTAAATGACAACCTTAGCTTTTTGTTGACTATTTTTAAAGTACACATCAAGCGATGCAAACCACCAAATTTCAAATTTTCAATTATAAATTTTGAGTTGAAAGCACGAAAAAAAAAATTGTATAGTTAATCAATGAATAAAAATTTTAAATCTGCCGGTTTTCTACAACTTCACATGTAAGAACTTTAAAAATAGTCAACAAAAACCTAGGGTTGATTTAAAGAAATTATTGATGAAGTCATTTTTCAAATGATACATACCGTATAGATTTTTTAAGACTGCAACTTGAAATACTAACCAATGTGTCCAAGCTTTAAAAAAAAAGAAACTGTATTTGATTAAATAATTTATTTCAAGTTACAAACCAATACTGAATATATGTATAGGTGTATTTATACATAATATATATTTCTTGTAAAACTGTAAAAAATGACTTAAGACAATGTTAATTAGAATAAAATCTTTATTACATAAAAAAATTAAAGACTTACAACATATTATTCATTTCTGCTGATAGATATATAGATTTTATTGACCATCAAATGTACATGGTAAGTCACTGCCTTTATAAGTACCGACTATAGTCACTAGCTAGATATAGTTAAGACATATAGCGAGAGTGCCCATGTTTAGGCTAAAATGCAGTTCTAGGCCAAACTCGACGACAAAATAGATAACTTGAACTAGTGATATCGTTATGAGTTGACCGATTCCAAAAATTCTTTTTTCTAAATGAATACCAATTAATTGTTTTTGATATTGTTTTACTAAATAACTCTTAGTCATCTAGGAAAACGTGTGAAACACCAATAACAAAAACGAAGTCTTCTGCAGCATTACTTATTTTGAGCGGCAAGATTTTTTTTAGCTTCTAAAGTATATGGTAACATATGTGACATAAAATCAAGTCAACATATCAAATACTATTGTGAAAAAAGAAATATCTAAAATGGTGCATTCATTTCGATTTTACATAAGTTTCATTAAGCAAACGTAAGAATATGCAATGGATAAATCAAGCGCAGGGAACCGAATACAACTTCAATGCAAAAATAGCCTAAATATGGCGACAGTCTCTGAGAGTGTCCACGCATGTCTATCCCTATCGAGTAAGCATAGTACCGTCAATGCCTGTGTACCTTCAGAGACATTGAGTTAAAATAAAGCAAAATTATGACTACAATGAATTACATATATATATATATATATATATATATATATATATATATATATATATATATATATATATATATATATATATATATATATATATATATAAAGGTCTGTGGCTAGTGGAACTTGCATTTTAAAGCTTTTCCTAACGCACACACACAGCCACACACACACTACAAAGAACGAATACAAATAGTATCTAACATTATACACATTAGTTTAGAGCACCAATAAATTCCTTCACTTGGTTTTTTGTTTTATAACATCCACTAGTGCCTACTTTAATCTTGTTAGTTAATAACATTGGGTAGAAAATTGAGGAATTTGATTCCCAAGTAATCAAACATATGCTTTGTTTTCTCCTTTTTGTGCAACCGTATTTTTAATTCACGCCTGCAGCTGGTATTGATGTTGCGAGCCTCACCATTCACTGGATATTTTGAATACATATACTGAAGAAAAACAAGGCTGTTAGAGTACCTAAGTATCCCATTGGCCTCGAATACATCAGGGCTTTTTCTTGGAACTATGCACACAATGTCCTTATTGCTCTTTTTTTGCATGATAAACACATGTACAGCTGCTGACGAGTTAACCCATATGAATGTTCCATACGATAGAATACTGTGACAGTGTGCAAAATAAGCAATCCTGTTAGCTTGATGGGTGTTGTACTGTTCCAATGTTCTTATGATGTCAATTGCTCTGGATAAGCCTCGTGCTTCCATAGGTCAATCATGTTTAACGTTTTAAAATGAATTGGTTTGACCAGGTAAGACATTTCCAGGCTGCTTCTAAGGACATAACAAAATTCGTATTTAGTAATTAGGTTTTCTTTTTTGTTGAGTAGATTTCATAAAAAGAAACAAAAATATAAATAGGAACAGCCATTTTAGAATAATTTACAAAATGAATTATGCTACAGAAAAGTGACTAATTTTATTGAATTCACACATGTATTTAGTATATAGCTGTTTTAGGGATTCTTACCTGGTATGTTTGTCGATATACTCCATGTTTCATTATCCACAATCCCGACAACGAATTACTTAATTACACCAAAAATCTAACAATTCAGGCTACAATAAGATTGTCCAATCTTTAAAACTTCCAGAAAAATAAATAGACATAGATCAAATAACAGCATATCATAAATATAAACAACAATTCGCCATTAATCAATATCATTATTGCCGGGCGCTTTGTCACGAGTCAGTTCGCTGGTTCGCTGTTGGAGTTGGTGTTGTTATTGGACGCCGATGACATACGATCGAACATATACGACAACGAAAACGGAGGGAATTTAAATAAATGTTTACTAATTAAAACAAACTTTCAGAAACATTACAATTGTAACTTTACGTCAGCTTACAAATGGAGAAAAACAACAAGCCCGCAAAGGAGATATTACATTTGAAAGTTATGTTAAAGTTTCATTTGTAAGTTTGCATTAGTTTTTTGGCTGCAAACATTTAGAAATGTTGCAAGTTATACATACATACTTAACATACTTAACTTGCTTAATGGTAAATTATCTAACGTTGCGGTAATCATTTGTAAGTTACCATGCTTAGTGGGGGTATATATTATCTATATAAAAATTGAAACCTACACCGAATATAGGTTCTAGTGGTCCTAGTTCACACTCATTTGAATATAAAATTTCAAAATTCAACAGTCTCCCCATTAGTGATTTTTTTCTATGAAAATTCTTCATATTACAAAAACAGTAAATTAAATAGTTTACTTGATCCAAGAATTCAGATAACCTAGTGACTAGATTTGTAATTTTAAGTTTATTTGTTAGAGATAGAGATTTTATTATAAGATGGCGACGACTTTAGAAATCTCAATACAAGTTTTCTTAAATCCACTAAGTTAATTTTTTGTTTCTGAAAGCAGTTCATTTTTTAGTGATTAGTTATTAAAAAACTGTTGGTCTTAAGGCAAATCAAAAAGGGACTAAAATGCTTTTAAACCAATAAGCTTTTCATTCATATTTTTTCCGGAGTTATATATGGACGCATTAAAATACATTCAAATTCACATAGGGGTTGTCAATTTCAATCTTGCATATCTTGCAGGCCCCGTCATTTAAAAAATTGGCACAAATTTCCGCACTCGCACCGACGCCAAGGATTGCCTAAAATTTTGATGAAGTTAAATTGCTTGCTGAAGTGTGGTAATTGTACATTACCACGGAAAGAAACCTTTGTCAAATAAAACAAGAACAAATCGTAATTAAGAGAACACAATGGCTGAATTTTAGTACGGATATATTCTGAATTAATAAAGTATATATTTGCACTTAAACTATTGTACACTATATAAAAACGAAGCTGCTACTGATGATCTTATGACCAGTATAAACGGTTTTACTGGAAAAACTCCTATACCCGGTGGGTGTCTAGAGGTCTTGCACAACACGGCTGTTGAATTATTCAGTAACAGCACTGAAAATAAGGCTGTAATCGATGGTGAGTATACTTCAATTGAAGCATTTCAAAGAGTTGAATAGGGGTGATGCACCCATAAAATGTGACAGAATTTTTAACCCAATGGCAGATTTAAAAAATTATTATATCATTTTATGGGGAAGTCAATTCTAAAGCTTATTTACTCTTGTTATTTTTCAAAAAAAAAAACTTGTCGTTTTAAAAAAAACCCGAATAACTAAAGACATATATTTTATCAATGTTACTTAAAACTTAAGATTATCAAAAATTCAATAGATGCCTATGAAATTATCATTTTGAAGAATTTCTATAACATCGGTAGCAATTTTTTTTATTTATGTTTGTTTTCTAATAAATTATACTTGTTTACACTTTTTTCCTGATTTGCAAATTTGGCGTAATCATAATTTTATTGGCAAATATCGAACTTTCGATGATTTTTAGTAACAGTGTTTTTCTTAACAACAAATTTTTTTGAAAATAACGGGAGTCATAAATTTTAGAGTTAACTTCATCATAAAATGAAGTAATCATTTATTAGAGCTAATATCTTAAAAAATTGTGACATTTTAAGGGTGCATCACCCCTTAGCACCCCGTTGAAATGCCTCAATTGAACTCTACTTACCATTGATGAATGCTTTTGGTACACTAAGAACGGGCACTAAATTTGGTTTTTCTAAGTTAAAGTATTACGGAGATATTGTTTTTTTTTGAAATCTAAAATCCCACTTTGAAGACCTATAACTTCTCAGGGGTGCGACTTAGTATAGGGGTAAGTTGCGTTAAATCACCATATTTTAGGTTTACCTACATACCCTTGCTCTGTGTCGGTTCTTATGCGAAACACCCTGTATACATTTTTTGAATGATACAGAAATTAGGAAACGTAAAGCTAAGAAATATTTGATGAATCTTCAAAACTTACTGATTTTCCTCCATTTAACTGGCCATGTATATATTTTCGTATAAGCAAGTCCAACGCCATATATGTTAGAATTTGAACTTCAATCACTCATCCTTGTGTAGGTTACTATCATTATTCCAGTGGCTACACACACCTGTAAGCTCACGTTCAGATACTTAATAAGTCAACAGTTCGAGCATTACACATTTGTTTATTCAGGTTAGGTATGTACTTATAAATGCAAAGAAATGTCTGTGAATAAAATTTATCAAAAGAATTTGAAACGTCAACAGCATAAACATGAAATAAAGGTAAAAATGTTTGGAGTTGCCACAAAATTTAATAGCCAAATACCAGGTGTCGCTTCATGAACAAACCACCATACACATGCATCTCGGAAACTATTGAATATACAGATTCGGTCAAATGGGGACAACACTGTAAATGCAATGAGATGAATTCAAGGCCACCTAGATAAAAGAAAACTAGCACAGATGGCAAAAATGAAAATAAAATTTTGGAAAATTAGTTCACTATCTGGTGATCTGTAAAATTTTTGTCATATCGAAGAGCTAAAAATTCATCTTGTAAAAGCACTAATATTGTCTTGTTTGACCAAATTTTAATCTCTGATAGTTTCCTAGATACCTCCAGTGGCTTTTAGTGGTTTATGAGTTGACACCTTAATAAGCAACATGATTATTTTTTATAATTAATTAGTGGAAACTAAACAATGCAATAAAATTAAGGGATATAAATATTTGCCTCAAAGGATAGCTATATATTAACAAGAAAAAATACCTATCTGGTGACACCTATGTGATGTTCGTTAATTAGATTATATAGTGCATTAAAAAATTTCCAGTGGTTATTTCTATAATTTGTGGAATTTGCGATGGGACGCAGTGCAGATTTCGCCTGAAATATGGTAATCAATTAGCTAAAACATTGAGAAAATAGACAAATGTTCACTGCAACATAACTGCCTTCATCTCACTTATTGGAACATATCGGTTTTGTAAAAATAGTGCCCCTTTTCTTGTTAATATATAGATGAAAAACAATGTGTATTTACTGGTAAAGATGATCGAAACAACAGCTGAACTGAACTATTTTTCCACATAACTGACGCTTTTCAGTTAAGATGATAATTCATTTACAGTTTAACATTTTATATTATGTAACGTAACTTGTATGTATGTTGAAAACAAACTGAAAACCTTGTGGCAGATGTCCAGAAAAGTGGTAGTAAGCACCTTCATAGTAAAGGCATTGTAAATGTCTCCTAGTTTCAAAGACAGGGCAACTGACTGGTACCCCAATTCATTTAGGCAACGTAACTTGTGTGGATGTTGAAAGCAAACTCAAATCCTGGTGGCATGTATTAATAAGTGGCTGTAATCCCCTCTATGGTGAAGTCACTGTGAGCATGCGATAATCCTAAAAAAATAGGAGCTGAGTCCAACTTCATTGCTCTGGCTAACATACCTTGTGTGGAAGTCGAAAGCAAAACACAATCGTTGGGGCTGATGTACAGAGAAGCAGTTGTGAGCATCAACATTGCAGAGGCACTGCAGCAATGTATATTTTCGGTGTAACTGATGTAAGCTGAAACAGTAGAAAATACATGTTTTAGGAGAGATAAGCTGCAAGAACATAATGTGACATGTGTGTAAGCAATAAGACTAATGAAAAGATCTAAACGCACATGTTGTGAGCGGAAAAAGAGAGGTGATTATATATAAATAGCAGTGTAAAAAAGCATAAAAAGCGAACTTGAATGTAGGTTGTGAAACGATTGCTAATTCTAAAAAAGTGGGCTTACCTTTTTTTAGGTTGTGTGGAAGTTGAAAGCAAACCCAAATAAGTTATAAAATGATAAATTGGACAGAAGAGAGAATATCACACTCACATGCACTTTACAAAAACCTAAAAGCTTATATATATATATATATATATATATATATATATATATATATATATATATATATATAATAGGCTTACCATAAACGAATTCGAAACCCGTTTCTCATTCACATTTCCACCTCTCATTATAAGGTCATTGTCTTTCTGCGATATACAAATCTTTTATATTGATGCATTTTCCATTCATTATAGCTACAGTATAGTGTTAAAAAAATTGTTTTCATTACGAACTGTAGAGATTCTTTAAATGTTTCATTATATATTATTTGTCAATACAAATATATATACCTTTATTACCTATATATGAAATAAATAACATTAGTAAGCGAGTGGTAAGACACGAAGCAACGTGCCGTCACCTAGTTGCGAAACCAAGTGGTATGTTGTCACGCCAGCTCCAAAAAAACACAAAGTGTTACAAAATAGAGACTATGTATACAACCAACTAACAATTTAGTAAATTGTCAGCCCTGGTCTACTTCTACCCCAATATAGGGACAACGTATGTAAGGGTAGATGTATTCTCACCACAATTAGAACCGTAGACCGGTTTAGCTCTAATTAGAACTCTTCACTACGGCATACTAATTGTAGCGAAAATACACCTATCAAGTAATACGACTATGGTAGCCAGCCTTCCAACACTAAGTGAGTGGTAAGACACGAAGCAACGTGCCGCCACCTAGTTGCGCAACCAAGTAGTATGTTGTCACGCCAGCTCCAAATAACACAAAGTGTTACAAAATAGAATGTATACAACCAACTAACAATTTGGTAAATTGTCAGCCCTGGCCCATTTCTACCCTAACATAGGGACAAAGTATGTAAGGCTAGATGTATCCTCGTCACAATTAGAGCCGTAGACCAGTTTCGCTCTAATTAGAGCTCTTCAGTACGGCATACTAGTTGTAGCGAAAATACACCTATAAAGTAATACGGCTATGGCAGCCAGCTTTCCAACACTAAGTGAGTGGTAAGACACGAAGCAACGTGCCGCCACCTGGTTGCGGAACCAAGTAGTATGTTGTCACGCCAGCTTCAAATAACACAAAGTGTTACAAAATAGACTGTATACAACCAACAATTTAGTAAATTGTCAGCGCTGGCCCATTTCTACCCTAATATAGGGACAACGTATGTAAGGCTAGATGTATTCTCGCCACAATTAGAACCGTAGACCGGTTTCGCTCTAATTAGAGCTCTTCAGTGTGGTATACTAATTGTACCGAAAATACACCTATAAAGTAATACGGCTATGGTAGCCAGCCTTCCAACACTAAGTGAGTGGTAAGACACGAAGCAACGTGCCGCCACTTGGTTGCGGAACCAAGTAGTATGTTGTCACGCCAGCTTTAAATAACACAAAGTGTTACAAAATATAGACTGTATACAACCAACTAACAATTTAGTAAATTGTGAGCCCTGGCCTACTTCTACCCTAATATAGGGGCAAAGTATATAAGGCTAGATGTATTCTCACCACAATTAGAACCGTAGATCGGTTTCGCTCTAATTAGAGCTCTTCACTACGGCATACTAATTGTAGCCAAAGTACACCTATAAAGTAATACGGCTATGGCAGCCAGCTCTCCAACACTAAGTGAGTGGTAAGACACGAAGCAACGTACCGCCACCTAGTTGCGGAACCAAGTAGTATGTTGTCACGCCAGCTCCAAATAACACAAAGTGTTACAAAATAGACTGTATACAACAAACTAAAAATTTAGTAAATTGTCAGCCCTGGCCCATTTCTACCCTAATATAGGGACAAAGTATGTAAGGCTAGATGTATCCACGTCACAATTAGAACCGTAGACCCGTTTCGCTCTAATTAGAGCTCGTCAGTACGGCATACTAGTTGTAGCGAAAATACACCTATAAAGTAATACGGCTATGGCAGCCAGCTTTCCAACACTAAGTGAGTGATAATACACAAAGCAGCGTGCCACCACCTAGTTGCGGAACCAAGTAGTATGTTGTCACGTCAGCTTCAAATAACACAAAGTGTTACAAAATAGAGACTGTATACAACCAACTAACAATTTAGTAAATTGTCAGCCCTGGCCCATTTCTACGCTAATATAGGGACAAAGTATGTAAGACTAGATGTATTCTCGCCACAATTAGAACCGTAGACCGGTTTCGCTCTAATTAGAGCTCTTCAGTACGGCATATTAATTGTAGCGAAAATATACTTATAAAGTAATACGGCTATGGTAGCCAGCCTTCCAACACTAAGCGAGTGGTAAGACACGAAGCAACGTGCCGCCACCTGGTTGCGGAACCAAGTAGTATGTGGTCACGCCAGTTCCAAATAACACAAAGTGTTACAAAAACAATTTAGTAAGTTGGTTGTATACAGTCCCTATTTTGGGCAGACCGTATATATATATATATATATATATATATATATATATATATATATATATATATATATATATATATATATATATATATATACGGTGTGTCCCAAACTGAATGGGAGTGTACTGCTATCTCCGTTATTATTAGAAATAGAGAGACGGTTATATTAGCAATGTTTTGTATAATTTCATGCTCGTCCCAAATATGACTTGTATTTTGCCCTGCCTTTTTTCGTTTTCGAATCATTTTGAAAAAAACAAAATTTGTCGATTTTTTTCTTCAATATCTAAGTAGGCGTTGATCTGACATGTCTAAGACTTGCACATTATCAGGACACTTTTTACAGAATAATATTTTTGTGCTATTCTCAACTAGGGATTGTCATTTGTTTTTGAGCTACGGGTATCAACGTTTGTTTTTATTATGGCATCCATATTGGATTTTTTGCGCATGTGATAGCCTGTGAAAAGAGCTTTCCAATGATGCACATCATGCTTGAGAAATCTTGTAATTGCACTGACAATTTTGAGGAAAACCGTTTTGAGGATAGTAGGCTATGAAATCCAATACCAGAAAACAAATGACACAAAAAAGTGTTCAAAAAGCAGTAGGCCATGGAGTCTAACAATAGACTTCTACTTTTATTAGTGAATTTTCGTAGATAATATTCACTAATAGGGAGATCCTGACTTATGAATTTTGGAAAATTTTTCGCAAATGAGCGCGAACTAGGACCTCTAGAATCGATATCCGGGGTCAGTTTTAATTTTTAAATGCTTATATATATATATATATATATATATATATATATATATATATATATATATATATATATATATATATATATATATATATATATGTATATATATATATATATATATATATATATATATATATATATATATATATATATATATATATATATATATATATATATATAGGTATCATACCGATAACTCAAAAAATAAAGGGCCCATTTTGATAAAATTTGGCATGTACCCCCCTTCTGAAAATGGCTTGGATAAGTTGAAAATCGGACGAGGTTTTCCGGGAAAATTTTGAGTTTTCATTCGAAAAAAATTTTCATCTCAAAAAATAAAAACTTCTGGACGCAGGGGGGCCAGTTCGCGCTCATTTGAAGAAAATTTTTCAAAGTTCAAATGTCGAGATCCTCTCAATAGTAAATTTTTTTTACTACGAAAATTCACCAAAAAAGAGATACAGGAATGATTTTCAAAACCTTAATAAAAGCAAGTAATAAGTTTTTAATCTGACAAGAACAAGCGCAATTGTTCAATATTGTGCGGATTTTCAATTTCATTTCGAAAACTAAACCTTAAAATTAAATCGGTGAATTAATGTCGTCTAGGAGATGTTGTCACTGGTTTGTTATAAATTTGGTTCTTTATGATTTTTTATTAAAAAAACAACAAAAAAAAACGTATTTGCAGGCTTGTATGGCAGTAGGCCTTAATGTATAGGGGTGCCAAGAGGGATATCTGATTTAAGAAAACACACCATAATATCAAGACTAAAATTTTGGAACGAAAAACGAGGAGCCTGTGGATGACAGTGGCTAACATCCAGTTATATGTTGCCTATTATTGTAGGCACTTACCTACTTATATGCCCGTTTATACCTATTTGCATATTAATAAACGCTGTAAAACTATTAACACAACTTTGTTATTTAGCATGTGTCAAAGCTACAAAACAGGCCGACCTAAATTATGTAGCTGAAACGTTAGCTTACGTTAGCTAAAAAAGGCGTTTCATTCAAAAGTTATATTTTCACGTAAGTAGGAGAACTCAGGTGAGTCAAAGTAATTATTGTGGGTACCTCTATGAAATCCAAATTCATATATCTATAACCATCTTGATGGCATAACTAAGACTCAATTTTCTCAGCTTATATATTCTTGCAGATACCTACTCCCCTTTGAATTAACACGGCAGTGTACTTCACATGCAGAATGACTAATAAGCTGCACTTGCTACGATGAAGTGCACACTACTTCCTTTTTCTTTCAACGGTGTCGTCTTAGACATTCACCTTGTTCTGGAATACCTACGTTTGTAATCTGCTGCCAAGTTAAATGACCTGAATTTGAAACGGTTGTCTCACCACACTCTTGGCTTCGTAAAGTAAGAAGTCTTCTAAACATCAGTACATTTGATGCCGGTTATCGCAACAGGTGTACATTAACGGAACATTTTTAGTAGATAGCTCATAATGTTATTGTGTCAGATATTCCTGAATGTTGGTGTATTAGGAACCCTTGTTTTTATTGTAATAATCATCATTGTTTCTGGTATGTCAAGTTATTATGTTTCTATATAAAACATTATTAAATGACAACATTGCATGTAAAATAATTTGTATGGCAATTAATTAGAATTTATTTTACCTAATTGATCCTTTAAGGCGTTGGATTTGAAAGTAATGCTTCTTATTACCAGTTCATCTCATTTCCAATAATAAAAAGTTCTTCCATATTTAGGTCAGCTTATTGTGACAACGAATACCTAGTTTATTTAAATACCGTTACGATAATCTAAGCAGGCAGTGTACCTATATCTACTGTCTTCCTCTTTATATTTTAACAAATTGTTACAGTAAGTTTTGTACGTAGGTACATAAATATAAGTTTGCACAAGTAGGACCCAAATAAGAAAATAAATGTTATATAAATAGCTCGCATAAATACCTATTTAATTTCAGGAGATATAGGTTTTACAACATATTTGTTTATGTTTACTGCAGTTTTCCTTTAAATTTAAGTCTAGTTTCGTTAACATACTAAACTTTTAAAGAGTACCTACATATCTTTTGTTTGCACCAATAAGGTAGTAACTAGTTTTTTAAATGTTTTCATGTAATGTTTATGCGATGAAAACATCAACAACAAAAAAAGTCGGGACTCAGAATGTGTGTATATGGTAGCGAATTTTCATACAAATGTTTTTAATTTTAAATATGTTTTTTTTTTTAATTAAAGGCATCAAACTAAGTAGAAAGTATAACCTTTATAGTAGAAACCATGTACCAAATTCCATCAAAAGAGTTTGTTGTTTGAGAACAATTTCCCGAAAAAACTGGTCTGACTTTCCTAACCAACGAACCTATCCGAGCAATTTACACAAAAACTACACCTGCCAAGATATAATTACTTACAGAAATATTTTGGTAAAAGAAAATCACATATAAATATGTAAACAATTTCTTCCACAAAAATTAGCCAGCTTTTTAAAACGAGTGGCCAAGCAATCTTACATCTCCGGGAAAAACTGACTAGATATTTTCGATACAAAAATTTGTTGCTAAAATTCATAAAAAGTTCAAATTATACACCTATTCTGTAATTAAAATCGAAAAAAAAAAGATAATGCAAAAACGTTTTTTTTAACTTTTCACGGAAATTTGAACCAGTGGAAGTAAAGAAAAATAAGAGCAAAAAATGCTCATATCTTCATGTCAGAAATAAGAGCGTTATTAAAGTTTGTCACTTTAAAGTTTCAATTAACATCTGTGAAAACAATTTATCAACTATTTACCTAATATATTATGAAAATGTAAACATAGATAATAGACAATCTTATTAAATTAATTACTTATTACCTTATTTACGAAAATTTATACGAAAGTTAATTTGGATATTTTAATATTTTTTGTCGAAAATTTGCTAAATAATTCCATAATCTAATTGGTTATTAGAAGTGAATAAAAACCGAAAAAAACCGCGGGTGTGGGTTCTAGGGGGCGTAGTTTGTGCTCATTTGACGAAATCGTTTCAAAATTAAAAAGTCGCGGCCTCAATAAAGAACTTTTTTTTACGAAAATTGGCGAAAAACTATAGACTATTAAACCACAAACTCACAATAAAATGATATATGTTGTTATCCACAAAAAATATTCTGGTCTTGTCCGTTTTTCTGATCAGCAGTGACACCGAAATATTTTTCCTTAAATGCCTCTGACATATTTTTTTCTGTCAACGTAAAGCTCCAAATCTTGATAAACAATATCCAAATTTGGTTGCCGTAGGTTTGTTATTTACGGAGATATATTTGTCTTTCAGAAGAACACCTAATAGGGTGACTCACGGTCGATGGTAGGTTAAACGTTTACGGAGAATGGAACGTAAAATTATTTTGAAAATTTGGTTTCCTATGTAATTAGTTCTGCTCTATCGATCTTAAATATTTTCAGCTATTGCTTTCTGATTTTTTTTTGTAAAATGCTTTCCTTTACCTATCATCAGCGGTTTTCGAGAAATTTATTGTTTTCCTTTTTTTTTTTTTGTGCAAAACAGGGCTTCAATTAAATGTTTATTACTGCGGTATGTGGATTCATAGAAAGCTGAAATTTTGGGTATAGTTTACCAATGTCATGTATATTAGCTACGCCTAAGAGAATTCGTTCTGGAGACTGGCCAGGGTTGTCTTCGTTCCTAAACCTGGGCGTCCAACAGACCAGGCAAAGTCCCTGAGGCCAATAAGTCTCATGTCCTTCTTACTAAAAACAGTGGAAAAACTGCTCGACCCGCACATTAGGGGCAGTGTACTGGAAGCATATCCCCTGCACTGCGGACAGTATGCATATAGAGCAGGATTCTCAACAGAAACAGCACTGCACCAACTGGTGCTGAAACTGTAGAATACGCTGGAGAACAGGGAGGTGGCGCTGGGGGCCTTCCTAGACATAGAGGGGGCCTTTAGCAACACCTCGTTCGGATCGGTTCTGACAGCTGTCAGGAAGCCTGGAATAGAGGAGACCTGCTGCAGGTAGATCGATTCCATGCTCAAGGACAGGGCAGTGTTCACCTCACCCGCGGGATGGGCTCTGCTGGCGGGGGTCGCGGCGGGGTGTCCGCAGGGGAGCGTTCTGTCTCCCTTGCTCTGGTGCCCTGTCGTGGACGGCCTGCTGGGGAGGCTCTCGGGAGGGGGGTATGAGGTACAGAGCTATGCGGACGACATTGTCATCATAGTCCGAGGAAAGATTACACAGTCAGTGTGGGAGCGCATGCAGACAGCACTGAATGTGGTGGAAGGGTGGGCGGTTGGTCAAGGGCTCGGGGTGAGCCCCGAGAAAGCAACCGTCGTGCCGTTTACGAGGAGGAGGAAGTGCGAGAGCCACAGAACTCTCACTCTATACGGTAGGAGCACTTCAATGGCCAGGGAGGTAAAATATCTTGGGGTCGTATTGGACTCTAAGCTAACCTGGAATGGTCACATTGGAAAAATACTGCGTATGGCAGTCATGACCTTAGCCGTCATTAGGCAGCTATATGGAAAAACGTGGGGACTAACACCTAGTATGGCCCACTGGATGTGCACAAGGGTGGTCAGATCATCGGTAACATACGCGGCACTGGTCTGGTGGCCTAAGGTGACACAATCCAGTGCCAAACAAAAACTAGGCAAGATCCAAAGGATGGCTTGCCTAGGCATCACAGGGGCCATGTATTCAACCCCAACATCCGCCATGGAGGTGTTGCTTGATCTGCCCCCCTACACTTAGTTTTAATGGGGGAGGCCAGGCTAGGGCTATACAGGCTAGCCTGTAATGGTAGACTGAAGATCAACCCAGGCTTCAGGGGCCACTGCAAAATTCAGGAGATCGTAAAGGAGTCCATGCTTGAATTGAGGTCAGACTTCGCGAGCCCGCGAATCTGCAGGGAAAAGAACTTTACAGTGGAAATCCCCACCGCGGGGCATGGCGGGAGGAGACGCCGGGCATACCATGGGATGCGCTCGTCTGGTTCACGGTCGGATCCGGCGGGGAGCGTGGGACGGGGGCAGGTGTTTATTCGGAAGGACCGAGGGTAAGTCATAGTATTTCCCTCGGAGCCCATGCAACGGGAGAACAAAGGAGAGGCTACACCAACAAGCGGATCCTCATAGCCACAGACAACCAGGCAGCCCTTAAGGCCCTAAATAGCCCACGGGTAAATTTCAGGCTGGTGAGTGAGTGCCGAGACGAGACGAGCGACCTGGCTGGGCAGAATGAGGTCACCCTCATCTGGTTTCCGGGTCACTCGGGGGTCAAAGGCAATGAAGAAGCTGACAGTCTCAGGGAAGAGAGGGCCAACAGAACCATTTATGGAACCAGAACCGACTCTGTGCGTAAAAAATAGCACTGCCAGGGAAACCACTAAGTCCTGAGTCAGAAACCAACACAAGGTGTACTGGGAAGACTGTCCAGGGCTCAGACATGGGAAGACAATAATTGACGAACTCAGTTCAAAGAGAGCTGTGGAGCTGCTAAATCTTAGCAGAGGACAGCTCAGAAACTTAACAGGTCTCTTGACGGGGCACATGGCTGTCAAGAAACACCTGCACAAAATGGGGCGGTTCGAGGGGGACCTCGCATGCAGACTCTGCGGCGAGGGGGACCTCGCATGCAGACTCTGCGGCGAGGGGGAGGAATCAGCCCAGCACATCTTGTGCGAGTGTAAAGCTCTGGACCGCAAAAGACAACTGATCTACGGTCAGTCTAGATCGGAGGCAGAGCAATATAAAAGTTCACCCTACCAATCGCTGTGCAGACTAGTTCAAGGCACAGTGATTTTGGAATGGGTGGAGTAAGACTAAGGGCATGCACTATGAACCAAAGGTTGCAGTGCTATCGAGGCGGGAAGGCCGCGGACGAGCCATGGGGGAAAAAAGGGAATTCGTTTTTCATTATAACCCAGACAGCACAGACACATTCTGAGAATATACCAGGAATGTTTCGAAAGAATATTCAAATATCCCCAGAACATTCTCACAAGGTAAAATATATACATAGAGCATTCTATGAACATGAGAATGGGACAGACTCTGTCATACTAATAAGGTTCGTAGAATGTTATTTATAATATTCTTAGGAGCTCCGAGTATCTTCTAAAAATGTTCCACAAACATTCAATTTATCTTCTTAAAATGTTCATACATATACTCATGTGAACATTGCGTTTTTTAAAAAGATATACAGGGTGTTTCGCATAAGAAACGACAGAGAGCAGGGGCATGTAGGGGAACCCAAAATATGGTGATTTAACGCAACCTAACCCTATACTAAGGTGCATCCCTGAGAGGTTATAGGCCTTCAAAGTGGGGTTTTTAATTTCGAAAAAAAAATCAATATCAGTAATACTTTAACTTGGAAAACCAAGAGATAGGTATAGGGAAGTATTATACAAAAATAATAAGAAAGCAATATCGAAACGAAAAATGCAATAATATGCAGGGTGTATTGTTTAAAATATCAAAGTTGTTGCTACTTTTCAATATAAGCGTCAACGCCGTAACGCTGAAAATAGTTCAGATAGAAAGAGTGGAATCAATTACCAAAGAAACCTAATTTTCAAAAGAATTGTTCTCCGTACACGTCTAACCCACCATCGGCCAGCGTCACCCAGTATATAAATATTCATATATATATATATATATATATATATATATATATATATATATATATATATATATATATATATATATATATATATACAGGGTTTTTCACGATAGCCGTGCATTAGAAGTTTATGAAGTTCCCTGATATTATAAATTTTGAAATTTTGGCAGCGGTCACAATTCGTAATTGTCTTTTATTCTAAAATATTTTCAAGGTCACACCACTTCCGGTTAGACCGGAAGTAGTCATCAACTTTGCTAATTTAAATAGAATGCTCTATTTTTTATTGCATATTCGAATTCTCCATAAAATTTTATGAAGATTTATATTAAGCTTTTCTATCCCTATCTTCAACTGTTCCAGAGATATTGTGATTTTTTTATATTTTTGGAACTTCTATCCTCATTTATAACACTTTGTATTTCACATCTTTTTAAAGATAAGAGCCTGGAATTTAGAATATTATAACTTCTAGGATGAAGCCTTTATATTACCTAGCTAAAGTTTACCTGTATCATACAGAGTGTTTTAAATTTAAAGACCAACTTACACACATTCAATGTTGCAAAAGTCATTTTTTTCAAATGGTACACCCTGTATATTATTAAAAATTCGAGTTCTAAATTTAATTCTATACCGGTTTTATATAGGGTTTCCTATACCTATCTCTTACGAGTAACTTGCTACTAGAGTTTTTAAGTAACAAACTCCTTTTCTAGTGAATATACATTACCCTGCAAAATAAAGGCAGCTGTGGCTGCCAGAAAACATAATTTTGACAACACATGAATTATAAAGCGTCATTTATATTTTAAAGTTAATCTGAGTGTGTTTGTATTAGTCACGTTGTAGAAATAATAAGCCAATAAAAATGCAGAATAGTGAAGAGTACTCTAATATGGATATTTTCAATTTATTTTATTTTCATGGAGAATACAATCAGATTGTAAGCAGAACATGCAGGATGTTTAACGAGAGGTATCCGACTCCATCGGCAATGACTAGAGGAACATTCGCAAGGATAGAGGAACGATTTAAATTGACTGGAAGTGTCAACACTACACGACATGATCCAAAGCCAGTAACTGAAAATGAAGATAATGAGATCAAGGTTTTGGCTTATTTTCAAGTTTACCCGTGTAGCTCTATTCCTGCAGCTACTCGAGCTTTGGAAACATCAAGTTCATCTGTGCATAGAATATTGAAATCTCATAAAATGCACCCATATTCAGAAGTAGTACTACAAGGACTTCGACCTGGTGACCATTTAAAAAGAGTGGAATTCTGCGAACACATGTTTCTAAATATTCAACAAGATGAGAACTTTCTCTCTAAAATTAAGTGGACCGACGAATCGAAATTTAGAAGGGAAGGAATTGTGAATAGGAGAAATAGTCATTTTTGGGCAAGTGAGAACCCTAATATATTTAGAGAACGACGTTTTCAAACAAATTCTAGTTTTAATGTGCTTTGCATCATTATGGACAATAAGGTCGCTTATGAAATTTACGAAGAAAATATAAACGGTGAAAAGTATTTGGAACTATTAAGGGGATCTGTCCGTAATTTTTTGGCAAGGCTACCACTAGATATAAGACAAAGCTGCTGGTATCACCTAGACGGCGCGCCTGCCCACTCCACTGGTGAAGTTTACTGGCATTTAACGCAATTATTTGAAGACAGATGGATTGGGCCCAACGGTCCTTGGAGATGGCCTCTCCGCTCTCCTGATTTAACGCCCGCTGATTTTTATCTCTGGGGGCATATAAAAAGTCAATTGTATGACAAAGCAGTGCAAAGTAGAGAGGATCTTTTAAATCGTGTAATTAGAGCTTTTAGAGATTTAGATCCAAATTAAATCAAAAGCGCTACTACGAATGAGATGAACCGTAGAATTTTGCAGTGCCTTGACCAAGATGGTCGTCACATAGAACATTTATAGTGATCGTAGCATTTAAATTTGAATTAACTATTTTTTTGGTCTTTGTTCAGTTTTTTGTTTATTGTTAATATTTTTTTAAAATTATTATTCAAATAATTACATTAAATATTTTTATGAAATCATATCACTTTTGTTATCTGACTGACAATCACAGCTGTATTTGTTATCTAGTCTAACGTGTACTCTTTAGAAGAGGAGGTTGTTACCTAAAAATGCTAATAACAAGCAACATATGGAAGATAAATATAGACAAACTTATATCAAACCGGTGTAGAATTAAATTTAGAACTGGAATTTTTAATAATATATAGGGTGTTATATTTGAAAAAAAAAACTTTTGCCACGTTGAATATGTCTAAGTTTGTAACTAAATTTAGAACACTCTGTATGACACAGGTAAATTTAAGACATATAATATGAAAGCTCCCTCCTATAGGTTACTAAATTCTAAATTCGAGCATTTTATCTTTAAAAACATGTGAAATACAAACTATTAAAAATAAGGTTGCAAAATCACCGAAATACAGAGAAATCACAATATCTTTGGAACAGTTGAAGATAGGGATAGGAAAGTCTAATATAAATATTCACAACATTTTATGGAGAATTCTAATATGCAATAAAAAACAGGGCATTCTATTTAAATTAGCAAAGTTGATGACTACTTCCGGTCTAACCGGAAGTGGTGTGACCTTGAAAATATTTTAGAATAAAAGACAATTACGAATTGTGACCGCTGCCAAAATTTCAAAATTTACGATATCAGGGAACTTCATAAACTTCTAATGCACGGCTATCGTGAAAAACCCTGTATATATATATATATATATATATATATATATATATATATATATATATATATATATATATATATATATATATATATATATATATATATATATATGGAACAAAATTTACAATAGCCACCGATCATAAACCATTAAAATGGCCTTTTTCGCTCAAAGGGCCAAACTCAAAATTAGTTAAGTGGCGATTGAAATTGGAGGAATATGAATATAATATTGAATATAAGAAGGGTGTAAATAATAATGCGGACGCTTTATCTCGAATTGAAATTCACCCATTGGAAACTGATAATCAGTCGTTTGTAAACAACGTAGATGAAGGTGAGTGGTCTCATCGAGAGGAAACAAATAATGAAAATATCGATGAAGACGACAACGAAACTCACGATGACAACACTATAAATTCCAATCACGATTCATATTCAACACCAGGCATTCCTATATTAGAGGAAGAAATCAGTAATAACAAAACTAACTAAATATTCTTTCAAAATAGCTTAGAGCCTGAAATATCTTCCTTGCGCAAAGGCAGAAGAAAGATGATATACGCAAAATTAAACCTAGAAAACCCAGAAAAAAGAACTGAATTTATTAAGCAATACTGTCTCCCGCACCGGAAGTATTACTGTCTTTTTGTTAGAGAAATAGATTATAAGACGGTCAGTTCAGCTATTAATCAACAATTCAATAATGAACAATTTCCATTATTCTTTAGGTGTGATAAAGTTTTAAAAGAAATTCGTAATGAAGAAGAACTCATAAAATTATAAAACAATACCATGAAGGGACCACGAATTACACACAGAAGTAGAGATGAAATTTATTTAGAAATAAAACATAAATACTATTACCCAAACCTTAAAGCAAAAATTGACGAATTCACACAAAACTAGTTCGTGCTAATTTACCCTGTTTATATGTAAAAAAAAACTAAAACTAACCCCGGATGTGCGTTTTAGGGAGCCTAGTTCTCGCTCATTTGAAGAAATGTTTTCAAAATTCAAAAGGCGCGATGTCCTCATTGACGAAAATTACTAAAAATTATAGACTATTAAGCCATCAACTCTAACTAAAACTACTGCCAAAGCATCAGAGAAAGGGTCTATTTGAAATTCATTTTTGAAACATTTTTAGTAAAATAAAGGACTATGACGGTTGAAGCTGTAACTTTAGGTTTTGCAAAACACACGTCTTCTCACATTTTCTCTACATAACCCATATTCGTTTCAGGTTCTTTGCCTAAAAGTTGCCAGTTGATGTTTTAAATCGCGACGTGGCGTTTTATGAAGAAAAATTATAAAAATTTCAGAGTAATTTTTCTGACACTTCTCGATATTAATCTTTGGCCTTAATATACAATAGGTTTTGTTACTGACACAAAATATTTCGGTTTTGTGCGTTTCTCTGAGAGACATCAGTGGCACCCAAAGTTTTTTTCTTAAAATGCCTATAACATTTCTTCTTCTAACCTAGAGATCAACTTAGATAAATAAACAAATTGATTTACACTATTTTATTGACCGTATAACTGCAGTTTCGCTGTATTTGACAAAGCTGAGAACTTCAGCGAAACTGCAGTTATACGTTCAATAAAATAGTGTAAATCAATTTCTTTATTTATCTAACTTGAAAATGGATTTAGATCAAGTATCAGCCTCGCAATATCATAACCTAGAAATCTAAATGTTGGTACGCAGTATAATTTTTATAATACAAACTTGCGTACCAAGTTGGTTGTCCGAGCTTTGTTATTTCCGGAGATACAAAAATTTTACGAAAGAAAACTCAAAATATTCCCAGAAAAACTGGCGTCCCGATTTTCCTGGTTAAAGAACTTATCCAAGCCACTTGCAAAAAACGCAGTCACAAAATTGAACAAAATTGGCCCGTAATTTTTTAAGTTATCGGTGTGATATATATATATATATATATATATATATATATATATATATATATATATATATATATATATATATATATATATATATATATATATATATACATATATACATATATATATATATATATATATATATATATATATATATATATATATATATATATATATATATATATATATATATATATATATATATACAGGTGTCTCTTCGGTCTGGGGACGGAAGATAGCTCCTCACTGAGGACATATTTTAAAATGCTGTTTTCTAGAGGCGATAGGTGTTCCACTAGTGCACATTTTAAAATTAATTTCAATCACACAGGGCGGCTATATACAGAGTGTTGCTCCAAACTTATATTTTTTAAGTAGAACACCCTATATTTTATTGCAGATTTGGATTCTCCTCGCTTCATACATTATCTGAGTGAAGTTTCAGTCCTTTATGCAGGGTACTTTTAAATACATGGCCATTTGTTTCTCTGAATCGACATGTATTGATCACGTTGGTATCTCCCAATAACTAACGTAACCAATTATTTTTTGTTAATTATTAATTTGTGAACCTAGTGTTTGATTTCTTAATGCTTTCATCTAATATCATAAAATAAGAGTGCTACTATGTACAAATAAAAAGTTTGAACTGCTGTACCTCCTTTTGTATTTAATTTAATTTGTTAAAATATTGTATCATTAAAAAGCTAATACAATTTTGCATCCATCAAAATCAAAATATTACTAGTTGATTAGTTATTAGCTAGTTGGTGGGCGAGTCATATCCAAAGCCAACATGACCAATGAAAATAATGACGAAATAAGGGCATTTTCTGATAACACCTACCATAACTTTAAAACGAGTCGATTTGAGTATAGGGAAAGCCTAATAAAATTAATAGAGGAGTACATCAGCTACCCAATAGCGATATAAAATATAGGGTGTTCCATTTGAGAATTTCCAGAAAGTCTTGGGTTCTCGTTTTGGGTAATGCTGTATATGATTTCCCATTTGACGGATACTCGGTCTAAAAATAAAATAGACCACAGGTATATCGCTATAAAAAAATCAATGGTTACGTTAGTTCTTGGGACATACCAGGTGATCAATGCTTGTCGATTCAGAGAAATAAATGGCCATATCTTTAAAACTACTCTGTAGAAAGGGCTGAAAGTTCACTTAGGTAATGTATGAAGAGAGGAAAATCCAAATATCCAATAAAATGTAGGGTGTTCAATTTAAAAAAATACAAGTTTGGTGCAACACTCTGTATATATTCACCCTGGATAAACGAATATATATATATATATATATATATATATATATATATATATATATATATATATATATATATATATATTCAAAAGTCGCGATCTCCTCAGTGAATTTTTTGTAGGAAAATTTCTAAAACAGATTTTTCACCCTTTGAGGTACGACTATAAAAATAATTGTTTAATAATAATTTTTAATATTAGCATTTTGATAAAGTTAGAGGAGATGTAGATTGACATTAAATGTGCATTGATAAAAGCCCATTGTGTGATTACAAATAACGAAATGGTTGGCACAATCGCTAAAGGAGCTTTAAATTGTGAAAATCTTTTAGAATATCCCTGTCCATAGACACACATAAAAACTTTATATTACAAACAACGAAGGCAGCTGTGTGAAACTGACTATCAAAGAAAAGATAAAGGCATATTTACAGAATAATTATACGAAGGTTACCTTGTCAGTTATGGTTTACTGGATATCCTAGAGAATTGGTTACTGGCATATGTCGTTTGAAAATCAATTACTCCTTCATACCTACCTATTTAAATAAACCCAACCTTAAAAGTGATCTTCATTGCGAATGTGGATAAAAAAGAAGCGCACAACATGTTTTACTAGAGTGCTCAATTGGATGGCACCACAGAAATGAATTCTCAAACAAAATACATAACTTGAAAAATGTTGACGATTTCTACAATTGGAAAGTTGCAAAAACATTTATTTACTTATGCATAAAATAGCAATTCAAACTAAAAATATTAAAAACAAACTAGGCTTTAACTTACCATTTGTTTCTATCCTTTATATGTATCCTTGACGTTAGTGGCCCACCTCCATGCCAAAAGAAAGTTTCCATGATATGCCCCATTGCCATGAAGAATATGTGTCCCTGTCTAAATCCTGTAAACAGTTTCTAGATCTTAAGTAGGCATAAGTTAGAATAAAAAGCACCACTTATAATAATAGTATAAAAATAAATAAAATAAAAACTATATATAACAACTTCGGGACAAAATTTAAGACACCATAACAGAATGCATATGAATTGCTGAAGTCACATACTAGTTGTAACAAAAAGCTTTCAAACGCGCGAATGCTAATCAAGGGTCAACATTTTTTAGGATAACAGGTTGGAATACGAATGAATGTATTAACTTTTTCAACTTTGCTGATAAGGAAAATTTTAATTGCCCTAAAGTAGTTTGTGTTTCCGAAACTCAGCTTCTGACCAATACTTTTGTAATTCCCTCCCTACTCAAATATTACAAGGTTATTTGTTTTTAAGCTTCCCGTGGGGGATCTCGACGTAGAGGCAGTAGACACCCTGCCGCAACGATAGATATGACTTTTTATTACTTACTGGATGTCGAAATTTCGCTAGATGAGTTACAAGGAACTTAAGCCCTGTGCAGGCTCCAAAAGACAATAGGGAGATAAGATCTTGTATAAGTTTTTTTATGCTTTACCCCAAAACTGAAATTTGTACTTATTAGCTCCGTTTAACGCATGTCTTGAACGGGAGCAGCCGCCTGATAGGTGGTCGAAGTTTATCATGCACAAAGGTGGAGCTACACGGCAATTTCATTGAGAAAGTCTTTGCTCAAATTTTGATTCAGCGGATGCTGACCTGCGAGAATATGGAAAAACTGCTTCCTGGATGTCCAAATGGATTTACACCGGGCGTGTGATGCATAGATAGAGTATCTACACTATGCATTATTGTTGAGTTGCGGTTATGACTTAGGAAGTGTAGTGTCTATGCTGCTTTCGTGGATTTTTAACCGTCGTTTGATTTTGTTGCTTACAGCTTGTTGTGGCAAAAACTATTTACTTTTGGTGTATCTTCAAAAACGAATTGAATATCTAGCTTCATCTACAATAAGACTTTCTTTAGAGTAAGAGTAGGCAACCCATATTATATAGGGATATAAAAATTGGTTGAGTACCAATAAACACCAGCTTAGTCAACTTTATTCGATGATAACTGTCAGCTTGAAGTTATAAAGTAGTTAAATATCTGGGTGTCACGTTTTTTTAATGTTGCTTTCACAGTATGTAAAAAGCCTGGACGCAGCAAGTGCGTTATGGTAGTGAATTTGCATAGAAAAAATTTGGCACATAATATTTTATTATAACTTTTTTTTCTTGTAACATAGAAATCTAAATTTTGCTGTATAGTTTACTTTTTAAATCGTAAACCTACCTACCAAATTTGGTTATCATAGATTTTTTATTTTTTCAGATACATTTTTTTTTCAAATGAAAACTCAAAATTTTCCTGAATAACCTCGTCCGATTT